>CM050168.1:94882939-95285439 GCA_027410445.1 Discoglossus pictus
CCGTAGAGGAGAAAATCTTTGAGATTAACAATTATATATTAGAAGTAAGGTAAAAAAATAAAGAAAGAAATGAGAAAGCATGAAAGAAGACAAACCACTTAAAGCAAAAAAATCAACATGTGTAGAGTTGAGAAAAAAAAAAGGCTTGGGTGTAAGTACCATTTATATCGAGTCCCCAGGCCTGCCTGACAGATCCAGAACCAGGTCTCCTCCACCTCGAGCCATACCCCCACTATTGCCGTCATTTTTGACGGGCAAGTTGCTAGTACATTTTTAAAAAAAATTAACAATCACTAATGGCAGTTTGTGCAGGAAGGATTCATGGGATGTGTAATCCCCCTGTAGAAGGAAGTAGGATAAGTCAGACACTGTTCTACAGATCTGTGCATTGAGCTGCTGCTGGCATGAATGTTAGTATAGGGTTAAAATCTGTATTTCAATGCATTGTTTCTATTGGTAGGTACACTGTGCCTATATAGGCACCTCTGGGGGTGTGGAAAACAAGTTTTATTTTTAAATATAATAAATATGTGTGTGTATAGAATGACCCAATGTAATGTGTGTGATATAAGCAGCACGTGTTAGAGAAAGATAAAAGCAGGGAAACTTAGCTATACTTTTAAAATGGATTACTGGTGTCTCATATTTACAGTGTCTTTTTTTTTTTAAAGATATTGACCCTGCGGAGGTTGCGGCTGATCTGACAGATACAAAGTGTTTGCATTATTTTGTTACAAAAATGTTATTATTTATATTTTTGTTCGAGAAGTTTTTGATTGCAAATATAATATGATTATTTCTATTATGAGTTGTTTTTTGCATTTCAGTATATATTAGTACTAAATGAATCTGTCAGTATTATATTTTTAGGCCGCGATCTCAGCAGGGTTAATACATTCACATTACAGATAATTGTTCTTTAGAAGGGCATGGTATAAATATTGGACTTTAGTGGTCCTTCATGTTTACTATATGTCTGTCTATGCATAACCTAATTGATTTTTTTTTTATTTTTTTTTAGCCCAACAGAGCAGAATATCTTCTTAGTGCTGCATTCTGCTCTAAACTGGTATTGAGAATGAAATGCAAATGTATTGTGTGTCTATTACCGAGGCAAAGTCTTGGGACCAATCCCCCTCCTCATTATTCAATGGAATCGTCCTCTTTAATATTCCAAAGGAAAATACCGGTAAATTATGCGCCTACAAGCAAACAGGAAGATTCTATTTAATACTGAGGGGTATTTGCCCCTCAAAAGTAACCCTACATAAAATAGTGTGATAATGATTTACCTAAATCTGATTAGAGTGTAATAGCATAAACTACACATATACACGGAAATGTGTTGAGACTCTACAGATCCATACAGTTTGGTCACCTAGCAACGCCTTCCATCATCCTACGTCACCGCACTCCCTGCCCCCACTTTGCTGCGTGTTCTGTCGCCCCTCCAGCGCACATTCCATTGCCAATGGTCCAACGTTCTATTCCCTGCCAGCTCTCAGCCAATCACAGACAGCGGAAGTCGTGCCCCGCCCACTGCTCGAGCCGCCGCTCTGTATAAAGCCCGGCCATTTCCTCCGCGCTCTCTCCAGCCCTCTGAAGCTCAGCGCTACAGCTCTAACCGCCTGTCTGCTCTCCACCAACCAACATGACCGACGGAGCTATCTCCTTCGCCAAGGACTTCTTGGCTGGCGGTGTGGCCGCTGCCATCTCCAAGACAGCTGTAGCGCCTATTGAAAGAGTCAAGCTTCTGCTGCAAGTAAGCAAGGGGCGGGCTGGGCATGGGGGTCCTGAGGGGCTTTAACCCTTTACATTCCCTACAATACTACCTCCTGTCACTGTGCCATTCATTTTATTCATATGTTAATGCGCATTTTGTCCTGTTGTTTATGTTTATTTGTAGATTAGCCTAATTAGCTTGCCTATAAATAGGTATAATTGTGCAGAATGATTGTTTCCCGGCCCTTGTATTTATCAGTCACAGCCTGGTAGTGTACATGACATGTAATCTGCTTTATACCCTGTGCCCTCTGCAATGCGGCCTGCTTAATCCTTATTGCCCTTGGATACTCAGTACCCTCCCTGCAGAGTACTAGTGACACCACTTACCTGCCCCTATTTATAGACACCCCAGGGTGCTGATGTTAATCACCCCAATGTCTCCTTGCTGCGACCTTGGCCAGGGTCAAGGAGACTTTGAGCATCCTGGTGCAGGATTAGTTTCAGTATTAATACTTGTAATCAGTGACACCTCACTCTCTTATTAACCCTTCCCTGGCAGATGGGCATTATTACCAGTGATAGAGTTTGGAGCCCCCTAATGCAATGCACCTCTCCAATGTAGGACAATAAGATGCAGGGCCCCTTTGTCCTTTTAAACTGGCGCCATAAGAGGCCTGCATTCTCCCCCCATGACTTGTCTCTTACAGATGGGCTCTGCAGTTGTGTAATAACCCCCCCCCCCCCCTTCCTATAAACCACGTGCTTGCAGCCGGCACAATGAATGAGGATCTCTCCATTTTGAGCAGCTCAGCATATAAGGGCTGGGCCCAGAGCCGGAAATTAACTCAGTGCATGTAGGAAATGCGTGGATTTGCAGGAGAATCCCCCTCCATTCATATCCATGCTAATAATATATTGATATACTTTCAAATTATTTATATCCAACACTTTATTTTTATTTTTTTCATTAATTTCACATTTTGGTAACTGGTAGTGAAAGGATTAATAGGGTAGGATTGTAGGGATGAGGCAAACACTGTACAAATAGCAGCTGCTCCCTTTTTTTTTTTAAAGATTACTTCCTTGAGTTTTAAACCTACAAGAAGGCTGTACCAGAAATATTTTACATTTATTTTGCTAGATTTTCCTTAAATAAGTAAAGAAGATGCTAGACTCTTGTGCAATGCACCTTTTTTATTCCTGTTATAAAGTCGCCATATTCTATAGCATAAACAGACTGCTTTAGTAGATTCAAGGACTTGACCTCACATACTTTTCATAAACCTTTTTTTATAATATTATTATTTGGGAAATGAGGAATATGCTGAGAAATAGGAAGTTATGTCAAATAATTGTTTCTCAAATAAGTTTCAAATTGAATACAGTCTTTTAAATCTTTGTTTTTATTTATTTTTAGGTCCAACATGCCAGCAAACAGATCACAGCAGAGATGCAGTACAAGGGCATCATGGACTGTGTTGTCCGTATCCCCAAAGAACAAGGATTCCTGTCCTTCTGGCGTGGTAACCTTGCCAATGTAATCAGATACTTCCCAACCCAAGCTCTCAACTTCGCCTTTAAAGACAAGTACAAGAAGATCTTCCTGGACAATGTCGATAAGAGGACCCAGTTCTGGCGTTACTTTGCTGGAAACCTGGCTTCTGGTGGTGCTGCTGGGGCCACTTCCCTCTGCTTTGTCTACCCCCTCGACTTTGCCCGTACCCGTCTGGCTGCTGATGTGGGCAAGGCTGGCGCTGGCCGAGAGTTCAAGGGTCTTGGTGACTGCTTGGTCAAGATCTCCAAGTCTGATGGTATCAAGGGTCTTTACCAGGGCTTCAATGTATCTGTTCAGGGCATTATCATCTACAGAGCGGCTTACTTCGGTATCTACGACACAGCTAAAGGTAAGGATGCCTTTTCCTACACTGACGGTGCAGTTGTTGTCCCAGGTTTCCATTAAGTCCACCCAAACCAACTCGCCACCTCTTTCCATTTGTTTCCCCCAGGTATGCTTCCAGATCCCAAGAACACACACATCTTCGTCAGCTGGATGATTGCTCAAACTGTAACAGCGGTGGCTGGCTTTGCTTCTTATCCATTCGACACTGTCCGTCGTCGTATGATGATGCAGTCTGGAAGGAAAGGAGGTAAGCTTGAGACCTAGGAAGAACCTGTCATTTCCGTATCTTTGCTATATGCAGTATGTAACTTTTTTTATATGTGACACTTAAATGTGATCAGGTATACAATTAGTAAAAATTTTAAGTAGTAGGTGTATGGTAAGGCCACAGGAGTAGATATATTACAGCAGGAAGGGAACTCAGACGTACAATCCATTCTTATACAAAAAATGTTCTAGGTTATAGAAGGAGCCTGAAAACGTATAAAAATGGCACTGCATTACAATTTTCCACCAAAAAAGTAACAACTTCACTTTTTCTCCCCCACAGCTGATATCATGTACTCTGGAACAATTGACTGCTGGAAGAAGATTGCACGTGATGAAGGCGGCAAGGCTTTCTTCAAGGGTGCCTGGTCTAATGTGCTCAGAGGAATGGGAGGTGCTTTCGTGCTAGTGTTGTATGATGAGATGAAGAAATACATCTAAATCTGTCCTAGTTCAGATGTCTCCGTGATCTGGCATGCTGTATTATGTACCATACCCTGAACGTTCATGGACTTTTTTTTGTCAAACACACCTTTTATTTATAAAAATACAACTGGTAATACTTTACTAGTTCATATTTTGGGAACCAATCCTATTACATTTTGGGGATCAATCCGCTTTTACATCTCTCCATCTTTACATAATAACACAAGTCATTCCCTTGGTCCTTTTTACTGCCATTGGGGCCTGCAACATGTACAGATCAGGTGCAGGCTCCTCTTGTAGTGATGGGACTAACCTGATGGGACTCAAAGCTCCTTTATTTTTTATTTCATTCATTCATTCATGGTTTTTAAGTATTTTAGGTTTGAGGAAATAAAAAATATGGATCTATTTCTGTTTTGTGCTTGTTTTTATTTGCAAAAAAACAACCTTGTCTGAAGAGTATGTGAACTTTTTAGAAAAATAAAGGTTCTCTTAACTTTTACTTGTAGAGTTTTTTCAAGGGGAGAACTACAGAAGTGGGTAAAGCAATGTTTACATTGCACAGAAGTGTTAATTTCACACATACCTTACAGGGCTGTCCGGCTGCACACAACCCAGCCAAATCTTGCTGTATAGGCTGCAATTTTTTAATTTTTTGCAGATTTTTATTAACACATTAACCAACAAATGTTGGTCATTTTTCTTTAACCTGCTCCAGAATCGTGTACTAGCTCACAGTTTTTTTTTTTTTTTTTTTTTTTTTGCTACATTTCACGATTGGACAAAGACTGGGGTTGTAGCTATATAAGATGTTAAAGAACTCTCCAAATTAAGTCCATACTGATAATACATAATCTCTATCTACTTAGTCCTCTTGTTCAAACTATATTAATTGCCTGGGATAGAAACGTGAAATCCCAACAGACATTGTTGTGAGACAATGTAAAAAATAAAGCATACATTTTAGATTTAGTAACTATTAAAATATAATTTTATTATTTTTAAATATGCACAAAACTTATGCTAATAGTTAAGGCTCATTTGTGAAAATTATATTAGCTAGATATAGCCTCAAAGGAGCTCTGGAGCACAATATTTACCAATGGTTTGACTAGTTTTATTAAAGAACAAAGGTTAAAAAAAGTAAGGGCAAAGGTATGAACTGTGTGGTGTGGAACAAGGGACCATATTGGCAGTGTTACAGTTTACATTTTGAATATATTTACAAATATATGTAATATTGGTCCAATATATTCAAGCAAACTTCGCCAATTTTGGAGAAGGACATTGGTTTTGATAAAGTATTGAACGCCTAATGTTTGGGGAAGATTCCTCATCTTCCAATGAATAATTAAATTTATTCACAAAAATATCAACACATACTGATGGAGAAAAGGTAAATAGTCTTTCCCAGGGATTTGTTCTCCTTTTGAAAGGGATGAAACTGGTTGTGTTGCCACTTTCTAGTATCGTTTCAACAAAGGATAAAAAGACACAAAATGACAACCTATCATATCACTACAATATGATTGCAGATACTGCCACAATCTGTTCAGAAATACAGCTATCCCTTGGTCCTGGTTTTGTTGCTGATCTAATTCCCCATATTTATCTGTTGCTGGCTGGATAATCCCTTACAGAGCATCTGCACTATTGTTTTTGATCCACATAGATTCCAGTTCTTGTGTGTGCGCACCATAACCACATAATAAACAACTAGTGAGACAAGTGTATAAAGGAAGTCATTTATCACTTGGAATTCATATCTGGGATGGTGTTAGAAAGTGGAGATGGGATAAGTATGTGTTAACAAGCAGATGGTCTAAACATTTGGCAACTGGAAGAGGTTGGCTGGTGACATCTACACATAATCCAGTGATAAATACCAAGCATATCACTTGAACAGAGTAGTAGTGCCCAGTCATTCCAACACATAGCAATGATCAGACAAATCAAAATATATTTATAATCTGTTGAGTAGTGCAGTGTTTTGCTTTGGACATAACCTCGTGGTGGCAATGCGGTCCTATGAGAGCCGTCGACTGCACGGTTTGAATGTCTATCAGAATGAATGAAACTTAGTAACTCAAGTCTGCAAAAACAACTTAAATTTGCAAGCAGAAATCCTGGACTTGTTGGGAACCCCCTAGGATCAAGCGGACTTCTTTTTAAGAAATAAAAGTGAAAAATATATCTGCATATGTTAAAAACGCTTGGAAAATAAGCGTACTTAATTATTTTATGTTAGTACCCAGTTATAGGTGTTATAAACAAACATAAACTATTCCGTTTTGCTGATTTAATGATTTGTCTGCCGTGTTGCTGTGTGATTTGCAGCAGGTTATACTGAAGCTGGCTGCGGCCTTTGAGTCTCCTCTAATCTTCCCAGGCCTGCACCTTACAGTCATACTACAGAATGAGACATGACCTCTACAGAACAGCCAGTCACCATTTAGGTTGTTAGTCTGCTTCCTATTGGCGGAGATGGTACCAACCCATGAAGGAAGACGTAGACTAGTAACTCCTTCACTGCCAAAACGAGAAGAGAATTGCACTGTATGCAAATCTCTGCAGGCTGCTGATTTTAAAAGCAACAGAACTGGGACATGAGTCTTTTGAAATAATTGTAATCCTATACAGTATATATTTATTATAAAGGAGTTAAAGTAGGAATATTGGCCCATTATGTTATAATAAATTGTATTTGAACTTATGAAAGATATTTGAATTTATATACAACTACACGTTTATGATCATTTTGCTTGGAATGTGTGCATTACTGACTTTCAATAGGATTCAATAGATTTTACTTCTATTGTCAAAAATGCAGAGGAACAACATCTATAACATTTAAATCACTGCAGCCTGGGAAATCCACTTGCTTCTCTGGTTTTTGTAGAAGGTGTTGCCCTTTGCTTCTTAAAATATACACAAGAGACACCGGACTGGTCAGACTGGTTTTATTTAAGCACTTTTACTTGCACCATAAAGAAATACTATACACAGATGTTTTTTTTTTTAAATGTATTTGCAACTATATTTCTTACCATAAGTATATATGAAAGCACTATGATTAAGGTGACACTGGAAAATGTCATTAAACATCCAAAACTATGGTCCTGTATTTTAACAATAATAAATTATGTCCAGAGCTGATCTGACCTATTCCAAAGACTTTCATATATATTTTTTCTCTTACTGATGTGCAATTATCTATGTTTGGATTAACCCGTTCTTATTGTCAATATGATCCTTGTTTCTCTGCTTGAAAGGTTCCACGGCTTCCACGTTTTAGATGAAATTACAAAGCACAGTATAATAAACTCTAACTTGTTATTTGACACTGTAAAATGAGATCTATTTAAAGACAGGCACCTAAATTGGATTTTGGGAGTGCACCAGATAACTGCCTTCCAACGCCCATAAAAACTCCTATTTTTCCATGTTAAGTTGTTGAAGAGATTGAGAAGTCCCTGATAAAACATTATATATATATATATATATATATATATATATATATATATATACACACACACATCTCTGCTTTATAGAGAAGAGATTTCAATACTGTAGATTACTACATATTATGCACCATTACTAATAAAGCATGAAATATCAGACATCTTGGGGGTGTCCAGTGAAGGAAATGTGCTAACAATGGACTTGTCAAACAGATCTCACACACTGGTCCTGTGAGTTGTGGATTTTTCCATTTTGCAGATCACCTAGGTTTCTACTGCAAATATTTTTTTTAGCACCCAGCAATATATTATTATATATATAGCATTATATCCTCCCTGATATGTACTTAGTGTGTTGCACACAGCACTATTTATACATACATTTTGGGATAATGAGTTCTCAGGTGTGGTTATGTGTCTACTCATTGCCTGGGCAGTGCCTTGTTCCTTACCCCTTAGTACGCGATACGTCACTTACACCGACATATTAATCATGTAGGCGTGCCACATTGCAGTGCTCACTGCATGGGGGGGGGGGATCAAGGTGTGACTTTCAGTTTCTTGACTCACAAGGTGAAACAATCAGACATTCCTTATAGTATCTTTCCTATGTATTAATCCATTTTGAATGAATACACTGACTGCACCTTGCAGGGTTGGTGTTGAGCTCTTGCTGAAGCTGGATTCCTTGCAGGTAGCCTTCAGCTAAGGGCAGGTTTGAACCAGATAACAAACAGTGTTGTTTGCCCTTCAGGAAATCTCTGAGGACACAACTTGCTTGGAAGAGCAATCTCCATACTTAATAACATGTCAGAGAGATTCTCTAACTCAACACCTCTGACCTTTGCTGTGACATTGTTAAAGGGACATAAACTGTAATCTAATAAACTTTAGACACAGGGAAAAATTGTACTGATCATATTCTCAAATTTAAATGGCCTCTGTCCTTTTATATATGTGAGGCATGGGCGTATTTAGGTTTTATCCTGCCCTATATATACAGACAGAATTATCACTGCATATAGATATTTCTGAGCATATACCGTATCTGCTGCAGATATGTGCTACCCTATTCCTGCGCTTCATTGGCCAGCACCACCCCCCTGATTGGTAGATATCACTTAGGTTTTACGTTTGATAGAAGCTTCTTCTATATTCAATTCTCTTCCCACCTCAGGAAGCTGATAATCAGAAATCAAAATAGTAGATTCCCTGTAGCATAATTGGTTATAAAATAATAGGCTTTTTCCCCTTTCCAAATCATTTTGCTGATTTCCAGTGTAGTACAGCCTTATTAAATTGCGATTTGGCAAATTTAAAAGGGCTCTATTTAAGCACACAGCATATTTTATTTACAGAAGTTTTTAGTTAGTGAAGACCTTGCTTTTGGATAGAAGTTCACTAACTAAAAACTTCTGTAAAAATTATATGCTCTGTGCTTATATAGAGCCCTATTCAATTTACCGAATCACAATTTAATAAGGCTGTATATGTTTTAAGCTCATTAGAAAAATTGTATTTGTGTAGCCGCTTTTGTATGATTATTGGCACAGTATCATACAGTCACTAGTAGATTATCACCTGTCCCATATGATTTATCATTTTTTTTACTTCATGTTTCATTTGTAGATACACAATGATACAGAAGAAGAAGATGGCCATGCTATCTTGGATCAATTAACAACTAATCTGCATATTGCAAATCAGAGGAGATCTAAAAAGGTTGAACATCATGGACTAAAGTCTTTTCTCAGCCTTAATTACTATGTAACTCCCCATTTCTCTCCAGCTACTTTTCTATCTCGATCACTTCCTTTTTAGTCCACCCACCTGTTCCTTTCTCCTTATCTGTCACCCTGTTCCCTTCACTCCTTCTCTCTAATACCATTCATTGGTTTACTCATTCTAGGGTAGTGGTTCCCAACCTTCTCTTCAATATTGAACAGACATACTATGATTTAGGTTTAACCTGTGTGAGACAATTAGAGGCCCCAGGGCCTGTGTTCCCATAGCATTAGACCTAAATCATGGCCTGTCTGATGGGTATTGAGGAGAGGGTTTGGAACACTACTGAGCAGTTAAATCCAGTCCTGATCTCAATCACTGGTTTCATCTCCTCTGTATTGAGCAGGAAGACGTCTGGCAGAGCGAGTCTTGGAATTCCACAAAGTGTGTGCACTATGGGAAATATCCTGCAGGCGGGAGCGGGGGAGGTGGAGATAACTAGCCATTGTAGTACAGTGTGAATATTTATGGTATCCCTGGCTATAATATACATAGAGACCATTGAAACTTTTTATTTATTTTTCATTTTAAAGTATTAAGTACTCATGATCAGAAGGTAAATATAATTTTTTAGGTAAACTGATTTATTCAATAATCACTAGAAGATCATTTGAATAACACGTGGGTGTTGCATCTCATATTTCCCACATGAGGGAGAGAAAAAAATAAAATAACAGTATGCACTAACAGGTTTTATACCAGTTCAAATAAACAGGTTAACAGGTTTGATTGTAATTAATTATAACTGCCGTTTTATCCCCTTGGTGTAAAATACTGCTCCCATGTTATTATTATCGTTTATTTGTAACGCGCCAACATATTCCGTAGCGCTATACATAAGTTAAGTTATAGGCAATGACAAGTTAAAGATTCACACACTGCAAACAATGGAGGGCCCTGTCTGAGCTTGGAATGCGGTGTCCATAGCGCTTTCCCTAAAGCACCTTGCAGGATTGGAACTCGCAGACTTACAATCTAAAGGTATGTGCTATTTAACTATATTTAAAGTGATTTTTATAGACACATGTATTAAGATCAGCGTTGTGTTTCTGCCTAGGCCCATGCCTTGGGCAGAACATTTTCAAGACAGTCTTGTCTGAAGATGCAGTGCAGTAAATGGCAGTATGTTTGGGATCTATCCCTCTTTGCCTGGGCATTTTTTTGGCAGCACTGACAGCTGCAGTTAAATGAGCCATCCGGCAGAGGGCGCTGTCAATTTTCGGGCGCCATCATGTTTGTGGCGCAACACGACGGCGCTGAGTCGACAACAAGGCCATCGCTATGCTCGGCGCACCTAAGGCGCACCTCTCATAGCTCAAGGCCTCTTCTGTCGGCGCGCCTTATATGAAAATCTGCAGCTGTCAGATTTTGCGAAGGTGAAGAGGGAAAGGACCTATGTTTGTATATGCACAGAAATATCTGTATGCAGTGATATCCCTGTCTGTAAGTGTACTTGGTATACCATATATATAGAAATAAACACACCAACTTATGATTTAGGATTTAGAAAATGGAAACAAGAGGCTAAAATTGGGATTCGGGGAGTGCACAAATCTGAATGGCCCAGGGCAGAGTAAAACCTAACTACACCCAGGATTTTTGTTTAATTATCTATGCACTTTACCTTCCCCAGAGAGAATATGGAAATAGTCAATGGTCAATCCTTTAATTCTGTATTGATTACCTGTATCTATTGATGAAATGTGTCTCCCTGTTGTAAAATATAATAACGTAAAGTTCCCCTAAGAGCTGCTTTTCTTCACCTCCCTTTGCCTTATCAGGGGACATGGTCAGCTCTGTAAGGAGGATGTTCGTGGGTCTGTGATGCCATTGGCCATGTACTAAATCCCTGTAGAGCACTATGGAATATGTTAGTGCTTTACAAATAAAGTATAACTATAAATAAGGTTTAAAAGCACCAATTCAGTTCTAATGTGAGAACCATTTTTTATATGAATATATTAATTAAAGGTACATGTCTCCCTGTTTTTAATCACTAATATAGTTGTCCTGTGTGTGTAACGCTCGCAAAATTGTGAGTTGCGCACTGCGCATTGCAAGGCTCGCAATGTGCGGCTGAGGGAGATGGAGGTAGAGAGAAGGAGAGAGAAGGAAGGAGGAGGAGAGTGAGTGAGAAGGAGAAGAGAGTGAGGACGGGAGAGATAGAGAAAGGGAGCAAGAGGAGAGAGAAGAAGGGAGGGGGAGAGGAGAAGAAGAGAGAGAGGACTCACAGAGAGAGGGAGAGTGCACACAGAGAGAGAGACAGGGTACACAGAGAGAGGACGCACAAACAGACAGAAGACACAATTTTCAAGACAATATTATAACGTAATTTATGACAGGCAAACAACTAGTAATAAAATAAAACTACCTAAGTATCCGTTTGCATATCTGAACATCATTTTATTAACAAGTGCTTAAAAACTTACTGAAACCTTCCAAATAGTTCCTACAAAGATCTGCCCCACCAGCTCATACATAGTGTTTCTACTGGTAAGAGATGTGCTAGCCAATGAAAGACTGCAGAGAGACAATCTGTGATTGGCTAGTACATGAGTACAATAGAGACACTGTGGGCATGAGTTACAGGGCAAACCTTTGTTGAGACTGTTTGAAAGGTTTCAGGGATTAAAAATGGAGCTTTTAAGCACTTGTTCAAACATTTAGTTTTTTATATGCAAATAAACATTTAGGTAGTTTATTTTAATATTAAAAACAGAGAATGTTCCATATACCATTAAGTCTGATTTAAAGCTCATATATATGAATGTGCAAATAAAGGACCACTAAAGTGCCATCTTTATAATATGCTCTTTTGAAGAACATAAGTTGATAATATGCATTTTTTTTACTGTGTAACACAAATAATACAGATTTTAATTTGTAACTATTGTGTTTAATTTTGCTTTAATGATGACATTAAATTTTAAATGTGTTTAATAAAAACACAGGTTAAGCCATGTGGTAACGGTACCTTTAGTTTTTATACAAATATGTTTTACGAAAATTATAACAAACTAACAAAATTCACAGCTATGTAAGACATAAAAGTAATTTTAGACAAAATATTTATATCTGCAGACTCTGTTGATGTATAGAAATTTCCATATTGACTTAATTACTTCCTGCGAGCTTGGAGAAGGAGCAGCTATAGTCATCTTACAAGAGTGGAATGGAGAGGAGGCAGAGGGTTTTGCTAAATCTTTGGATATTTTAGAATTTGACAGCTACTCCCTTCTATTAATCGGACTCACATGCAGATAGTTATAAGGATAACTGTAAGCTCTGCTCCTGCAGTAATATAAATGCCTCTCTCAGTATGTTTTTTAATTTAAAAAAAATTATGACATTTTTCCTGTCTAATTATGCTTTTAAACTCATATATTTCAAGGACCTTCTTTTCCACATTGTACAATGGCCCTTTACGACTTCATGTCTTGTGCTCATATCTTTGAGTTCCATGAGTGGACTCATTTTTAAAAGAGTTTACAATGATTGGTTGGATCATTTTTTAATATGATAATTTTTGAGATCCAGCATATTTATGGACACTTTTACTTTTTATTAATTTCAGATTATTATTTTTTTATCGACACTGTTTAAGGTGAAATTCAATTATGGAATGTAGTTCACTTACACTTTACTTTCTGTTTGTTACTATAATGAGATTGATGTTGATCCTGAAATAAATGTATGCTGCATTTTAAACAATCACTCCGTTGTTTGTGATTCATTTTACTCGTTGTTGGGTCCTTCTAGTGATAATCTTCTGTTGAAATGGTTTCCAAGAATACCTGTTCAGTCTTTTTGTGAACAATCTGGCAGAAATTTGAGTTCATGTCACCCTGTGAGTCTCTCTCCCAAGGACACAGCTATATTGACACATCAGCACTAGTGACTGTGTCACATACCTCACAAATACTGCGACCTTTGGGCACAACTTCCATGACTACTGTAGAGGAAACCTAGATTAACCTTTTCATTAGCAGAGAGGCCAGCAACACACTGAGATATATATATATATATTTATTTATTTATATATATATATATATATATATATATATATATAATATAATATACTATATTATATATTATATGTTATATATATATATATATATATACATATATATATATATATATATATATATATATATATTATATATACAGTGCCTTGAAAAATATTCACCGCCCTTGACTTTTTACCTATATTGTTACATTACAGCCTTAAATTCAATGTTTTGTTAATTTCAATTTTGTGTGATGGATCAGAACACAATAGTCTAAGTTGGTGAAATGAAATGAGGAAAATATATACATAAAACAATTTTTTAGAAATAGAAAACAGAAAATTGGCATGTGCGTATGTATTCACCTCCTTTGTTATGAAGCCCATAAAAAGCTCTGGTGCAACCAATTACCTTCAGAAGTCACATAATTAGTGTAATGATGTCCACCTGTGTGCAATCTAAGTGTCACATGATCTGTCATTACATATAAACACCTTTTTTGAAAGGCCCCAGAGGCTGCAACACCTAAGCAAGAGGCACCACTAACCAAACACTGCCATGAAGACCAATAACTCTCCAAACAAGTAAGGGACAATGTTGTTGAGAAGTACAAGTCAGTGTTAGGATATAAAAAAATATCCAAATATTTGATGATCCCCAGGAGCACCATCAAATCTATCATAACAAATGGAAAGAACATGGCATGACAACAAACCTGCCAAGAGACTGTCACCCACCAAAACTCATGGACCGGGCAAGGAGGGCATTAATCAGAGAGGCAGCACAGAGACCTAAGATAACCCTGGAGGAGCTGCAGAGATCCACAGCAGAGACTGGAGTATCTGTACATAGGATAACAATAAGCCGTACACTCCATAAAGTTGGGCTGTATGGCAGAGTGGCCAGAAGAAAGCCATTACTTTCAGCAAAAAAACAAAATGGCACTTTGAGTTGGCGAAAAGGCATGTGGGAGGCTCCAAAAATGTATGGAGGAAGGTGCTCTGGTCTGATGAGACTAAAATTTAACTTTTCGTCCAGCATAGAAAAGCTATGTCTGGCGCAAACCCAACACATCACATCACCAAAAGAACACTATCCCCACAGTAAAACATGGTGGTGGCAGCACCATGCTGTGGGGATGTTTTTCAGCAGCAGGGACTGGGAAACATCCCAGTGGTAAGATGTGGCAAGCTTATAGAGACTTATCCAAAGTCACTTGGAGCTGTGATTGCCACAAAATGTGGCTCTACAAAGTATTGACTTTAGGGGGATGAATAGTTATGCACATTTACTTTTTCTGTTAGTTTGTCCTATTTGTTTTTTGCTTCACAATAGTAAAGTTGTGGGCATGTTCTGTAAATTAAATGATGCAAATCCTCAAACAATCCATGTTAATTCCAGGTTGTGAGGCAACAAAACACGAAAAATGCCAAGGGGGTGAATACTTTTGCAAGGCACAGAACTCAAGCAACCAGATGTCTCTGCAATTAAATTTTACCTGGAAGCAGACAGGCATGAGTGACTGAGCCAGTGCAGTGTTGGTGTTACATTCCCCGGGTTCAGCACCGCACTCCCAGCCAAGCGTACCTGTGTGTAAGTGAGGAGTGAAAGCTGCTGCTGCTAGAACAGCCCTCACTGGCAAATATACTTAGCAGAGCATCCTAAGTGCAGCTAATCTAGGCCTCTTTTATTAGTCACTCTCAAGCAACCAGAAACCACATCATTTATCTGGCATCTACCAATCCCCTACGGCTACCTCAATCTTCATATATATATATATATAATATACTATATATATATATATATATATATATATATATATATATATATATAGTGGTGTCTCGGTTCTCATCATCCTCGGAGGTTTCTCTGACAAGAAATAGCCTCCAAACTAAATGCTCGACATGTTGGACCGACAAAAATTGGCTCGGAACTCAACGTTTGCTCAGAAGTGGACATGCTCGCAACACTCCACATCCTGTCTTTCAGGAAGTAGAATCAAGTTCTGTACTGTGAAGTGTAGTTAGTGCCAAGAGCCCAAGAGCAGTCTGTGCCTTCAAGAGCCCAAGAGCTGTCTGTGTCTGCAAGAATCGAAAGTGCAGCCCGTGCCTGTAAGAACCAAAGTACAGCCTTTGCCTATAAGGACCAAAATATAGAATGTGCCTATAAGGACCAAAGTTCCAAGCAATAACCTCTCTCCTTCTCCTCCTCTACATCGCCACAATTGGGCCCTCAAGTCCTCTCAGTACAGTTAAAGTAAAGTTACATTCTATGTTATTTGACGTAATTATAGTTTTTTTTATTTTATGTCAATTTAGTAAAACTAAACTGACATAAAATAAAAAAACAATAATTGTTTATCCAAAAAACAAGACCATCAGTTCAAAATGAAATTAAAAGTACACATGTATAATTACAACTGCTTGTTATTTAAAAAAAATATTAGATGTTTGGTTATTCAGTTATGTCTGACTCCCTGTAACCCTATGAACTGTAGCAAACCAGGCACATCTGTCAGTCACTGCTCCTCTGAGATCCACCAAGCACTCGTTCATTGCTTCAATGACCACACCTATCCATCACTACCATTCAGTTCTTCGTGTGCATTCAATTTTACCGAGCATCAGCGTCCTATCTAGGGAATCCTGTCTTCTCATGATATGACTATTTGAACTCATGATCAAACCTTCAAATGAAAAGTTTGGCTTGATTTCCTCAAGTATGGACTGACTGGATCTTCTTGCAGTCCAAGGAACTCTAAGCAGTTTTCTCCGACACCACAATTCAAAGGTGTCAATTCTACGGTGCTCAGTCTTCTTCATCCATATGTTACTACTGGGAATACCAAAGTTTTCACTTTGCAGACCTTTGTTGATAGTGCTATATCTTTACTTTTTAATAGCTTATCCTGACTTGCCATGCTTTCCTCCCCAGAAGCAAATGTATTTTAAGTTCATGGCTGCAGTAACCATGTTGGAACCCAGGATAATAAAATCTGTCACTGCCTCCATTTCTTCCCTATTTATTTGCCAGGACCTGGGATTGCTGTTTGCCAGGATCTTTGTTTTTTTTTTACGTTGAGCACCAGGCCAGCTTTTGTACTATCTTTCTTTAAGCTCATCAATAGGTCCTTTAGTTAATCCTCGTTGTTATTTCTCCCAGCAATATTAACTCCAACTTTGGATTCTTGTAATTAGTTTAGCCTTACACTTAATGTACTCCGCATTTAAGTTGAATAAATAAGGTGACAATATACAACCTTGTTGCACTTATTTCCCAACGTTGAACCATTCTCCAGCCCAGCTCCTCCTGATCCCCCTCCCAACCTCAACCTTTTGTGTGAGACCAGACTGATATACTACAGGATATTTCCCCCTGTGAAGAGCACAAGTGAGCTAAAAGAGGCTGCTCTCTGCATAGGTAAACAGACGTAAAGAACAAACCTACTTAGGTGTTGTTTGTTCTCAGATGAGCGCCTCTGACTCTTTTTGTTTCGATTTTCTCCACCAAAAGGTGATAGGGGGAACCAGACATGAACTCCTTGCTCACTGTGCCTTAGGGAGTACAGCTGTACCTCACTGACAAAGCCCGTAGAGGCCGAAACGTATTTCTGGTGTTTGCTGTTTTTCCTGTTCAGGGTAGAATTGCCTGGTATTTTGGACTGGATCACTCTTTTTTACCACAAGTAAGGGGTACAACAAGACAGGGAGTTAGACACCATCCTAAAGGAACATCAGGCATTCAGAGTTGATTAGTGAGTACCCCCTACCAAGTAAAAATAATTCCTGATATAAACCTGAGACTGACCCCCTCCCTATGGTTTGAAGTGTCCAACCTCCCCCCCAGGGTTATGTTAATGTTACTGTGCCTATAAACGTGTTCATCAATAAAGGAGTTGTCAGTTTAAACTACATCATTTACATGTATGTTTCATTCTGAGAGAATAATAATCAATACTATTTGTATTATTACTACTGAAACAGCATTGTGCTTTGTTACAATCATTAACATTCTCTGTGGCTCTACTGGTTCCTGTGATCTACTGGGCGCTTTGGTGTATGTAAGCTGGGTTGATTCTGTTCCTGCTGTCAGGGATATCGAATGAACCAGGCGCTCCTGCTGGGTAGGTGTGAGTAGGTGTGAACTCAAGTCCAACAGAAGCAGTAGGTCTTTACAAACTGAAATTGCATCATTGATTGCATACACTTAACATAAGCTATCTAGGTGATCTGGATATGTCCTTGGCATAATGACACAGTATCAACCACAACACAGTTACACAATAATCCCATCATCAGACTAGAGAGAACCCAAGCTAGCACAATGCATACACAGTGAATGTCAGGTTACGACTGGCTTAGGTTTCTCAGACTAGTTATGTGTTCATGACACAACACAATGCATCACACATCTGCTAGACTATTGAAAACAAATTATTTAACTAACTGTGATAAAATAGGTTGAATCTTTATGTATTAATAAAACAAACTGTGGTTGATAGCAACATTTTCAATGCATATTTGAATTTAGCGTGAAAAGTAGAAACACCTTAATTTTTCCATGTGACAAACATTATGTTTACCAGTATTATTTACAGTACGAGTAGGATATTTGGTCTCTATAACTACAGGTCTGTGGTATTCAGTGGTATATGCTAGAATTTAGTCACAAATTGACTTGTTTATATAAAGAGCAATCATATGCATTCCTAATATTTTTGTACCACTACCTTATCAGTTTAAGTGTTCATCCTCCTACCCATTGTCCATGGGCCTAAAGCTCTTCATCTGTGAGTGAGTCTTATCACTTATTATTGCCTTAGATGCATGGTGTGTCAATCATCCCAAGGCAACAATGAAGAGAAGGTACCCAAGAATGTCTCACACAATGCATCAGTCCTATCCAGCCTTGCATGGATATATGTGTTGTCTGTGTACATTTAGTTTGCTGTATTATTTGGTATATTAGAGTTGACCTTCGCCTGTTTCCTATAGTATTTTCTTAACCACCACCAGTGTCAAACCTCTACATATATCTTGGATAATCGTGTCTGCCACCAACCACTGACACAACATTGGTTATTTACCATTTTCCTGGTATTCAGGCCAGGAAGCTAGTTTAAGGGCCAATCTACTATCTTTATCTCTGTCCACTAGGCCCACTTCCTAATTTGTGACTGCCATCATACAAAGTTACCTAGGATTGATCCCTAGTCCTTTGATATACACAAATGCATTATATATTCTACCTTGTAAATATAATTTTATTTGACATGCCTTAAGGTAGTTTTAGTTTTGAGAAGGAAGTGTGGGTATCATGACAGCTTCCATGCACTTGCAGAGTCTGCTAAAATAAAGATTTTCCTTGAAAATGTTTTCATGGCTTACGCAGCTAATATTATATTTTATTATTATTTATTTACATTTTCTTTTTGATATTAATAACTTATCACATCTAGTCTTCTTATCCAAAGTATTTGTCTGTATTATCTGATAATATCAAAGTATTTCCTACTTGATTCAATAGGCTAATATACAGAGAAAGTGGCCCAAAATATATATATTTCCCAATGTGTCTGACACTACAACTTTTGGCTGCCATACAAATCTTAGTGCTTCAAGGTCATTCCCGGAAACGTACTAACCAGATTCCAGACAGAGTAATACAACAGTAATTGCTAATAGTAAGTGCAATGCATCCTGGGTTCTTTAGCACATTAACATGGCCATGGGCACTGGAGAATGAGGAATCTTTGTAAGGTCACATAGCTGTGACATAAGAATAGCACCCTCTACTAAGAATGCACTCTAAAAATACACTCAAACATTTTTTTGCAAGGGAATATAGTATATCATGGATACAAAACAAGCTGTAAATAACAGTCCTTTTAGAAAGTTTTTCTAGCTCCCCTGCACTTTGAAACTGCATAGAGCTTCAAGCTACAGCAGAAACCCAGACTCAACTACAGCTCTCCAGAAATAGAAATTCCCCTCACATAGCTTCCACAAAAGTATCATGGATTCCTCCAGGATACTGCAGATGCATCAAACAAAATTCAAATTAAAAACTAGCTGTATGATTTATTTCCAGATCAATTATTCTTTTTTGTCAGACTTAAATATATTGAACACACACTCATATATACAGTGGACCATTGGTACTTGTCGTTAATTGGTTCCAGAAGGCACGAGTGGCAAAAAGACAAATACCAAACTCCCATAAGGAGTCATATAAATTGGTTTAAGCAAGCGCAACAAGTACCAAGGAAGCGTTGAGTGTCAAAGTATTTTTTGCTCATCAAGATGCGAATACCAAATGCAATGCTTTTTGACGTAGTCTAGTACTGTGGGTCCACTGTATATGCATATATGTTGTTGCTTAGTTGTTCAGTTGTTTCTGACTCTCTATGACCCTATGGAACTCAGCACATCTATTGTTATGTCTCTGGTCATGCTTATCCAAAGAAACTGGAGAGGATTTCCAGCTCCTTCTGACCTGAGGGACTCATCTTCTGAGGCCATATCATTATGTCTCTGGTTGAGCTTATCCATAGAGTTTTTTTGTCAAGGAGTGGATTGCCAGTTCCTTCTCAAATGTCCATCTTGGGTGACACTACGTGTTATAACTCACAGATAAGCATGAAGAGCATGCCCAGCTGGTATAAATAAAAGTTTTAACATTGTAACCTAGTTTTCAAGCACAGTTATCTAACACTTTCGGTCATTTTGTTTAACAACCAATAGAAATTAAATTGATGTATATGTATACTTCTGCAATAAGTAGAACATATGCCATGTCACTAAATTTTTTTGTTAAAATTGAATCTATGTATTTTTTAGCAGAAAAATCTTAATTTTCCAGCTAATACAAATTTTCCCTAATGTAAACTATATGTAGAACACAATTCTCTTTTTTTAACCTGTTGTAATATGTTTTTGCAATTTCAACTAATTTCACAGCCATTGCCAAGCCAGGTCAAAGGTACTGCAACTACACAAAAATTGGCATTAAAGGAAAAATACATTGTAATGATTCACTATAGTATTAAGAAAAGTAAACAGTATAGTTGCCCTATGTGGCAGTGACCAGTTTAATTGCCAATATTAAGTTTATACCAAAACACTTCACATCCAATATATTTACACATAGCAGTACTGTATTCAAGTGTAAATTCAAACAAGATTAACCTTCTCTAGATAGTACAGTATTAACACAGTATAAATATACACTGTCTATTTCATGAGTATTTAGCTGTAAATGCACCAGTATATCAGATTAAGTGTTTATCAGAATAAATGTTTTTATCAATCAGTATTTCTTTACTTAAGTTTGCCATTTTGAGCTTTTAGTCAGCCTTTCTGATCCATTCACAAACCAAGATTCATATCTTTATGAGAGATCACTGGCATTACGTCCAGACAAGCCCCTGAGACACTGAGTCCATTTTCTTCAATGTAGTCGCCTGGACATAGAGCAGGCCTACTCTTTTTGTGCAGGTGCCTCAGGGTCAGGAGCGTAGCAACTGGAGGGTGGGGGGATAAGGGGGACAAGTCCTCCCAGCTTAAATGAATAGGGGACACACAAAAAAATATATAGCTAAATTTAACTTAATCATGCATTACCAGATTTTCCAGATTTGCAGAGTGCTATAGAGCACTATGTCTTTCCCATGAAAGCATCGACACATAATTTATCATATATATATATATATATATATATATATATATATATATATATATATAATTATATATATATACTATATGCATATTAAGTTGGCATATAGACATGCATTATACAGTGCCTTCAAAAGTATTCACCCCCTTGACTTTTACCTATTTTGTTGCATTACAGCCTTAAGTTCAATGTTTTGTTAATCTGAATTTTATGTGATGGATCAGAACACAATAGTCTAAATTGGTGAAGTGAAGTGAGAAAAATATATACATACATTTTTTTTAGAAATAGAAAACAGAAAATTGGCATGTGCGTATGTATTCAACCACTTTGTTATGAAGTCCATAAAAAGCTCTGGTGCAACCAATTACCTTCAGAAGTCACATTATTAGTGAAATGATGTCCACTTCTGTGCAATCTAAGTGTCACATGATCTCTCATTACATATACACACCTTTTTTGAAAGGCCCCAGAGGCTGCAACACCTAAGCAAGAGGCACCTCTAACCAAACACTGCCATAAAGACCAAGGAACTCTCCAAACAAGTAAGGGACAATGTTGTTGAGAAGTACAAGTCAGGGTTAGGCTATAAAAAAATATCCAAATCGTTGATGATCCCCAGGAGCACCATAAAATGTATCAAAACCAAATGGAAAGAACTTGGCACAACAGCAAACCTGCCAAAAGAACGTCCGTCCACCAAAACTCATAGACCGGCAAGGAGGGCATTAATCAGAGAGGCAGCACAGAGACCTAAGGTAACCCTGGAGGAGCTGCAGAGTTCCACAGCAGAGACTGGAGTATCTGTACATAGGACGACAATAAGCCGTCCGCTCCTAAGAGTTGGGCTTTATGGCAGAATAGCCAGAAGAAAACCATTACTTTCAGCAAAAAACAAAATGGCACGTATATATATATATATATAATCTCAAAATTACATTAAGGGGGAGGGGCATTGAGAAAAAAAAAAAAAAAGGTTTTGCGGGGCACTACAGCAATGAGGCCCCCGTGCATTGCACCACCCCTGCTTCCTGTCCTCATAAATGGCTAAACGCGAACTACGGGTTACTTGTGCCAAGGAGGTCTTGCAAAGGTCTTACTTACAAATCATAGCACCAATTAAGCAAATAAAAAAGCAATCTTGTACTTTTTATTAAATGTGAAAGTGATGTTTGGTCTTTGAATTAATAGCACAACATTCTCAAGCTCGCAAATCTGCAAAAATAAATACTTTATTTAATGTAAAATTTTTGTCATAAACTCCTATGGGCTTCAACCTGCAAGCCCGTATGACTTTGGATTCAACCTCCATATTTAATTGAAGTCCTACGGGCTTGAATAACGAGTTACGGGCTTGGAGGTCATTCAAGCCCGAAGGACTTTGGACGGAAATTCAACATGATATAAAGTATTTGATTTTGCCGATGTGCGAGCTTGAGAATGTTGTGCTTTTAATTCTAATGTCACCCATTGTGTTTCCCATCATTTACAGTGCTGGATTGAATTTATATTTGCATTTACAGTGCTGCGGGTTTGAACCACGAGTTACGGGCTTGCAGCCACGATCATGTTCAAGCCTGCGAATGCTTACTGCCAATAGCATGGTTTGCGATTATCAGGAAGGGGGACTAAACTGCGGGCCCGGGCAATTGAATAGGTACGTAAAAGTAGAGCTACTGGGGCAAGTAGGCCAAAAGTAGTAAATCGCAAAGTTACTTTCAAGTAACAGCCCCGAATTGAATGAGGCCCATAGTGTAGTTAATAGAGTATTCCATTATCTTCTGGTTGTAGTTCAGAACATAATTTAAGGTGTGCTTTTATGCATTTTTTTATTTGTTTGGTTTTTATATCCATTTTGTGCGGTTATGCTGATCATGGCTATCATTATAAGCATTTTGTGAGCTTTCCAAAGCATGCTGAGGTGTATATATTATCTATATTTTTAACCTAAACATAAGTTGTTCTTATCACATATAATAGCTGTCAAACTGCGAGACGTCGTCACGCTTTGCGTTAACGCGTAGGACTTAGCCGCTGAGCGCCGAAGGCGCTCATTGCTGCGAGGTGAGCCGTTAAACCGTAGCACTTGGCTGATGAGCGCCAAAGGGGCTCATCGCTGTGAGCCTCGCAAAAAAAAAGATACGAGACGCAGGACTTTAAAAAAAAAAAGATACAAGACACAAAAATTTATGAAATTAGCGGCCAAATAAAAAAAAACAGACTAACAAAAACACACTAAATACACCCCAAAAAATTCCCAAAACTTCACAGACAGCATGTGGCAACAGTCTGTGAGTGAGGTGGAACGCAAATTTAACTCTATTTAGACGATTTTTGCCACTCGAAAATCGCCTAAGCAAGGAAAAAAATGGCCGCCGAAAAAAGTGAAAACGAGGCTACACAACCCCGGAACCTTGCAAAACACTGCAGACTGCGTAGCACGAAGGCGCTCTGCGCAAGCCTTGCAATGAGCGCCGAAGGTCCTCACAGTACAAAACGGTTTCAATTATGTCTCAAACAGCATTACCATGGCTTCAAATTTTATTGCCCCATAATTTTTGACGGGCAAGTCGCTAGTATGACATAATACACATACATAAATTCAAATATATGTGTTAAAGTCTCACACATGCCCTTTATTTCTACAAGGACTATGTATGGCACAGTTTAGAACTGAAGCTTGATTGGATCTTGGTCTTTTGAGCCAATCAGGTCACACAGCCCATAATTACAATCATAAGTGACAGAAACATAAGACATTTTTCTCCTCTAATGGCAGCTCCCTCTCTCCTCACACATGCAAGCTATAACTGGCAATCCAGGCTGACATGATATCGTTTACACATAGTTAATATTCTCAAGGTGTGATCTTTCATATAGAACATAATTGGACCTTGTCCTTCCTCTACCTCTATGTCATGGAGCTTAATAGTACTTTCATTAATTCACCACACGCCTCTTCCTCTGGCATCTATTAAAGTGCCACAACATAGGTCACAATTGTGGTAGAAACAAGACCTTTACTACAAATACTGATCCTTGCAATTAATTGTCATAAACAAAAATCTAAATTTCTGTGAGATAATTGACTCTGAATATTGTCATTTTAGGCAGGAATTACTATTCATAATTAGGTCATCTGAGAGTATTTATTTGTATTGTATTTGGTTAATTAACACATAAGCCACTACAGTCTGCCCATAGTTTGTAAGTTTGAGAGTTTTCAATCTTACTAAGTGCTCTAGGTAAAGCACTGTTTGCATTTGATTTTAGGCTCAAATACAGGGCTTTCCATTATTTTGCATTGTGTTAATATTGTTTTTGACTTAAACTTACCCTGTACGGAATATGTTGGCATGTTACAAATAAAGGAATAATAATATATAAAAATTACAATATCTTTATTTATAATGTATAGTCCACTATAGTTTGGACCTTTCTTGTGTTCATTTAAGTATATCCATCACTTTAAATTCCCAATTTGTTTTAAATTCTTTGGTGTTTAAAGTTTTATTGAAAGCATTGCTCCTATTTTATATGTCAGATGTCACCGGATTAAACAGAGAACTAGTTTCTTAAAATGGGTGAATGCTTCTTAATACAGAAATGTTCCTCTGCAGTTACAGGAATCACAGGCTCTTGGCGTACTAGGAATATGACCTTAGCGTAGTGAAAGTCACAAGGAAATAATACACTGAAACAAGTCACATGACTGTAGGTCACCCTCCCCAGTGTCTCAGTGTGGATAGCCATGTATGGTCAGCATGCTTAGTGAGGAGTGCTCCCTGGTGGTAGCTCCCCTTTGGCCCTTTAAGTCTTTTTGCCAGCTTCCTTATGTGTTAATAAACCTCAATGAAATGAGCAATGACTGCCCTCTAATGGTTATATTTGGAAATGACATGAGCCGCTGTAGTTTGGGAAAAACTTCAAATCTGTGCAACATAACAAGCAGGTTTGATAAATGCGTTACATTTTAAACAAAAAATAATTACAGTTATTTAAGTTTTTACATTACTAGCAGGTTCCTTTGTCTGGCTAAAGTTAACAAATAAAGTTGGAAAACATATTTATATGCAGGTTTTGGTCATGAATGTCAAGTCAACAACTGCGGCAATCAACACATATGAGTACATAAATACTGTAGAATAGAAAGTTGGAATAGTATGTTAGTTATTTAGGTTTGATATCCCTGAAGTTGCGTGTGAGAGTGGAGTTTATATTTCTGGACAGCTGTGGTTGAATTGAGTGATGCAAGGTGTCTGCTTCTGGGCCAGTGAGGGGGAATGGGTGTGGTATCAATTCAATCTGTATCCTGTTATCAAACAAAGGTTCTATATTTCTGCCCCTTCCCCCACTTGATAACTACAAACACGCAAACCCGACATTCAGATCATAGGATGTGATGTAACAAATAAAATTTGGCATTATAAATTATTTATCTGGAGATCTGGGCATGCACAGTGTCTGCTTCTGGGGTCCGTGAGGGGAAATGGGTGTGGTGTCAATTTCAGTATTGTACTATTATCGAACAAAGCTCTGTATTTCTGCCTCTTCCTCCACTGATAACTACAAATACACAGACCCAACATGCAGATCTCAGGACGTGATGTAACAAACACAAAATGGATAACTGTGCTCATAAACAGAGTCTTCAAAAATTCTGATTTTCAAAAAATGTATGTCCACGTCTTTTATACAGCTGCTAATATTGTTATTTTGGTACATGCTTGACAAACAAGTGTCAGATCATTTAGTGCACATATTAAGGTAAGAAAGAGTGGTGTTTAGAGTGGGGAATGTTGATTATGTTATAACTATATGATAAGAAATGCCCATTCTATGCAGTCTGACATCCATCAAACAGCATCATATATCAATGTGCCGTGATAATAATACTGGTACAAAGTGAAGTGTATTCACGTGGCATTCATATCTCAAATCAGTCTTCTTGACAAGCTGGTATATAGCTGGGCCTCCAGGTAATATTCTACGAGAATGGTGAGGCCTAGACCACCCAGCTGTTTGTTTCTGTACTGTGTGGTTCAAGCTGAGTTTTGTGTCTTGTGGTCACTGCACCCATGCTGACAAGAGATCATCGTCAGAAATGGCTTCAATTTGCATGACAGTTACACAAATTGGACCTCTTTATGATTGTCACAGAGTTGCCTTCTCCGAGTCACATTTTCTGCTCCATTGATGGACGGACGTTGGTGCTCCAGGCGCAAAACCCCCAAGAAACAAACACATCTGCAACCCATTATTGGAAGAACACCAAGCTGGTGGCGGCAGCGTTATGGTCTGGGGAATGTTTTCTTGGCATTGTCTGGGTCCCACTCTTACCTCTGGAAGGCATTCTAAACTGATTGATCTATCTATCTATCTATCTATCTATCAATCTATCTATCTATCTATCTATCCTTGCAGATCAAGTACACCCATACATGTTTACTGTACTTCCATGGAGTGGATGGGATCCTGGACAATGTCATAAAGCCAGCATTGTCCAGGAGTGGTTGGAGGAGCACAACGAAGACTTCCAAGTACTTCCCTGGCTTCCAAATTCCCTGGACTTGAATCCCATCAAGAACCCTTGGGACCACTTGGATCGCCATGTTCGCCATATGCACTCTTCAGCAGATGCACAGCAGCCTACATGACCCTACCCTTGCCAACCTTCAGCATCTTATGCTGTACACTGAGGTTTTTGGGATATTAGGTTGTGGTAATAATAATGTGGCCCAACCGTGTATAAAAATAATAATAAAGCCTCTAATTTATTACTTGTATATGCCATCATACTGCAGTGGAATCTGCCATTGTAGTTCCAATGACCCACTTCCTGGGGTGTGAGGTGACTTTGAATACATGGAAACTTTGTATCTGTACAAAGGCTTACTAAATAAAGGTCAAGCTTAAGAATAATTGTATGTAAATATGAAAAAATTTAAAAATGTTTGGAATGTACTCTTTTTTTTTGCTTTTTAAAAATATTTTGGCCATTATCCATTATTGTTATTCAAAAGAATATATATAACAAAAAGGTAACCACAGTGGTCCATTGAAGTACTTTTAGAAAATTACAACAGCATAAAACTGTCCATGCTACTTTTATTCTACAAGAAAAATAGGATTATTCTTTTCCATGGATAGATTTACTCTACAGATGTAAGTGATATTTGGCATCTGCTATTGTAACATTTCTGAATATAGAAGGGTAGGTTACCTTTCTTAATTACTCATGGTGATATGGTGCCCTCTACTGGCAAATCAAATTATCTCTACTGACTAATACAAATTTATAAAAGCAAAGGGACCCCTGTGGTTATAGGATTTTACATTAGGTGTCATTGGGACGATAGGAATCCCCAAGATTATTCAAACAGTGTTAACCAAAATCATGGCCAGTCTGGTGGGTCTTGAGGAGAGGTTTAAGGACCACGGTTCTAGAAGATGACACTGCTGTATTCTAGAGAATTATACTACTGTATTCTATAGTGACACTGCTGCATTATAGAGATCAATGCAGCTGTATTGAATAAAGCAGCGGTGGGCACCAGTGGCCCAGGGGCCTCATGCTTCCATCAGACACTTACCATGCTGCCCCAGCTTGTTCTCTACATTAGGAGAGCATATCCTTGTAGAATATAACAGTAACATAATTTACAGCAATGATAATCAAAAATATTCAATCAACTCGCTATGGAAAACAGCTTTATCACAGCATTCCTATTTCAGTTGCATGGCCTTGTATGCAGCCCATTTAGTCCTTTATCGGGTCTCACAGTGCTTTACATGTTTTTATTTTACACAAAGCTAATGGAAAAGTAATTATATGGTAGTAGATTAGTAGATGTATAGATAATCAGGAGAAGTATTTATGAGTATAGTTTGGTATTATTTGATAGTTTTAGAGAGATATGATGATATTGAACATGGGTATGCTCATCCCCAGCCCTGCAATGAGCGGCTCCGCTGTTAATTTTAGGCCTTGTCAACCCCCAACTTTCGTGCTCTGCAATAATCATCTTCCGCGCTCATTGCAGTCCTCAGTAAACCTGCAACTTTTGTGCTTGGGAATGGCATGTGTCTCTTTGCAGCATCTCCCCCATGTCCCTTCCCTGTGTCTTTCTCGTCGGTGTATTTTCGAAGTCCTGCTTTGTTCGTGTGTGTTACTGTCTTCACTGTCGTGTATTTTCTAAGTCCTGCATGCCTGACATTGTTGAGCCTCATTTTTATCCTGTTACTTTTTTCCTGCCTCCATTTTTTTTCTTGCTTAGCTGATTTTCACTTGAAACCTTGCTCTCCCCTGTTATTACTTTGTTTTAATTATTTGGCTGTTTTTGGGGGTCTTTCCAGTTTTGCGCTTGAAACAATTTCGGCCGCTAACTTAGTAAACTGCGTGCCTCTCGATCAGTGGCAAAGTGCTACGGGTTTGGCGGCAATTGCGGCCATCAACATTAGAGCCTTCTGTGCTCATGTCTAGACTGTTTGAAAGTTGTGCGGGCCTCGCGATGAGCACTTGTGGCGCTCATCGCGAGCCCTGCAGCCTAAGTCCTCCGCCGCTGGTGATGAGCGCTTTGCGAGGGCCGCAAAAGCATGACCAACATCGCAAACGTTCCGGACATTCCCAAGATCCACAACTATATATATGATTTCTTAGAGCTCCATTAAATTGCTACGTAGCCCGTAAAGGAGCTCACAAGAGTTACGGCTTTTCAATTGGCCTCTAAGCTACCCGCAAACAATTTGTGGGTTACAGGCGGAAAAACCCTACAGGACATCAAAATCTGAACTCCATTCCAGCTAAGCTTTTGATCTGTCAAGCCTGTAAATGTTACAATCGCAAATCGCTATTAAATTGCTACAAATCCCCAAGGATGCACTGGCGTTCAAACCCGTAAATGAAAAATAGAGCCAAAAATCCTACAAGTACAAGAGTGGACCTGCAAGGGGGTTAAACTCCTATCCGTAGCACTGTAAAAGCAAATATAAACACAATACTGTATTTTAAATTAAAGGGAAATTGATTAATAGCACAATAATCTCAAGCTCGCAAATCAACAATAAAAAATAATTTATTTTATGTTTAATTTCCGTGTTATATCGATCCCAGCAATCAATGTGTTAATACATATAATAGAACTCACATGGAATATCATATTTATTGATTATTACATATTGCATTATTTCTGGAAAGCGGGTCCGAATGCAACTCATACTTCAAACCCATAAGTGATTGAAATCTAACCTCCATGTTTTTTTTTTGTTTCAATAGTTTTTATTGTCACAGAGTGGTAAATCTTATACAGTATTAATGTTTCAGCGATGGCTCGCAGGCCAAATTTATGTTGTAGATTGCTTAACCGTAAACTTATATGATGGTGGCATTTTCATTTAGTGACAGTTCCATTACATTTTCCTTTTTCTTAACCTTTCTAAGTAACAATAAACTGGTAGCATGGTTGTTTGCCTGTTTTTGAGATTTCTGATGGTTTTAGTATGATATGCTACCTCTTGTTACAGTTTTTAACATACAAAATAAAATTAACTGGATATAACAACTTTAACTACAGTGTCATTTGTGCTTGTGTCTAATGATTCTTCTTTCCGTCCTTTCATGTCGAGGGACCGTGTTTGTATGTATACTAGACAGTAGTTTGAAGTAGGTCACTCACCTCTGAGTCTTGCCGTTTGGCGCTGACTGTGGAGTCCGGCAAGGGGGGGGGCCCAGTTCACTTTTCTTGAATTGTTTTATCTCCTAGTTTGTCTGCTATCTGTGTTTATGTTTGTTATATTTCTATTGCCTGTGTGGAGGTTGTCCATGCCCCCCATATTTCTAGAAATTTTGGGTATGTGTTGTTAGTCGTGTGTGTGTGAATCTGTCAAACAACATTATGCCATTTAATTTGTGTATTACCTCTTGTATCCTGAGGTCTGGGGTTCGCCATTTTTGAGCTATGTGGCTTTTTGCTGATAGCATCAGGTACTGAAACCATTTATTCTGGCTTTTCGAAATATGTGTAATAGGTCCTCTTAGGAGGCATGTGTCAATTGACCAAGGGATTGGTGTATGCAGTGTCTCTGAGGCTAGTTTTAGCACTTTGTTCCAGAGGTTTAGGGCTATGGGGCATTCCCACCATATATGTTCGAATGTCCCCTATCCTGGCAGTGCCTGAAACATTGTGGGGGGATTCGCGTGTTAATGTGTGTGTAGTTTTGGGTGTATAATATGCTCTATGGAGGAATTTTATGGATGTTTCCTAAGGAATAGATCGGGGCTCTTCACAAGTTTGAGGCAGGTTTTCTCCAGGCCTTATCGTCTTTTGGGGTTCCTATGTTTTGATCCCACTTCCACTTAAAGGGAGCTGTGTTGTTGTTGTGCGTCTCTCTAATTGCTGCATATAGTGTGCTTATGATGCCTTTTGTGAGTGGGGCTTTTTGGCTGATCACGCTTAGCCAGTTTGGTCTGGCTAAGCATAGTGTTTTATCTTACAAAAGTTGAAATGTTCTCTTAATGGGATGTTATGGTTATGTCGGAGCTGGTCAAAGGTAAGGACCTTATCATTTTGTATCCATTTGTTTAGGGTGTCTAGTTTGTTCAAGGACCACCAGTTAATTGAGTCCTTGTCTAATGTATCCCATATCGTTGGTATTGTTTAAGTGGGTGTTAAGTTTGATAGGCTTCTTGTTATGTGGTGTGCCTTGTTAGTTTTGTACCAGGTGTGTAATATATGTCTGATGATTGGGTTGCTGTGTTTCTCGCATGCGTGTGGTATGGTGGGCGACCATGTCACATTGTCCCATTTATGTGGGTGCTTTTGTATGTTCTGCACAAATACCCAGATTGGCTGGTGCTCCACGCAGTGGGATTGGGGGAGGAATGCTAGTTGGGCTGATGTATAACCTCCATGTTTAAGTGACATAATGATAGTTACATAGTTACATAGTAATTAAGGTTGAAAAAAGACTTTCAGTCCATCAAGTTCAACCTGTTAAGATCTCCTCTGATCTGCAATATGCGGATTAGTTATTAATTAAATTATTGATTAAATAATTATTAATAGTATAGTATTGGAGGATGAATAAAGAGTTAGTCCATCAAGTTCAACCTTTTTAGATCTCTATTGATCTTTTTAATGTGGTTTATTTATTATTATTGTTAATTGTTAATTGATCCAGAGGAAGGAAAAAAAAAAAACATTGAAACTTTGCCAATTGTCTCATAAGGGGAAAAAAAAAGCAAAATTTTCCTGACCCCAGAAACTGACAATCAAATTTCTCCCTGGATCAATATTCCTTGCTAGTTTCTAGGATAGCCTTAAATGCCCTCTTTATTCAAAATATATATCTAACCCTTTTTGAAGTTGTCTATCGAATTCGCTGTCACCACCTCCTTTGGTAGAGAATTCACAGTTTAACCACCTAACTGTGAAGAACCCTTTTCTTTGTTTAAGGTGAAATCTTTTTTTCCTCTAACCTCAAAGGATGTCCTCTTGTCAGTTGAAAATCTCTTGCTACATAAAAGTTCACTTGACAAAGCCTTATATTGACCCTGGATGTATTTATAATAACGTAATATATCCCCTCTTAGACGCCTTTTTTCTAGCGAAAATATTTTAATTTGTTAGTCTTTCTTCATAACTTAGCCCCTCCATTCCCCTTATTAGTTTTGTAGCCCTTCTCTGTACTTTTTCCAGCTCTAAATGTCTTTTTTATGAGGTGGTGCCCAAAATTGTACTCCATATTCCAAATGAGGGCGTACTAGAGATTTGTATAGTGGCAGAATTATATCTTCTTCCCTGGCTTCTATACCTTCCTAATATATGCTAATATTTTATTTGCCTTTGCAGCCGCTGCTTGGCTTTGAGCGCTGTTACCTAGGTGGTTGTCCACTAGTACTCCCAAATCCCTTTCAATATCTGATACCCTAGATTTGCTCCATTAAGATTATAGATTCCTTGGCTTTGTTCCTTCCCAAATGCATAACCTTACATTTATTTGTATTAAATCTCATCTGCCATTTAGCGCCCATTTCTGTAATTTATGCAAATCCTTTTGTAGGTAAAGTACATCATTATCTGATTTTATTACTGGCACAACTTTAGTGTCATCAGCAAAAATGGAGACACTACATTCGAGTCCTACTTCAATGTCATTAATAAATATGTTAAAAAGGAGAGGACCTAATACTGAACCTTGAGGAACCCCACTTATCACATTAGACCAATCAGAGTATGTTCCATTTACAACATCTTTGCTTCTGTCTTTTAGCCAGCTCTCGATCCATGAGCAGATATTTACTGCAATTCCTGTATCCCTTAGTTTGCTCACTAGTCTTCCATGTGGCACTGTATCAAATGCCTTTGAAAAATGTAAAAAGACTACATCCACTGAGTTGCCTGATCCAAGTTCCTACTAACTCCTCATAAAAACTAATTAGATTGGTCTGACACGACCTTTCTCATAAATCCATGTTGACTGCTACTATGATCTGTTCAAATAGACATATTCTTGTATTTGTCCCTTATTAACCCTTCTAAAAGCTTCAACTACAGAAGTGAGGCTCATGGTCTATAATTCCCGGATTTGCTCTAGATCCTTTATAAATATAGGTATCACATCAGCTTTTCTCCAGTCATCTGGTAGAGGACCCTGTAGTGAGTGAGTCTTGAAAGATTAGATATAATGGTTTGGCTATTACAGAACCAGCTCCCTCAGTACCTTGGATGTATTCCATCAGGACCTGGGGCTTTATTAACATTTTTTTTCTCCAACCTCTTTTGTATTTCTTTCTGCGTTAACCAATTATTTAGTAAAGGTAGTGTAGCCCCAATTATGTTGCGGTGTCCCAACCATGGTACCTCCCTTGTGTAAAACGGAAAATAAACCTATTTAGCTCATCTGCCTTTTCTGGTCACTAATTATCAGATGGCCTGTGTCACATTGTAATGGTCCTATCGATTCCTTCTGGCCTTCTTCCCATTAATATTTAAAAAATATTTTAGGGTTAGTTTACTTTCCATTGCAACTGACTTCTCATTTTCTATTTTAGCCAGTTAATAGCCCTTTTGCAAGACTTGTTGATTTCCTTATCGTCACATAAAGCTGCCTCTGTTCCCTCCTTCTTGTATAATTTAAATGCATATTTCTTTTTCCTCATCATGATCTTTAAGTCATTGTTAAACCACATGGGATGTGATTTACTCCTATTCATTTTATTTCCACATGGTACATGCTGATGAGTATGTTTATTTAGTAAGGATTTGAATGTTGTCCATTTATTTTCAGTATTCTTCCCTGTAAGTTCTTTGTCCCAGTCTATATGTTGTATTGCTGCCCGTAGCCCATTAAAGTTAGCCCTTTTAAAATTTAGAGTTTTTGTTGGCCCCTTACAACTCTGTTTTTTGTATTCAATCTCAAATGAGACTGTGTTGTGATCACTGTTCCCAAGGGTTCCCTATTTTTACATTTGATATTATATCATCTTATTGTGATGGACTAAATCCAAGATGGCCCGTTTCTAGCAGGTTCTTGTATTACCTGGGCCAGTAATGATCCCTGAGTGTACTCAAGAACCTGCTCCCTTAGTGAGTGCTGTCTCGTTTATCAGTTTATTATCAGGGTAATTAAAGTCTCCATTATTAGAACTTGCCACGCTTAGCTGCATTTCCAATCTGTAACAATAATTGTATTTCTCACTTTCAGCTATATTTGGGGGTTTATAGCATACTCCCACCATATGCGTTTAATATAGCTCCTCTATTTTAGCTCAACCCACAAGGATTCAATGATGCTGTTAGTGCCAGCATAAATATCTTCTCTGATTATAGGCTTAAATTCAGGCTTAAACATCAAGACAGATCCTCCTCCTCTTTTTACCATTTCCCCTATCTTTCCTAAATAGGTTTAACCATCAGATTAACAGTCCAGTCATGAGATTCATCCCACCATGTTTCCGTAATGCCTATTAAGCCCATTTTTCTTGTACTGTAATATTTCTAGCTCATCCATTTTCCCAGGCAAACTTCTTGCGTTAGCAATTATACACTTTATGTTGCTATGGCTCTGCTGTTGTGGAAGTGCCTGCCACTGTATTTGAGGCCCTCTATTAATACCTCCCTACTTCTATTGTAACCCTCCCCTTCTCCTCCCCATGGGTAACTAATTCATCCCTTTCCCTCTCTACCTATTTACCAATTACTTCCAACTAAAGTTTAAAAAACTCCCAGCGTTCTACCATCCTATCCCCTAGCACAAAGGCCTCATCATTAAGGTGCAATCCATCCGGCTATAGAGATTGTACCCAACTGTGAAGTCAGCCCAGTGCTCTAAAACCAAAACCCTCTGCACTGCACCACTTTTTTAGCCACGCATTAACCTCCCTAAGCTCCTTCTGCCTCCTGGGCTAGCGTGGCACTGGTAGTATCTCAGAAAATATACCTTAGAGGTCCTTGCTTTAAGCTTATTCCCTAATTCTCTAAAATCATTCTTTAGGAGCTCCATCTTCACTAACTTTGTCATTGGTCCAATGTGTACCAAGACCGCCGGTTGATTACCAGCCCCTCCCAATAATTTATCCACCGATCCACAACATGCCGTACCCGAGCCGGTAGACAGAAAACTGTTCGAATGCTGGGATCTGGGTGACAAATTACCTCTACCTTCCTAATAATAGAGTCCCTACCACCAAAACATGTCTGTTGCTCTGCCTATTCTGCCCTCCCTCTCCTCCAGTAGAACTATTCTCCCGGCTGTTAGAGGGAACAGCTCTATGGGCATTGCCATTCCTGAATGGACATCCCCAAGTTTCACTCAATCTGGAAATCTGTTTGTGTTTGCCAACTCAGAACTGGCCTGCCTCTCCTGTTCCCCTGATTCCCTTCTAACTGTAACCAGCTACCTCCCTGGCCATCCTCACTAGCCCAGCTCTTCCTCCATACTAAGCCCAGCTAAACTGTGCTCCTAGTGAGCACCAACTCCCTTTCCAGTGAGCAATATACTAAGTGCTGCAATTCTCCTCTCCAGATCTTCAATTTGAGCTTCCAAAGAGGCAACATGCCTACACTGTCACAGAGGTATGGACCTGGATCATCGTTTCCAGTAGTGCATACATTTGGCAGGATGTACACTGAGTGAGGTTTTCCACTGGACTGACTCATGATTATCAGTTACAAAAATACAGTGAGAAAACAGAAAACAAAATACAACAAAATACACACAAGATTAATAACTTGCACTGACTTAATACGACCTCACCAGCCAGACTTACAAGGCCACACCACTCTATCCTGTACTCTGATTAATGCAACAGACAGAAAACTCTGCACTGACTTAAAGCGGATTCAAACAGACCTCACACAAATGCACCCAGATATAACTACACAGACCAAGCCACACCCCTCTCACCTGTACACTGATTAATGCAACAGACAGAAAACTGTGCACTAGCTAGAGCGGATTCAAACAGACCTCACACAAATGCACCCAGATATAACTAACACAGCCAAGCCACACCCACTCTCACCTGTACTCTGATTAATGCAACAGGACCAGAAAACTCTGCACTGACTTAGAGCGGATTCAAACCAGACCTCACACAAATGCACCCAGATATAAACTACACAGACCAAAGCCAACACCCACTCTCACCTGTACTCTGATTAATGCAACAGACAGAAAACTGTGCCACTGACTTAGAGCGGACGATCTTTTACTATTGGCTCATCTAACCCGTAACAACGGGTTTGAATAATTGATATGTTCAGGCCGCAAATGCAACGTGCGGAAGCATGGTTAACGGATTTGGATGTTTGGCCCTGTATGTTGTGGGTTTGTCTAATTTAATCAGTCTGTAACACCGCCAAATTTCAAGCCTGCAGACTTTGCGGCTGCACTGGCTTCGAATTTATGGGTCTCATAGTGTTTTTATACCATGATAATGCTTTATTCTATTGAATGATTCTGCTGTATTCTTTAGAATGAGCAATGGCATTACTGTATACTGCAGAGTGAGTGTTGCAATCTATAGAATGTATTCCATAGGATATGGCTGTATCTCAATGCATTTGACTCCAAATGTTCCATTACCTGACCCTTCCCTCTTCCAGCATCCATGTCTTCCTTTCCAAATTATCGAATACATCTCAGCCATCTGTCAGCCTTCACACATGCTCAACTCCTACCAATGTATCCTTGATCTCTCCAAGGTTTTCCATAGGCATTAACCTTTATTTTTGTATTACTTTTTCCTGATAAATTGTCAGACTCAAAGTTTTCAAACATATATTTATTTTTTCATTATGCAGTTGACGTTTAACTATTGTAAAACTCATGGCACTATAGAAAATATTGCCTTTTTGGAGAGACACTGCCTAATTTGAACATGTTACTTCTGAATTCCCATTTGCAGTACTTTTGCTATTTGTCTTCATATTCAGAAATAACTACAGTATATCAACAATTGATGTTGCTTCATTCCATTGAGGGACAATGACTTGTTGCAAAAATGACACAGTTGCATTCCGTTAAGGGACACTGATATTTCCAAGAAGTGACATAAGGAGTTACTTGTTTAACGTGGGATATTACACTGACACTGCTGCATGGTATATGATGTTACTGTAGTCTGTAGAGTGACACTGCTCTGTGTTATAAAAAGATAATGCTTTATTGTATACTAGTCCTTTGCCCATCATAAATGACAGGATAATATATAACTCCCCCCCCCTTCCCCTGTATCTCTTTCCCCCTCTCCCCCATGTGTCTCTTCCCCCCACTCTCTCCCTGTATCTCTTTCCCCTCCTGTTTTCTTCCCCCTCCCTGTGTGTCCCCCCTCTCCTGTGTCTCTTTCACCCCTCCTCCCTCCCCTGTCTTTCCCCCTCCTGTGTCTCTCTCCCCTGTGTCTCTCCCCTCCCCTGTGTCTCTCTCCCCCTCCGTGTCTCTTCCCCCCTCCCCTGTATTTCTTCCCCCTCCCCTATGTCTCTTTTCCCCATTTCTCTCCCCCTCTCCCGTGTGCCTCCTGTATCTCTGTTCCTCCCCTGTGTCTTTTCCCCTCCTCCCTCCCTGTGTCTTTACCCCCTCCCCTGTGTCTTTACCCCCTCCCCTGTGTCTTTTCCCCCCTCCTCCCTCCCTTGTGTCTTTACCCCTCTCCTGTGTCTTTCCCCCTCCCCAGTGTCTCCCCCACTTTCTCCCCTCTCTCCCCTCCTCAAGCAGAACATGGCTCATTTGGCACTGATGCGTGTACGGCATGCGCCGAATGCATGTACTGATGCACTGAAGGCGATCATCGTAGGGCTCTCAATGAGTGCCAAAGGTTAGCAAGTTGTGAGCCAAGCGAAGAGCACCAAAGGCGCTCAGTGCAGGGCTCCCGATGAGAGCCGAAGGTGCTCAGAGGGGCCATAAACCTCACGTTCAGTGGCAAACAGCATTAACATGGCTACAAATATGATTGCCGTTGCTAGTATTTTATAGTATGAAAACGCTGTACAGTAACACTGCTGTATTCTACAAAGTGACACTGCTGTACAGTGGTACCTTGTTACTCAACCTGCTTGGAACTCAACTTTTCAATACTCAACGTGGCTTGGAATTCAATGCTTGCTTGGTACTCAACTCGTCTGACAAAGTTAGCTTGGAACTCAATGATGTACCTACAAGTGCCCAAGAGCAGTCTTGGCTGCAAGAGCCCAGGAGCCTAAAAGAATCAAAGTGTAGACTGTTCCTATGAGAATCAAAGAGTAGCATGTGCCTATAAAAACTGAAGCTCCAAGTAATAACCTCTCTCCTCCTTCTCCTCCTCAACCATTCCATTGGGGCCTCAAGTCCTCTCAGTACAGTTAAAGTGAAGTTAAATTCTATGTTACTTGTTATTGTTTTTTTATTTATGCCTGTTTATGTCTGTTTAGTTTTAAGGTTTTATAGCAAAAAACAACACCATCAGTTCAAACTAAAATGTGAAAGTTCTGGGCTTGAACGCATTATTTCAATTCACATTGATCCCTTTGGGAAATGCTACCTCGGTACTCTTTTTCGAAATTCAGCCTGCCTCCAAGGTACCACTTTATTCCAAAGAATGACACTGCTATAGCCTATACAGTGATAATGCTGTATTCATTATAGGGAATGCTGCTCTCTACGGTTATACTCTAGAATGATACTACTATCTTATTCCATAGAATGATACAGCTGTATTCTTAGGAATAATACTGTTGAATTGTATAGAGTGACCTATAGAGTGAGGCTACTGGGTGCTATATAATGATAGAGCTGCATTCTATAGAGTGGCATTGCTGTATTCTTTAAATTTACAATTCTGCATTGTATTGAGTGACATTGCCAAAAATAGTGAGTGACCCTCCTTTATTGCAATGATTGAAGCTCGTGTGTTGTAAAATATATCCCTGCTACCTTTAGATTGTAAGTCTGCGAGTTTTCAATCTTGCACAGTGCTTTGGGGAAAGCACTATGGACACTGAATTCTAAGCTCAAAGACAGGGCCCTCCATCTTTGTAATGTGTTAATATTGTTTTGCCTTGATCACAACTTATGTATAGCACTACGGAATTTGTTGGCACATTATAAATAAACAATAATAATAATAATAATAATTGAGTGAGTGCCACTGATGCACAATACAGTACTTTAATAGCATCAAACCACATATTTATCAGCCTATGAATCAGTAGTACCTGTTCAAGGAAGACCCCACTGGTTGTACCAGTCATTTCATGGCCTGTAGTGAATCACAGACTGAGTAGGCCAAGAGGTAGACCTAGCAAAATATTAGTATGCTGCTGTGGGTCATAACTTTGCCCTATCACTAACAGCTGATGGGGCTTAGCCAATCCATATGTAATGAGTCATTTTAGATCTGGCCCAGGTCACTCCAAAGTGCCAGTTCTAAATCTGTTCATGCTGCTTCAGTTCTTGTCAGGCTGGAGATATGCTGTGTCTTGCACTGCTGCTGTTCATATCTGACAAGAGTTCTGCCTGTGTCTAGCACTGCTGCTTCTGTTCATGTCTGGTATGAGTTCTACCTGTACATTCTGCTCTGTTCCAGCCATCACCTCCAACTGCTGGTCCCTACGTTCACCTTACTTAGTGCTTATTAGGACCCCGTTTCTGCTGCTATATAGCTGCATGCAGTGTTGCCAGTTTGCTTTCAATGTTTGATTGTAATTTTGTTATTGTTTCTGCATATGGTCTAATACAAGAATTGGACTTTTTTTTTAAAGGTATACTCACCAAGCTTTGTATATCCTTTTTGTTTGTTCATTAACTTAGTTTTGCAACCTCATCCCCGAAGGGTCTGAATTTGTGGTACGCAGTTCTTGATACTATGTCTCCAAATACTCCCACAACCAACCCTTCCCTGGTCTCAAGATCCATATCTGTCTTTCCACATTATCTAATCCAGCATTGTCTTGTATTAACCTCACTATATTGGATTAATTGCTTTGTACTATCAATCCTCAGATCCTCACATGGTCCATAAAAATATGTTTGTTTCTATCTATCACTCACATACTTAGCCTATAAAGCTGCATCCTACAAAGATTAACTGTTCAGCTGGTTAATATCCCTTGACACAGTGGATCTCCTCCAAGACTCTTCACTTTACAAGCTACAGTTTCACACCTATTTTTCAATTTGCCCAGATTATAAACTCAACTAATTTGTGTCTCAGTTTAAATTTATATTATTATAACATTTATGAATTAACTGTGTCTCTCTTTTATATAATTATATATTATAATTATAAATATTTATTGTGGTATTATTACTTATGAACAAGTTTTGTTTAAAGATGTTACTGTATTCTAAGCAGTGATAAACTATTAATGAGTGCTGCCTTTTATTTGGGGATATGCCATATTTAAACAAGTTACAATGTTGCATCCCCACTGCTGAATTCTCATACGACACACTATTTAATTAACAATTGACACACTATTTATAAAAAAATGAGACTTACTGCATTGTGCTAAGGAACTTGCTGTAAACCCGCCAGCGATCCAGTTTTATTCCTGTGATGAACCTTAAAGAGGAAGTTTCACCTAAACACAAGTTGCTCTTATATGAAGGAGTTTGCTTATAGAGATCCAAAAATATGTGTAAGAGTTTCACCATTTGCCTCTTATTTCTACAAGGCCTGTGTATATTAGGTGATGTGAGCTGTTGAGGAACATAGTACATACATTTAACACACAGCAGAGTACTCACCTGCAGTCTAATTGGCTCTTGAGCTGGCTCTTAACCCAAACTAGTAACTATATCCATTTTAAAATGGCAGCCTCCGCTCTCCATAAATTAGCAAACTAGGGAAGCACCATACTTTTCGCATAAACAGCTAATCTTCTTTAAGAATAATCACCTATAATAGTTAACAGTTTTGAGTAACGCCTGTGAGATGCGTTCTGCGCAGGCATTACTCACATCTGCTATTGGTAAAGGTTTTGGAGAATCACGCATCAGTTGCTCCCAAATTGTGCAGGAGCAGCAAAGCCGCTTGTACTGCGCAGGCCCAGCCCAGTTGGTCCACTTGGGGGGAGGGAGAAGGGAGGCAGGGGGAGTAGGCAGAGAGAGAGAGAATGAGGGGGAGAGAGGAGGCAGAAAGAGAAAATGAGGGGGAGAGAGAGAGCGGAGGAGGTGGAGAGAGAGAGAGGGAGGGTGAGAGAAGGAAGGAAGGGAAGAGAGAAGGCAGAGAGAGAATGAGGGGGAGAGAGGGAGGGAAAGAGAGAGAGAGGGGCCAGAGAATGAGGGAGAGAGAGGAAACAGGGAGAAAATTAGGAGAGAGATAGGGAGGGAGAGAGCGAGGGGAAGAGAGAGAAGGAGGGAGAGAGAGAGTAGGGGAGAGAGAGAAGGAGGGGGGAGGCAGAGAGAGAGAGAGGAGGGGAGAGAGAGAAGGAGGATGAGAGAAGAGACAGAGAGAAAGAATGAGCGGAGAGAGGGAGGGGAGAGAGAAAAGGAGGGGGAGAGAGGAGGAGAGAAAGGGAGAGAGAGAAAGAGAGGGAGAGAGAGAGAAAGGGAGGGAGAGAGACAGAGAGAGAAAGAAAGGGTGGGAGAGATAAGGACAGGGACCGAGGGAGAGAGAGAGAGGAGGCATGGAGGGAAGGATAGAGAGAGGGAAGAGGGAGCGAGATAGGGGCAGGGAGAGAGAGGGGGAGACGGAGGGGGAGACGGCGGGGGAGATAGTAGGCAGAGAGAGAAGGGGAGAGAGAGTAAGAGAGGAAGTGGGGGAGAAAGAGAGAAGCAGATGGAGAGAGAGAGAGGGATGGGGAGAGAGAGGGAGAAGGGAGAGGAGACAGAGAGAGAATGAAGGGGATAGAGAGAGAAGGAGGGGAGAGAGAGGAATGGGGAGGGGAGAAAGAGAGAATGAGGGAAAGAGAGAGAGAAGGAGGGAGAGAGGAAGGGAGAGAGAGAGAATGAGGAGGAGAGAGAGGGAGAGAGAGAGAAGGAAGGGGGAGATAAAGGGAGGGAGGAGAGGATGCATAGATAGAGAATAAGGGGGAGAGATAGAGAAGGAGAGGGAGAGAAAGGGGGGTGGGGGAGGGAGAAAGAGAATGAGGGAAAGATAGAAAGACACAAGGGGAGAGGGGAGGGGGAGAGAGAGAAGGAGGGGGAGAGAGAGAAGAGGGGAGAGAGAAATGGAGTGAGAGAGGGGAGAGTTAGATAGAGAAAGGGAGAGAGAGAGAAAGAGAGAGAGAGTGACAGAGAGAGAGAGAGAGAGAGAGATAAGGACAGGGACAGAGGGAGAGAGAGAGGAGGCAGACAGGGAGGGAGAGGGGCAGAGAGGGAGGGAGAGAGACAGAGAGCTCACAGGGAGCAGAGAGAGGGAGCACAGAAAGAAAGAGGGCACAGAGAGAGACAGAGGGTACAGAGAGAGAGCGTGCACAGAGAGAAAGAGGGCACAGAGAGAGAGAGACAGGGGGTACAGAGAGAGTGGGGCGCACAGAGAGAGAGGGTGCACAGAGAGAGAGACAGCACAGAGGGAGACAGAACAGACAATGGAACATTAGATATGATACTGTCATTTATGACGGCCAAGTTACTAGTCTTTAATATAAAATAAACTTAATTTTGGGTGGAGCTTGTCCATTGGCTTTTTCAAGAAGTTACATTGAGAGATACTCCTCTAATTTACTAAATGACAAAGCTGTTATTCATTGACAGATAACTCTGTAATGTGGGAAACTGATGTATTTTAGAAAATGACACTACATTCCACTGTGTGAAGAATGCATTATTGACTCTTTGGGGGGTCTGCTGTATTCCAGCATTTTAGGACATGAAACCTCAACATTCCAGTAAGTGGCACTGTTGCTTTCTGAGGAGGGGACTGTGTGTCATTTCAAGATGCTCTGGGAAAATCCTGATATGTGAAATTGCATTGAATTAGTGAACCTTGATCTGAACAAGTACTTCTTCTACTTCCTCTACAGCCTTCTACTTCCTCTACAGATAGATTCACAAAACTAAACTACAATAAGAGCTCTGTTTCACTGTCTTTTGTCCTACTGTATAGGTTTCATATTTCTACTGACCTAAGAATGTATTTATTTCCCAGAAATTCACAAAATTCTTACAAGGGACCTCAATACTTGATCCCCATCGTTACATCTCATTTCATGCAGAATCAACTCAGTAACAAATTAATTGTCTCCCAAGGGTGTTATACTTATCAGGTAATAAGGTTACAGACATAAAATGTTTGTAATCTCTAATACTTATGTTCATATGCAACATAAAATCCCCAATGTATAAACATAAGAGCATTGGGGGACTAGTTTGTCCAAATGTGAAGCATTATTATAAGGCTACACAGCTGTCCTGTGTTCCTATAAATCATTGCCTGGAGCACAAACCAATATGGGTAGAACTAGAGAACACTTTTATGAAACAATATACATTGGATACCATCTTATGGCTTCTTGAGCAAGGTATGGGTGTCAACAACTACAACTTTTTTCCAGCTCATAAAATATATATATGGCCAGTTCTGGGGACTCCTTGGGGCAAGCACTTTTACTATCAATCTGATTTTGTCACTTTTCCTGTTGTTTTTTTTTACCCCTTATGAAAAAAATAATATAAATAAACAAAAAATAAACAATAAAAAGTATTGTGACAAAAAATATATATATTTCTACCTTTCTAATTTCCAAATTGTACCCACTGTATTTTTACTTTGTAATAGAGCTACTGAAATGTGGTGCTTTATAAGTAAAGAGTAATAATATTAGAAAATAAATGATTTGATGTAAAATAAAATAAAAATATAATAGCCATACCCAACTGGCAGCCTGTGACCCGGATGCGACCCATAATCTGGAAGGAATATTAATCTCAAATCCTAACATCATTTAAAGGGCCACTTAATTCAGCACAATTTGGAGCACACCACTGTAAAGATCTATTTTTCACTGAGAAATTAATAAACTAAATCTTTGTTTATAAGAGTCACTGGCAAGCCCCCAGAAAGACTCACAGCAACAGCTCTGTGCAGTGACTATAAGCAAAAAAAGAGTTAACCCTTCACAAATGTATCTGTACAGAGAAAGGAATGCTGGTAACACCTAAATAGGACAGTTGTGGTTTAACTGTTTGCTGCAGCCTCCGGGCATAGTGAAAACTGCTATAAATCGTTGTGTTCACAAAGCCTTCACTCCATATGTTATTAATCATGGAATAGACAGTAGGCAAGCTACAGTGTATTTGTAAACAGATCTGATACTTTAGATTTGTAATTAAAAAAAGATAATTTTAACATACAATTTTGTGCACCAGTGCAGTAAATAGCCCTTTAATGACCACTTTAAAGCCCTAACAAGACATGGTTGTTGTTTTAATTATGCATCATTAAAAAAAATCCTATTTAATGATTTGTAATTTCAGTATGCACTTTCAAAGTTCAGTGTTTTAGCATCCAGTGAAGCTTTTTGCCTCACCTCCTAAGGTTATCAAGGGCAGTTGCTGCAAGATAGAGCTAAAGCCTATTTTATAAGTCTATGGGCCATATTCTATTAGCTACTTGCAAATGCCTTGAACACATAAATTTGGCTTTGGGTGTTTTTCTTTATAAATGTTTATATGCATTCTATTGACTTAAGAATTCATTAGTGCCAGTAAGTAATATTTGCCGAATATGTAGCAATATTAAGAGTCATTTTAGGTGTGTATAAATGTACGAATTGGGCAATTGAATCAGGCCCTATGTTAGTAGACACTGGCCACTATTCAATTTCAAGTTACAGAGAGATTTAATTGATCAAGCCCGCAGCTACCTGGGCGAAAGAGCCATAGCATCACAGGTCATGATCAATTAAGAAAGGCTGTCACTACCGATTTAGAAACAGCCAATAGTAAATGAGACCTTCATCATGACATCATTAAAACATGGAGGATAAATGTCAATCAATTAGCGTATATTACTACATTCACAAATTAAACCATATAATATGGCCACTACAGATAGCCACTCCCTATCAGGCAGATTGTGAAGCCATTTACAGACTTTTTTTTTATTAAAACACCACTGGACACATTTGAGTAAAAAGGTAATGACAATTCTGCCTAATAAATTTAAAAGTCAAAATAATTTAAAAAACTAAAATGATGGACTAATCTAATGACCCTAAATGATTAAGCCCTTAATAAGTGGAAAGGAAACGACATGAGCTTTGTCTTCATACTATGTTTAATCCTTTTATGCAGCCTGTTGTATGAATAAAAAAGCCTGCAGATAATTACTGATCACATGCAAGCATTCAGTGCTATAGATTGTATGCACAAAGTTGATGCTAAACTATATTCACGGTTTCTTGGCAATGTTCAACATGTATAAATCAGTAACTAAATGTATTCCCTGTCTCAGGGCATTGATTAGATTCTGGGTGCACAATTCTGTTTTCTGCTCGTTAAAAAAAATGTGTTTTTACCAATGCTGTATTTTTGGCCCTGCTGTATTGTTCTCTACCTCCCTCTAGTAGGGAGTCCCAGAAGAATAAGGATTAAATCACTGAAGCTTGAACTGCTCTCAAACTGAAAAAAGGCATTTTCTCTTTAATTTAACCCTTCTGCTGCAAAATCCATCACTTAACAGCTCTAGAGTTACAGCCACAATATGTGGCCAGTGTGCTTTTGTACTTTAAGATATTTTTAGCTTTTTAGCACTTTTTACTCAAATCTTTGATTCTTTTTTAAATGAATGATATATTGTTTTTTTATCTGTATATAGCATAGATAAAAAAATCCACTAAAAAGCAGAATTAAGTTAACACATGAAAAGTCACAGTTATTTGAAAAATGAAAAATAATGCATATAAATACAATAATAATTGGTTGTTGTTTAAAAAATGAGTGGAAGTCTTAGATAATGGTGCGTGAAAGTTAGATATTTTAACTATAAATGATCAATAAAGCACCTCCAACTCTTTATATCTAGAGCCATTCACTCTCACAGTGAGCAGAAGAGCATGCAAGGTTGAGATAGATTAGAATAATTACAATTTTATAACAACCAGTTATAATTAGCGATACGGAATATGTTGGCGCCTTACAAATAAATGATAATAATTATTATTTTGCTCTTCTGGATTGCTACTTTGTTGTGGTGAAGGGGCTTGTCTACTTCAATGAATCTGTGAGCTATACCATGTTGTGTCACCCAAGATGGGCAGGTCATAAGAGAGAAGTCAGACAAATCGCAGTCCACTGGAGAAAGAACTGGGCAGTATCTTTGCCAAGAAAACCAGGACCAATCCTGTTATATGTGCACATTTCTGGATGCGCACAGATGACGTCCCCATCTAGCTGTGTCTACGCCCGGTAAGTGGTTAGGGGTTTTGGGTTAGGGTTAGGGGGTTAGGGTTACGCCCAGTAAGTGGTTAGGGGCTTAGGGTTAGGGTTAGGAAGTGATGTTTAGAGGGTTAGGGTAAGAGGGTTAGGGGCTTAGGGATAGAGGCTTAGGGTTAGGAAGTGAGGTTTAGAGGGTTAGGGTTAGGAACTGAGGTTTAGGGGGTTAGAGTTAGAGGCTTAGTGGGTTAGGGTGTACTACCTAGTTTTGACATCTAGATAAGGATGCAAGCGAGCACGCTTTCCCAGAGTCTTCGGCGGGACAGAAATGCGCACATAAAACAGGATATCCATATGGATAAGTGTAACCAGAAACAGAGAGTCGGACACGACTAAAAGCGCTGAACAGAACAGCATAATTATTTTAACGAATATGTGTACTTCTGATTCCTGCAATAAGTAAGACTTTGCTGTTCCACTTTAAATTGTAACTTACATGTTATTTTGTTGAGCCGTTTATCAATCCGTGAAAAATCGCTGAATCACATATTAAAGTAAAAAGACTAACCTTTCATTACGCTGACACATTTCCTAGAAAAAAAAACATAAATTATAAAAAAAATGTAATTCTTATATCAATGCGAATACTTAATTAAAGCCAGCACCTTTAAAATATTTCCAGATGAGAATAAGTGACATGTCATTAAACAACTTAGTAGGGTATCTGAGGAGATACAGTTAAAATCAGCAATTTCCCAGTCCCCCTCCCTTTGGAATGCCATTGCTGCTGTCCTGATTGGCTGTTCAGTGCAGGGATCAGTTTTCACTCAAGCTGAGAAAAGAGTTTCCATTCTCCTTCAATAAAGGGTCCTCTAGTTTGGGAGACAGCTGGATCATGGCTGGGGAGGTCTGAGCCTGACCTACTTCTGTACAATGTTACTGCTCGTAGCAAGCTCCAGTCTATAACGTAGAGGATACTTATATCACCTTTAGAGTATTCAGCTCTGCTGTGATCTATAGACTATGTCCCAATTTTCTCCAAACTTCTCCTTGTTCCTCTCCGGAATACCCTCTCCTAGACTGTGACGCTAACCGGAATATCAAGCTTGTTGTACTGGGAGGCAGTGGAGTTGGAAAAACTGGTAAGAATGCAAGTTAGATATAAAATAAATTCTCTTTTTTCCCAATTCAGATTAGGGATGTCAACTCTGTTATACTAATCTGTCTGTTGCTTATTTGTATTGTATTGTATCTGTTTTTCTGTACCCTATACTTTGTATTACCCTTATAGTTTGATCTTAATTTGGAACATTTAGTAATAAATTATTATTATTATAATAATTATGATTATTTTATATTAATAATGATTAAAAATTAATTTTAAAAATGCCCCAAATAGATTATGTTGCTTTTATTATAATAACATCACTTTTTATACATTTCGGAGGCCTATGTTGGTTTAATGGAAATAAAAAGATAATAAGGAATTAAAAGCATTATATTTTCTGTTATAGGGTATCAATTTGGGGAGAGCTCTTTACTTCTCTCTATAGTCAAGTCCATTGGGACAATTTGGAGCTGTAGCTTGGAACTGGACTTCAAATTTTGTATTGCACTGTATACATTTGTAGAATCTATCCTGTTATATGTACGCACAGGAAGCCTCCTGGTGCCAGGCGCAGGGGAAGCATCCTGGTGTTGGGCGTGTTCGCGTCCCATGTCCCGATGTACTAGTACACTACAACCCACTAACCCTCTACCCCTAACCCCCAAAACCTCTTACCCTAACCCTGACCCCCTAAACCTCACTTCCTAACCCTAAGCCCCTAACCCTCTTACCCTAACCCCCTAAACCTCACGTCCTAATCCTAACCCTAAGCTCCTAACCCTCTTACCCTAACCCCCTATGCCCCTAACCCTAACCTCCTAGACCACTTACCAGGCCTAACCCTCTAACCCCTAACCACTTACCGTGCACTTAATCGGGACATCAGCGGCGCGCTTCCCAGCGCTTCTCGTGCGTACATTTAACAGGATAGGTCCCATTTGTATTGTGCTAATTGTACCCACTTTACTATATTCTATTGGGTAAATAGCGCTATGGAAAATGTTGGCACTTTATAAATAAAGAGAAATAAAATAATAATTTGTATTGAAATTGTTTTTACCTTGTGCTCGTCCTATAAGATAAAACTAATAATACATGCTAGAGGGAAATGAGCAATCAAGGGGGTTTCAATTATATTTATCAATGTTTTACATTGTTTTCCCTAATACGCCCCCTGGACTAACATAGTAAATGGCGTTTATGGAATTAATATTAATATTATCAACCTTTATTTATAAAGCTCCAAAACATAATATATACAAGCAGAAAATGCACTAAATACAGTATGTTACACATAACAATACCGTGAAAAAAAAGTTATTGCCACTTTTTTAAACAGCAGTTTTATCACAGTGGGAACTAGGTTAGAAAGCAAATGTTTAGACAGATATGTGAATTTAGAACAGACTGGTATGGCCTCTCTTGGGTATCATTCAACCTTTTTCAGAGTAAATCCTGTTTGGATCCATGTAAAAGAGACATAACATGCACAAATTTGGCTAGCATGCATTTAAATAACAAGTTTTAAACATTCGTAGTAGAAAAACAAGTGCTGCAAAGATTAAAAATATCTGGGGTTGTCAGCTGCAGAAAGTCAGCTAGGAATAAAGGAATTCCTTGTATATAGTCTGAAATATGCGCTTGTATCCCAAAAATGAAATCTCCCTTTTATTTTCTGCCACTTCATATAAGTGAAAAATATCCTTATATCCTTATATAGGGCCTCATTCAATTGCAATTTGGCCAATTGAATAGGGCTCTAAATAAGCACATAACATATTTTTTTATAGAAGTTTTTAGTTAGTGAAAACCTTGCTTTTGGATAGATGTTTACTAACTAAAAACTTCTTTAAAAAATATATGCTATGTGCTTATTTAGAGCCCTATTCAATTGGCCAAATCGCAATTGAATGAGGCCCTATGTGCTTATATAGAGCCCTATTCAATTGGCTAAATCGCATTTGAATGAGGCTCCAGGTATTTATGTAGAACATAGGCCCTCATTCAATTGCGATTTGGACAATTGAATAGGGCTCTAAATAAGCACATAACATATTTTTTAAAATAAGTTTTTAGTTACTAAACATCTATCCAAAAACAAGGTTTTCACTAACTAAAAACTTATTAAAAAAAATATGTTATGTGTTTATTTAGAGCCCTATTCAATTGGCCAAATTGCAATTGAATGAGGGCCATAGTTTCTCCATACAGCTCTATAACTCAGGGCCTCACTCAATTGCAATTTGGCCAATTGCATAGGGCTCTATATAAGCATAGACCATATTTTTTTACAGAAGTTTTTAGTTAGTGAAGATCTTGCTTTTGGATAGAAGTTCACTAACTAAAAACTTCTGTAAAAAAATGCTCTGTGCTTATAAAGAGCCCTATTCAATTGGCCAAATCACAATTGAATAAGGCCATCAGTTGGTGAGGGCTCTGACACACCCTAAGTAGAGATTGTCTGGAGGAAGTCTTAACACTGCTGAAGGGCTAAATGTGCAATTTATTAACTTTTACAGAGCTAATTTTCATCGGACAAAAAAACAAAATATTTTGCAGTGTTTAAAGTCTGTTCATTTTACATAATGTCAGAACAATTTGTGAGTTCCATCATTTAAGAGTGCTCTTGAGTAAAGTAGTTTTATTTTTTGTGAGATGGAGCCATGGAGACAGACTATAATGGTTATCAAGCAGTTCTTAAAATGTGGATTAATAAATTCGCTTTTTGATCAAAATGTTTGTTATATAAAGATTATAATATCCAAATCACTACAAAATTGACTGAAGTACTCAAAAACACTGTGATTCAGCACTGCTACCGAGTACAATGATATACACTATGGGCCTCATTCAATTGTGATTTGGCAAATTGAGTAGGGATCTATGGCCCTCATTCAATTGCAATTTGGACAATTGAATAGGGCTCTAAGCGCATAACATATTTTTTGAAATAAGTTTTTAGTTAGTAAACATCTATCCAAAAGCAAGGTTTTCACGAATTAAAAACTTCTTTAAAAAAATATGCTATGTGCTTATTTAGAGCTTTATTCAATTGGCCAAATCGCAATTGAATGAGGCACTATGTATATATGATGGTAATTATTCAATCTTACCCCAGTATCTTTGTTATACTTTGCAGCCTAACTCCAGTGTCCTTTTCTATTTATTCATGAAAGAGAGATAATAGGTATTACAATAACTCTTTATCTAGACTATGTATCAATTTTGATTATTTATCAAATAACATTGCATAAGAAATAATAATTTATATGCCTTTGTGATTACTCTGATGCAGCCAACTAAGCGTGCTTTTGTTTCTAATCTCCTCCACTGTGATTATTAAATAATAGCTTTAAATAAGAAAACTGGATAAGGCAGAAGATAATGAATAGTAAAAAATTTAAAATGTTCAAGGTCAATAATTAAACATTATTTTTTATAATACCAGTGGAAGATATATGTATGTATTGGTAAAGTTTTCATGTTTGTACCATGATTGGTCCCCTTGTGGATCGTTAGTTATCTTCTCAGTGTGAAGGGGCTTGTGTACCTCAATGACTCTCTGAGCTATACCATGTAGGGTCACCTAAGATGGGCAGAACATAGCAGAGAGATCAGACAAATCACAGCCCACTTGAGAAGGAACTGGCCACTCTTTCCAGTATCTTTGCCATGAAAACCTTATGGACAGCCACAACCAGACACAAGATGTTCCTTGGAGTCCTGCAGTCCACAGGGTCACCGAGAGTCGGACTCGTCTGAACGTCTAAACAAAAAACATAATTGGTGCATTTGTTTTGTATCTCTAAGCCCAAGTCATTTTAGAACTGGTCAGGTGACCGCTTATGATATCATGACTTGGATGCAAGCCAGGCTAAAATACTCTCTGAGACAGAGTTAGAGTTAATTAGAATATTTAAAGTAATTCCAAAGAAGAAATTAAATTATTATGTTAATTAAACAGAGATGGTAGCTCCCTCTGGCAGAGCAAACAAAGTCAATGTCTACATCTAACATATGCTCTATAAAATGTTTTACACATATATATGTACTACCCATAATTAAAACATCATGATATCTCAAACTTTACAGATCCACTTTAAACCGAGTCAGTTAGCTGTACTTTAACAAAGTGGGCAGAAAACATTGCCAAGATTTCTTCCTATTTGAGAAGGCAGATAAGCAAACAGATACAGAGGTCTTATTATACCGCCATGAAGCTGCTTAGAACTGCATTTAATAGTTAATTTACTAATTGCTTTTATTTTTTAACTTACTACAAATGATTCCCATTATAAACGATAATTCTTCAAAATATCATGTGTTACAAATCTGTGTACCAGTGTCCTTTTAAAGAAATACTGACATATTTCAAAGTATGTAAAACATATACTGTTTTTTATTATAAAAATCAAATGTCCTGTCCCTATTTAATATCTCTTTTAACACCTCAACTATAGATGATCCTTAGTCTTATAATCAAGTGAAGCATTAAAGTACATGCAAATATTTTTTTCTTTGTTGTATCAGAAAGAGGGTACTTGATAATGTTTCACAGTGTGTTTTCTTATTTTAAATAAAGGTGTCAGAGCAAAAATACTTATTCTTGAGGGCTTGCCTTCTGTCAGCCAATGAGATCCACAGGCTAAAATTATGCTCTTTTCTTTTCCTGTTCAGTTTAAACAGTTTTTAATTAACATCTTGTGATGCAAAAACACTTTTTGTAGTGTTTAAAATGGACTATTTTAAATGCTTGGACAAGAACAGTTGTGTACCATATTGGCTGGGCAGCTATTCCATGATTATTATTAAAAAGAGGTCACATTTAGGCAATGTAAGACAAAGGGTGCAGTAAATATTGGGCACATACATAGATTAACATGGTTCATGCTAATTATAGAAGAGATACTATCTGTAATTTAAGTCAGGGAATGGGTTAAAGGTGAAAGATTATGCATTATGAGCCTCATTGGCCTGAAACTACCCAGAATCAAGAGTGGCAGAGGTATCACTGCTTCAAATATTCTGTAAGAAAACGGGTCTTCTCACCTGCTCTGAGATTTTTTCTTTACAAGTCATGAAATTGAATGTATGTATATGAAAAGTGGATCCATCAGCCTGGATCCACTGGAGAATGGTTATGTGTCATGGTGACAAACATTGTATGGACAGTGAAGTGAGTGGGTTGTAGGCATTATGGATGTAGGTGTTTAGCTTCTCTGAAAAGATAAATCCATGTCCTGCAAGCTGAAGTGGGAGCAAGTTGTGAGATAAGAGATGAATACAGTATGGGCCCTATTCTATTGGCCAATTCATAAATGTATACACTCAAAACCACTCTTAATATTGCCACATATACTATTAGCTACTTACAATCCGATTACGAGTTACCTGCCCACAATGACTACAGCCAAATACAAAAATGTGGCCGTAGAACTCCATTGGTTTTAGTACAGTTGGAATATTATGAACTCTAAATAATTAAAGTTAAACAAAATCAATATTCTATTAGACCTGGAGCTCTAGATCCCAAATAGTCTAACCCACAATTGCAAAAAGTATCGCTTTTCTGTCAAAATTATTAGGAGTCCTAAATAGGACTCGCAAGGGCTTTTTCAGACACTGTTATTAAACAGCTATTAAACAAACACTACTGTACTTTAAAAGCATGGGATGGAATGGAAAGACATTAGAATTAATTGTACAACAGTCTCAAACCCACAAATATACAATTAAAAAATGAAAAGTTATTTCTGAGTAATATCGACCCCCAGGACTCAAGGGGTTAATACATATCATGAAACCCACATGGACTAAAACAGATGATCTAATGCATTTTAAAGAGTACTAGATTGCTTGACTGCGAGCCTGATCGGCAAATATTACTTATTGGCACTAATTAATTCTCAGCCTCCGATTGCAGATTACATCTAACTTCCATATTTTAATGACATCATGATGACTATCTCATTTACTGTTGGTTGTGTCTAAGAAGTGAATTACGGGCTTGCTTGAATATTGTCAAATCATATCATCAAGCCCCCTGGTAACAGACTTAAAAGGAAATTTACAAGCTGGAGTCAATAGAATATATCTACACATTTATAAAAAAAACACCTGCAGCCAAATGTATGAGTTTGAGGCATTTGCTGCCTTCTAATAGAATACGGCCCTATGTTTGAAGTTGGTGACTGGGGTAGTAATATATACATTTGACTTAACAATGCTCAGTGTGTTTTAGAAAATAAAGAAAAACAAACAAGCCTGTCATTTTTGTTATATTTAATTTTGTGATACTATTTATGAGGAGTAAATAAGTAAAAATAGCTGAGTAGGGTCAGGTTTATGGACCTAAAATTATTCATTTTAATGTTGCTTAATTATTTATTTAAGGAACCTTCATTTGAAAGTACTAAATGCAGTTTTCAGTGATTTCCCATACTCTGGACCTTTTTTTTTTGTCCTTCGAAACAAAAAATCCTTGCTTCCTTTGTTTTTGTGGAGTCTGTTTATAAAGTAAGGATATTAACTACTGTTTATATTCCCCTATTTCCCTGAAGTAATTTTGTATAACAAATATCTCTCTTACCTTTTAATCTAGTGTACCTGTGCCTTTAATTTAGTCCATGATGTTACTTAATGATGTTTATGTATGTTCTGGATATTGACCTGAAATTCCTAAAATGTTGTCAATGGTTTAAATGTAATCTGCAAAGCTTATTTTATTTCAAAAAAGCAAGAAAGAGGTTTCCCAAACCTACTACTGCTGTTAGTTTTGATATCAGACCTTTGTCAAGGTTCACTCCGGAGTACAAACCTCCTGTAAATATGTATCTATTAATAAAATATAATTATTATAATCATACCCCTTTTTTATCTTCCTAATCTATTCATATACAATTATTTAAGCATTTCCTGGTAGACCGTTTAATAGCACCTCTTTGATCTGTCGCTACAATATAAAGGACCATGTAATTAACATAATGAGAGTGCACAGAGCTTGTCTATCGATGTACTGAGATAGCAGACATGAGCTACCAAATAAATATTACTAAATATTCTTGTTTTTTTGTTTCTTCTGATCCTAGCACTGGTTGTACGGTTTCTTACAAAGAGATTTATTGGAGACTACGAGGCAAATACAGGTAAGTGTGTCAATCATTAGATTATAGCACAGTTATGCAGCTTGAATCTTAGATGGACCTGTAAAACCTCATTTCTTCGATCCCACTTATTTGCCAAGTGTCCTGATTTTCCGAGGACAGTCTTTCTCTATTTCCCTGATTACACTGTTTATCTGACTACTTCCCAAAAGAACTGGTTACCGGCATCCAAGCACCGATCAAAAAAAAATAGATCCTCTTTCAGCCTTTGGACACCCATGACGGGGTGAACCAACAATGCTAATTTCATAAGTTAATTTTAAAACCTATATTTAATATTTTATCTTCAAATCCTGATTTTACTGCTAATCAGTTACTAAATAAATAAATTAAATCTTACTGTATGATCATTATAATGGTCTGTTAAAGTATTTTTTTTTTATGTCAAACTGCTAAGAATATTATAACAGCGGAAAAACAAAATTAATAAATCGGGGATGAAGTCTGCATTGCTGTACTTGCTCCAATGTGATGGAACAATGCGTTGTTCTGTAAAAGTTCCACTGAAAAGTCGTTCTGTAGATATTTTGGCGTTTTATTGAAATGCTTTTATTTGTTATTCTTTTAAATCAATGAGAATGTGCATAGTCTGCATCCATAAATGTGACCAGATAATTATATGTGTGTATCATTGCTTTAGGTGATTACAAATCTAATTAAAGAGACACATAATGAAAAAATCATGTTTGAAAACTTTGATTCTGACTAAGAACATAATTATGCAGGTACAAAGTCATAAAGCTACATTTAGTTTTACAAATATACATTTTTATTCTAGCACAAGACCCTTGAGGAATCCATGATACTTGATGGGATTTGTGTGTGTGTGAGAGGTGTGTTTACATTTCTGCAGAGCTGTTGGTACAGTTAGTGATGCAACTGGGCCAATGAGGGGGAACGGTGTGGTGTCAATATGAATTTTATTGCATTATCTAACAGTGACGCTGGACTTCTCCCTGTTCCTTTCCACCCCATCCTTCCTCCACTGGTAGCTGCAAAGACACAACCAACCATATGATTCAGTTCACAGGATGTGACAAACACAAAATGGATTCCTGTACTCATAAACAGTCTTCAAAAGTTTAGATATTCACAAAAGATATGTTTATGTCCACGGCTTACACAGCTGCTGATTTTGTTAGGTTGGTACATAGTTGACAAACAATTGCCTTTTTTGTAGAACGACAGTGGTCCTTGTTTTAAGCATGTTATTGCTTTTATTACAGGGGCATTATATTCAAGGAAAGTCACAATTGATGGGGAGCAAATCTCTCTCCAGGTTCAGGACACACCATTTGTCTCAATGGAGGTAAGATGTCTTATTATTTCACATACTCTGTTTCATATTGAGCATGATAGATTTATGTAATAGAATACGTTCCTATATATGGATCTTACTGCATCTCTTACTACATATCTGGGAACTGCATGGGTACAATGAATGGGCTTCCATTGTTCCATACACCAAATTATATCTTCCGTTTATAGTTTGACAGAAATATATTTGGAATGCCTGATGTAGCTTGATTAATACAACTTGGTTACCCCTGATGGTATCAGATTTTCTGTTTCTTTTGACTAGATTTTGTATTGTTGGGATTACTTCTGGTTTCACTGGGTTACCACTGGCTTTTGCAGAATTACCTTGGTTTATCTGTATTATTTCTGGTTTGTTTAAATTAGTATTTTTATACTTAAAAAATAATGGCTTAATTTGTATTCTGTTTTGCTCATATTTGTGAGGCCTTATTTATTATTATTATTATTATTATTATTATTATTATAGTTTATTTGTAACACGCCAACATATTTTGTAGCGCTATACATAAGTTAATTTCCAGGCAAAGACATATTCAATATTAACACATTGCAAATAATGGAGGGTCCTGTGTTTTGAGTTTAAAATCCAGTGTCCATAATGCATTACCCAAAGCGCCATGCAAGATTGAAAACTCGCAGACTTACAATCTAAAGGTTTGGATTACTTCTGCAGAAATATAGAGCAGTTGCATCATTCAATGGAAGGGAGAGAGGGAAACAGTCTACATATCCTATGATGCTCTGCTGCAGGGACTGAATTCCCACGATGTTACAATCTTATAGCTGACTCTGATCGGCTACAACAAATTATGAATTTTATTTTAATTTAGCTTGGAATGTTAGGGGCATTTTTTCTCAAAACCAACTGCCAGAAAACTAAAGAAATCATGCAAACTCTGTGGTAGGTTTATTAATGTTTATTTGGGGATTTTTTCATCCAAAAATGTTTGCATAAACTATCAGGTTGATTCATAATCTATAAAAAAAACTGATCAGTGGGTTATATTAAAGCTGTATACATTTTAATAAATACATTTTGTTTTCTTAATTATTGCTTGTGCTTTAAATGTTTAATTCAATGTATCACTATGCAACGGTTCCCTGGTGCTTAACACCAAATATGTATTTTAAATTAATTATAAAGGAACTAGGGTAATTTGTGGATGGATGGTCCTTAAAGAGCTAGTAACAAACAATGTCCCATTCCACATGCAATCTTCCCTCATATGGCAAAATTACTTTGCTAATCCTTGGGAAGCTTGAAAACATGTGTGTATTATATATTAAGCTCAAAAAAGTGTAATAAAACCAATATAGAAAAAAGCACACAATAAGTACTCATATGGTTATAAAAAATGACAAAAAAATGTAATTATATGGGGGTACATATAGTAATAAATATCTGGTATGCTAATAGTTAAATACACCACTCCTTATTGCCTTAGACTACTATGTGTCATTAATGCAGACTAGCAATTCAAAGTAGTCAACAGGAGTACACAAACAAGTTTATCAAAATAGCCAGATATATGTATACCTCCCTTATTATAACAATTGACACAACCAGAGTACTTGCGCTTGGTAGAAAATAGTCCCGACGGTCCCGTTTCGCCCTTCCTAGGGCTTACTCATGGGCTACTGAATACTGGTACAAATTGGGCTTTTATAGCCCTTTTCCATCCATTTGCGTTTATTAAACGCAACATTGCGCCGCTTGCGTCATCACGTGATGCCGTAATCAACGTAAAAACGTCACTACGTTTTTATCTCTTCCTTTCAGGATGTTGATTGGCCAACCACGCGTGATTTGCCAACCAACTCCATTTTAATGTATCTTGCCAACCACACATTATTTTTACAATCTTTTCCTTAATGTAGTTGCTATATGATTACTACTTTGAAACTGCTGATCTTAGAAGACATATAATGTTATTAGTCTTATAAGGATAGAAGACTTCTTTTAAAGTATGTTATTAATCATATTTATTTATTAATATATATATATATATATATAAATTTGGATGTGAATAGAAAGTTGAATCTTTAAGCTATGCTAATCTTATTGGAGATAATAATACTTCTCCAAAAATGTTATATTTCTATGATTGTTCTTACTAAATATGTAAATATTTAATTATGAGCATAAAATTAGCATATACCGAACTACCTTAAGAATATTATTACTCTCAATGAGCATTAACTAAAACCAAAGAATGATAATCTTCTGTAAATCAACAATAAGAAAATGTGAATTATTGTGAATTAATTTAATTATAGGAATAGTTCATTGTGTGTGTAAAAAATATATGTATATAAAACTATAAGTGAACTAAAAGGAAGGTTTTTATAAATATCAGCTGTATGTTGCTTGGGGAAATAAAGTGATAAAAGATAAATGTGAACATTTGGTGTGCTTATACCAGAAAAAGTGGTGGTAATACGTCTGAAATATCTTTATGATTGGCGTGGATAGGGTAGATGTGAACATCTGGTGTACTAATACCAGAAAATGTGGTTGTAGTACTTATGAAATATATTTATGATAAGAGTGAATGGGGTGGATAGCTTCTAAAAAACTATATTTGTTCTAAATTATAAAAAAGCAGAATACGAAAATCCTTTGTTGAGTCCATGTGGACTTTGCGTATTCAATAAAAAAATCCATTTACTTTCTAACTTTAAAAGATCTTTATCAATGTCTCCTCCTCTCGGTCTCTGTGAAATTTGATCAATTATAGAAAACTTCATTACTTCAGGTTTATTATTATGAAATTGTTTTATGTGACGGGACACTGATGTGTCCATTTCTTTGGCCACTGTATAGGTATGCTCCAAGATCCGTCTCCGTAATTGGCGTGTAGTTTTGCCTATATATAATTTGGGACTGGAACAGATCATTATATACACAACATGTGTGGAGCTACAGTTGATGAAATTCTTGATCGGATATTTGTTGTTAGTATTTGGATCGATGAATTCTTTGCTAGGGACTATGAACTTGCACGCTTTGCATTTTCCACACCTAAACAATCCCTTTGTAGGTGACAACCATGATGTTCTCGTTTGCTTCGATGGCTTGAAAAAGCTATTCACTAATTCATCTTTGATACTTCTGTTCTTCCGATAAGTGATAGAGACTTTTTCTGATAGACTTGTTCGTAATGTGGAGTCCTCTGTTAGTATATACCAATGTTTGTCTAGAATTTGTTTAATTTCTTTCCAACCTTTCCAAATGACATGATGCATCTTATTTGGTCATTTGTTTCCACCTTCTTTTGTGAAAACAATAAATCCTGTCTATCTGATTCCAAAGCTCTTTTATACGCTTTTTTCAGTAGACGATTGGGATAACCTCGGGCTTTGAATTTTTCCCTTAGTTGATCTGCTTGGATTTTAAAGACTTCTGGATTACTACAGTTTCTTTTCACCCGTAGATACTGACTGATCGGGATTCCTGATTTTAAAGGTCTAGGGTTTAATAGTGAGTTTGTTGCAGTAGGTTTAGTAAAAGTGGATGTATGTATTTTTCCCATTGAATCCTTTGATATTATTAGGTCTAGGAACTTGATTTTTTCGTCATCCATCACATACGTGAATTTTAGACCTAGAGAGTTTGTATTTAATCCTTCAATGAACTCTTTGAATTCTTTGACATCTCCAATCCATAATATCATGATATCATCAATATATCTATGCCAGGATAGTATCTTGTTATTATATACTGACATTTCTTCAGAAAACACGTGTGTTTTCTCCCAAAAGCCTAAATACAGGTTTGCATAATTCGGGGCACAAGGAGTCCCAATGTCACTGCCATTGATTTGGTGATACCAATAGTTATTAAAGATGAAAAAGTTTCGTGTCAATATAAAACGAAGCAATGATGTAATAAATGCATTCATATTCACATCTTCTGTAGGCCTCAAACTTAAATAATGTTCTACTGCTCGAATTCCCTGATCATGTGGGATACTCGAATAAAGTTGTTCTACATCAATAGATATCAAGATTGTTTTGGTGGGTACAATAATATCCTCTAAATGTTTCAGAAGATCCAATGTGTCTTTTAAGTTTGAAGGTATTTCCGGTACTATTACTTTGATGTAATCATTTACATATTCGCTTATTTTTTCGTCAGACTTCCATTACCAGATAAAATGGGTCGTCCCGGTACGGGCAGTTTCTTTTTATGTATCTTTGGTAATGAGTAAAAGGTGGCTATTACTGGTCTTATTGGAAAAAGGTAATCATACGTATTTTGATCTATAAGTTTGTCTTGTTTAGCTTTTTGCAATATAAGTTTTAACTCTTTTAGGAATTCTTGGAGTGGATTACTTTTTAACACTCTATATGTTGATGTGTCCATCAGCAATTTGTTACACATTTTTTAATATTCTTGTTCATCCAAGATAACTGTGTTTCCTCCTTTGTCGGCGGGTTTAATCACCACTTTGCTCTCTTTCAACTCCTGTAGAGATTTAAACTCCTCCAAACTTAAATTAAATTTGGTTTTACTCTTTTTATTTTTATCCTGGACTTGATTAAATAGATTTTTCAAGTCTTTTGTAACCAAGTCCACAAATACCTGAATATTTCCATATTGTTTAAAATCAGGTGTAAAGGTGCTGTTATTCTTCTTGGTTATTTTAGTTTGCGAAAAGTCTTCATACTTTTGTTCATCCATTAGTGACAACATTGTTTCAAATACTTCTTTATCTTCATCACATATGCCCCAGTTATTAAGTTCTATTTTCCGTTTTTGTGTAAAGAATTTTTTGAGCGCTAGTTTTGTCGCAAATAAGTTTATATCTTTTACATTTCCAAAAAGATCTGAGTTGCTCGTAGGGACAAATGAAAGGCCCTTTGATAGCAAAGATACATGTGAGGCTTTCAGTTTAAATTCAGACAAGTTTACCACTGTAGTTTCTTTTTGTTGCATAGATATTACAGTTTCTTTGTTGTTTTTGTCTGCTGATGATTGGTTGGCAAGATACATTAAAATGGAGTTGGTTGGCAAATCACGCATGGTTGGCCAATCAACATCCTGAAAGGAAGAGATAAAAACGTGGTGACGTTTTTACGTTGATTTCGTCATCACGTGATGACGCAAGCGGCGCAATGTTGCGTTTAATAAACGTAAATGGATGGAAAAGGGCTATAAAAGCCCAATTTGTACCAATATTCAGTAGCCCATGAGTAAGCCCTAGGAGGGGCGAAACAGGACCGTCGGGACTATTTTCTACCAAGCACAAGTACTCTGGTTGTGTCAATTGTTATAATAAGGGAGGTATACATATATCTGGCTATTTTGATAAACTTGTTTGTGTACTCCTGTTGACTACTTTGAATTGCTAGTCTGCATTAATGACACATAGTAGTCTAAGGCAATAAGGAGTGGTGTATTTAACTATTAGCATACCAGATATTTATTACTATATGTACCCCCATATAATTACATTTTTTCATCATTTTTTATAACCATATGAGTACTTATTGTGCGCTTTTTTCTATATTGGTTTTATTACACTTTTTTGAGCTTAATATATAATACACACATGTTTTCAAGCTTCCCAAGGATTAGCAAAGTAATTTTGCCATATGAGGGAAGATTGCATGTGGAATGGGACATTGTTTGTTACTAGCTCTTTAAGGACCATCCATCCACAAATTACCCTAGTTCCTTTATAATTAATTTAAAATGCTTTAAATGTTTGCTAGATACTTTAGACAATGAAATCAGACAGTAGGAGAAAATACAAATATATTTCTTCAGGAAACAAATGTCAGACTTCAAGGAAGCAAAACAGAAAAATATTACGTCTTATTCCTTGAATTTGTGTGTATTTTTTACAATATTTGTAATAAAATAAAGACCGATTATTTGTTAAAAAAGCATAAAAGCAATAGCCTTATTTAATTCTGTAGATACGTTCCAGGCAATAGGAGTGTTAAGCAAAACTACTGTAAATGGGATCATTTTAACATAGGGATAGGGGAAAAAATTACACAAAAGCAATTGTAATTTGAACTTTTAAGAAACAGCAAAAAAAACAACACAAACTGAAGATTTATTTAGGGTGGCACTTTTCTTCTCTTTGCTCTTCTCTCCTGCTGTGTCACTTTAAATTATGTTGTCCAGATCGAAAAGTTAAAAGGGGTTTGGCAAGGAAAAAACAGCGTTATAGCGGTGTTTAGTGTTAAACATGGCATTAAAGGAAAAACAGCGCTTTAGCGAATCAGCACTATAAGGGGTAGCATTAACTGGGGTGTTTAAAAATGTATTTCTTTTATTCATGCACACCAGTGCTGTAGATTGATGAGTAATGGACGAATCTTAAAATTGGGCCACTTTTGCAATGAGTTGAAAGGCATTGTAAATCTTCAACACTGTACAATATGTTCTAGTCTAAAATACAACAAACAGCTTTGCTATATACTTTGTTTAAAAAAATGCCATTAACATTGCAAAACTTTACTTGTAAAAATGCATTAAGTATAACTCAGCCCATATCACCAACCACATTCCTGTGGATCTATTTGCAAATTAAACTGATTAATCCAAAATGTCATTACAGTGGCGGAGGTGAATGGAGGGCCCTGGTGCAAAAGAAAAAAAATTGCCCCCCCCCCCCCCAAGAGGTTGTGGCCAACATTTTTTGTGTTGGGCCCCCTTGACTCCCTCATAATATATAATGTATGACATATATAAATATAATGCATATGTACATAATTCTTTACATATTTATATATATATATATACATATATATATTATATATATATATATATTATATATATATATATATATTTATGTATATATATATATATATTTATATATATCACATATAATAGTTTCCGTTATGTGGATCGCTCCAATGGTAACGCATGCACACTATGGAAACTATTGTAAGGTATTCTGTACAGATAAATATACAGCATTATGCAAACATAGATATGTATATAGACACAGACCTATAAATTACTTACAATTACATAATGTACACACACCCACCCACATTCAGCATTGCAAACACATATGAATATCCCAGGATGCTCTGTGTTTGAGCAACTGTGGTTACCCCCCCACCCTATCCTCATAATTGAGTCCTTTAAAAAGTGTACAACCTGTCAAGAAAGGATAAACCGCAATGGAAGCTGAGTGAATCAGTACCTCCGACCACACTAATAAACAAATACATATGGAGATGATTGGCCCATGTGGGGCTCCAAGTGATAAGGGGAAGTATGTTTAATTACCACACCTAACCCCTCTCTATATTCAAGCACAAAGTGGCAGATCCAGAGCAGTGTAATGCTGTTCATACACATGACACAACTAATAACAAACTGCTCAGCCAATCAGAGGCTCCAAAATAGCTTGGGGAGTGGCCTCTTGCACAGTAGGCCCTGGAAGCAGTCAGGGGAGACCCATGACTGGTGACAGATAAGCTGCTATGTGGGTGGCAGGTCTGGACCCCCTAGAAGCGAGGGCCCTGGTGCAACGCAACACTTGCACCACTGCTATATCTTTCCCTGTGTCATTACCATTTAACACTAGTAATAGCATTTTGATAAGGTATTCTAAAATCAAGAAAGCCACATAATGTTTAATGGTGCTCTTTGGGCAATGGTTTGTTATTTTATATAAATGTGACTTACGGTAATTAATGTCTCCTTAGCACTGTAATATAAAATTTGCATTAATTTTACTTCCAAGACGCCTCCAGAGAAACAGATTATCTGGAGCCTCTCCCTTCTTCATGTTCTTGCTCTCAATAGCGGCCATCTTGCACAACTGTGAGCTTATGCTAGTCCACATGGACGAGCTTCACAAAACCAGTGTGTCACTATGCTGAGACACACATTATGTCCCATCTGCTTGCAGTATGAGAAAGTGGTAGCATATTGTGGAGCCGAAAGGACCAGGGAGTTCAGGAAAAAATCTTACTTCTGCCAAGATGCCAAAATTAGTCGTTGTGTAAACTATGAACATAAAACATTTATAGAAAAATCTTAATTTTGTAAAATTAATGTGTGTAGAAGGTTCACTATTTCTGGCTTCACCTCTTACTAGCTTAGAATCTTTTCTGTTAGTTGATGTAAGGATTTGGGAAAGGGATTTGTTTTCATCAGAACATTTAGATTTTTTACAGTTACCCCCTTCCCCCTGCAAAGGCTCAGAAATGGGCAGCTTTAAAGGAAAACTGCAAGTACTGCTCCTGCAGAGATTTAAATATTCCATCTTGCACGTGCAGCCTTCGCCACATAGATGCTTCTAGGGACATATAGATACATCAACTTTTTTTTATTAAAAACTATCTTTATGACATTTTTCTGCCTTTAAGCTCTTGGACAAACTCACTTTTGTCAAACATGCATCTTTATTTTCTTCATATAGAGGTTCAATGTGCTTTTGGATAAGTGGCTAAGTGTGTAAACACCACAAGATATTTTACAATCACAGTAATATGAGTCTTGAGTCCAACAGAGGACACTTAGTCAAGGTCGCAAAGGGTAAAGCCGAGGCCTCTGCTGTCACACAGCTCTATATATAGATCTGCACTGGACAAAACCATGGATATGTCTGCTAAAGAGAATGCCACTGATCTGTGACCACAAGGTATTTTAGGCATTTATGTCCATGTCACCTTGGGGTTAAGGTTGAATTTTTTTCATGCAGTTTCCATGACTTTTTGGTCTGAGTTAAAATCGTTATTTATAGTGAAGCTGGCAACAGGAAATAAAATGGTTCATTACGGTGAACTCCACAGATTCTATTTTTAGCATTATCGGAACGAGCTGACATTTAAAAATAATATAGCTTACGTCTGTTGTTATTGGTTAGTATTTTGTTGAGAATTTGCGTTATTTTTATTGTGTTATTTTTTCTTCTATTTTTATATAAACAAACTGGGAAATCTGGTTTTGAGATTCATGGATTAAGATGGAGCTTAAAGTGAATTCCCAGGAAGATATATAGATACAGTAGACAGAGATAAGTATACAGGGAAAGAGAGACAGATATATACATGGATAGATACACACAGATAGAAAGATGCTCAAGAATAGAAGGATTCGCAGGAATAAATTGATACACACATAGTCAAAATAACCATAGATATATAGATACATAAGGAAGAAAATACACATTATACACACACAGATAAATACATAGATAGGTAGATAGATTGAATACACATGGAGGTAATAACAGGTAGAATGACACTCAGAGATACATAGATACACAAGGAAGGATAGGTACCCATATATAGATTGATGGAAAGAGACAGAGATATAGATATTCCAAGAAACAACTACTACAAGCAATGTTTTGCATTTCCAAGTGCCTCTTATCTGGAAAGCTCCCAAACATGGATATTACTTTTTGGGTTTGAGATCAAAGCTTTGGGATGAAGCGTGTTCTAAATAAAATTCAGTGAGCGGAAAAGAGCTTGCAAAGTGAGAGCAGAAGCTTTAATGTCTTGCTTGTTGAAGCAAAGTCATTGTTAGACACACATACCAAGGCATTTGTGGAAAGTTCCTATGAGAATATTCAGACCTCACAACAGTTAATGTCACATGTCATTTTGGATTGGTCCTGCTTTTGAATTTCGTTGAAACATAGATATGATGGCAGACGAGAGCTGAAAGGCTCATTTAGTCTGCTCTTTCTTAACGTATTGGTTTAATTAAACCTCAGGATAGCCCATTGCTTATCCCAGACATGCTTAAATTCTTTAACAGTGTTTGATCCTTTCACTGTAAGGCTGTTCCCCACTTCTCTGCTATTCTTTCTGTATTCCTACATCTTAAAACCACTTTTTATTGCATTCCACTTTTTTTTTTTTTATAAGACATTATAAATTTCCATAAATACAATAACACCGTAAGACTATAATGACTAATTTCTGTGTAAATAAGGGATGATTGGCATGTGGTGTACCCTTAACTGAACTAATGTTATTACAAAAGTTAATGTGTAAAACAAAACACTGAAGCATATCTAGATATTGAAGGAAAAGTTAATATTTAAAAAAACATTCTTGGTTATGTAAACACCCCGGTAAAAATATGTGCCAGCATGCTACAGGGGGTTGTATCTCTTCCTGTACATCTTGCCTAGCTAGGGCTTGTGAGTTTGGTAAGGTTCCCCCCTCTGGTTTACTGCCTGTACTGATAACACATTCTGGGGCCCCTTCTGGTACGCCTTCAGCCTACTGATATGGGACAATCTGGTGACTTTTTTGTCAGAGTCTACAGTCACTACATATGTGTGGGAGTTTAACTTTTTCTTGACAGGCTAGAGGCCTTCCCAAGTGGCTTGTAATTTATCCTGGGACTGGGGTACCAGTATCAACACCTCCTGCCCCACTTCCAGGTGCCTATATTTACCCCCCCTGTTATCATATCGTCTGTTTCTGGCCTGAGTCCTTTCATGCATCCCCTGACCAACCCAGTTAGCATAGCTAGTTTCTCCCGGAAGGCCACAGCATATGCACCATATATATACACCAACACCTGGATTGGTCTATAATCTCCTTCCCATGCTATCCTGATCAAGTTCAAGGGTCCCCTGAATGTGATCAAGGAGATCCTTGAGCGTGCCTATAGAGAAATACCTCAGGAGTCCACAGGAGAGAATCCTGTGGACTCCTGAGCTACTAGGCAAGGACAAGGTATGGGAGCAACATTTCCGAATCCTTCTCCTGCTCTGCTAAAGTACAGAGCATCTTACTCAGGGTCCTATTGAACCTTTCATAAAGCATATTTGTATGGGGGGATATGGGCACAAGCTCAGGTGTTTAATATCACATAACTCTCTTAATTGCTTGGTGACACTAGCCATGAACTGGGTACCCCTGTCTGACTGAATCTTCTCAGGGACCCCCAACTTGGAAAATACACTCAGTAATGCCTGTGCCACCTAATTAGGAGATTTCAGCTAGCAGGACAGCCCCAGGATACCAGGTAGCACAGTCCACTATGGTAAGAATGAACTGCCTACCTGTCCTGCTAGCTGTGGCTAGTGGTCCTTTAATATCGATAGCCACCCATTGGAAAGGGGCATCCATAACTTTCAGGGATGAAAGAGGGACCTTGGTCCCCTTTCCTGGGCGACCATACCACTGACAGGCATCACAGGGGTTACAGTAATTTGTGATATCATGATTAATCCCAGGCCAGAAAAAAACACCCTAGTAAGACGATGCCGGGTATCCTTAACAGCTATGTGCCCAGCTAAGGGCACCTCATGGGCTATCTTTAACAATCCCCTCCTACATTTCTGGGGAATAACCATCTACCTGCCAACCTCCCAGGACCCTTCTCAATCAGGCTCAGTGGTGACCCTATACAGTACCCCTTTTTTCCCACACATACAACTCCCTTTCTAGACCTGTTTCCTGCTGCTCAGCCCTCTTCCTAGTGCTAGCTAAGGTCTCATCTTTTACTAATTCTGTTGCTACCTCCTCGACACTGTCCAAACCCAATCCCTGTTGCCCAGGAGGCAATAGACTCACCCCAGGTTCTAAGTGCTTGGTCTCCTCCTGACTAACTGAGTCCACATGGACGACATTGGCTGTTTGGGACCTAGTGACTGCATTCAAAGAAAAACATCTGCAGGTAATCCAGGCACAACTCCCAACTCCCTTACCACTTTCCCAGTGCCCCAATCCAAATGCAAGTGGGCAACAAGGGTGGGAAGTTTCTGGCCTCCAGCCACCCTCACTTTCATGCTTCTGGGCAAAATGGCTGTACATGGTACCAAATCTGAGTGTACAACAGTGACAGCATCCCCAGTATCACAGAAACCCTGGGCCTTTCTTCCCTGAAGAAAACCTTTTTTAAATGTTGGGTCCTGTTGCCCTCTGGACCGGTCTGCACAGTATGGATGGGTGACAAAAAGCCTCCTCTCTGAGTCTGGTCTGGGTTACTGCAGGCTGTGTGGCATCCATGTTCCACTCCCCCAGAAAGTAGACTGGCTTAGTGGAGCGATGAGCTACCCTACTAGGTATGTTGGGCCCCTCTCCTCTAATGTGCCCTGGTTGGTGGCAGCCAGAGCACTTGTGGTTGGAGTGCCATGGCGAGAACTGGTATTATGGGGCGAGGGGCCACTCCTGAGGTTTCCTGAGATCAGCTGTCGTCTTGTAGTGTAGCAGGGTTAGAGCCGGTGGCTACAGGGTGAGATGTTTCAGGTGCTGGACCGGGGGCCTCCCTTCGGTAGTGTGGTTGGGACCCTTACCACCTAACTCTGGTAGCCACAAAATTATCAGCTAGGTGAGCAGCCTCTTTCCCTGTAGTGGGATCTGTGTCGTGTACCCAAGCCCTCAGCCCATCTGATTATGGAGTAAAATTGCTCCTGTAGGAACTTGGGTTATTTGGAAAATCCCCTTTTAGCTGTAATGAATCACAGGACAGCATGCCACCACCACAGGCACACAGGAAGCATGTTCAGCAATGAATTGAAGGCAGTATCAGTAGCAATAATTCCAGCGATCAGAATTATTATTTCCCATCAAAATAAAGATATATTTTTGCTTATGTATGTCTAAACTGACAACCTGGGAGTTGGTCCTTTTAATCAGGATAGCACCTGGTACAAGCAGGAATCTACACCGTTAGTTAGTGCATCAGCCTCTCTTTATTTCTCTTCCAGAGATATATAACAATTCCCCAAAAAATAAAAAGAATCTCCCTCAGTAAAATCCATTCCCTCTTGTGCACACCACACAGTTTCCAGATGTCCAGGAAAGGGTCTGAAAGCTTCACTCTTGACAAATCCTGAGGGTACTAACTATGCAGGGTCTGTTTATGTTTTGGTCCATTGGTCTGCTGTGCTTAGGACCGGGGGCTTTGAGTTTTAGTAATTTTCGTTAAGACACTTGAGGGTTTATTCAGCCAGGGGTCACAAAACAGTCACAATAGTACCCAGCTAGGCAACATGGCTTCCAGAGTCATGATACTCCAGCTCAGAGCACATCTGTCAGAGAAAGGTAGAATAAATAGTGGGCCACTAGTGATAGTTCAGGCCCCCTCTCAGAGATATAATCAGGGGCACACATATCTGGATGGCATCAGTAAAACATAAAACCTTAATACTCCCCTACTAAAAGTTATACAAATCCCCAGTTTGATCACAGCTGAAAACTTGAATGTGAACAATGTGTTACTGGTATTCAGAAGTATAACTGCTCTTGGGGCTTACCATGAGCCAGCAAGGATATCTACAGACTGTCTGCATATCTTGTTAGTGTGAATGAAGTTTAATTAGGTCTTTATTAATACTTTTTCCATGTCCTATCAAGACTTGTTCCATGTCCCTTTAAGATATTTTATTTTTATTTTTAGACAATACAATATGATTTGAAGCACATTCAATATCATAGACAATCATGGTTTATATCACCTCATCACAAAGTATTGGATGCTACTCGAAATTCAGCCTTATATTATTAGAAAATCTTAAATGAGTAGCTAATTGAATGCATTTATTTCTAAATTATTATTATTATTATTATTATTATTATTATTATTAAGGTTGTGTTATTATTGGTATGAGTCTTACTGATAAACCTCTAGCATCAACCTATCTGACTATATAATGAACACATCATTAATCCATATATCTACAGTGTAGAGGGAATAACTATTAGTTAAGTTCTGGTGGCTGGTGATACTTTTATACAAATATCAGATTGACTATATATTTTGTAGTCAAAGATTAAGGAGCTCTGTACAGTCAGAAAAAAACAAGACTTGAAGCTAACTGTGGCTGAAACCATGAGCTTCTTATTGCAATGTCCAGAATTACACTGAGGAAAAGGGAGAAAAAAACATCAGATCATGCAAGCAGATACAAAAAAACAATACCCTTGTGAATATGCAGCGGATGAAGAATAGTTTTAAGGGACTAGACATGGTAGACAGAATGCTTGAATGCTTTGGACAAAAGCATTAAAATTAATGAGGGAGAGAATTTTTTTGGGCTCCAAGATCTCTGCAGATGGTGGGCCCAATTCAATTGCAAGCCTGCATCTCACAGGATCAAGGCCGTATGTATGCGGGTGTGCTGTGGGCTCCCTTTGGTCTCTGATTCTGGAGCTATTCAACTGATCAAGCCTGCAAGTTACTGGCCCAGAGTTACGACTCCGTTAACCATGCAGTGGTTCGTAGCAGTTCAGGGTGGGAACATGATCAATTAAGCAAGACCGTAACCTACCATTTCAAATCAGCCAACAGAAAATGAGACTGTCAGTATTACGGCAGTAAAACATGGAGGTTACATGTCAATCAATTAGGTTCGGGGATCTGATATGCGATCAGACTCGCAAACCCGCAAAATTAAGAATTATGAATATGCATGCCAATACTGTTCTAGTCCATACGGGTGGCCTTATATGTATTAATCCTTGATACCCGAGATCGATTTAACCCCCAAATGAAACATAAAAATAAATAAATTTTATTTACTGACGATTTGCGAGCTTCAGACTGTTGTGCAATTAATTCTAAAGTCTGTCATCGCTTTCCACGTTATTTATTTTGTGTACTTATTTTTTATTTGCATTTACAGTGCTACGAACAGGGGTTAAACCCCCTTGTGGGTCCTCTCTAGCACTCATAGGATTTTCTCCTTCATTTGCCATTTACGGGTGTGAAACCATTTGCGGCCTTGGGGAATTGGAGCAATTGAATAGCGATTTTAGCCCTCGTAACTCTTGCAGAATTGAAAGATCAACGGCTTTGGATGGCTGTAAGTTCTGGTTTTAAGCATTGCAGAGTTTTCAAGGCTGTAACCTGTTTGGAGCCTGCAAAAAGACGCCAATTGAATAGCAATTTAACTGCGGCCTCACTTACGGGCTACAGTAACTTGCGATAGCTCAATTGAATCGGGCTCAGTGACTGCAGTCATGAAATTAAAATACTTTTTTGTGACTAGGGAGGTGAACTGAGCATTGGAGAAATGTCTCTCTGTGGTTGAAAGAAGTAATATAAACCGGTTGTAGGAGTTGTGAATTTGAGAATAAAAAAGTAATTGTTAGTCGGATACTTGTATCTCTATATATCTATTAACCAACTATTTTTTGCATAATTTAGAATTAATTTTAAAACTGTCAATTGTCATATCTGTCAAGGAATCATATGGGAAATAAAAAATTCACCTATCATAGTAATCCATTCTTTGAATGTAAAAATGAGTTTATACTCATTGCTTACATAGCTACTGATTTTATTTCCTAAGTTACAGTGGCCCTTTAAAGGGATGATGGCATTTCAAAATTACCTGATTTAATTTTGAAATCAGTGTGATTTTTAGACTTGAACCATTAGTTCCCCATGCCAAAAATGTTCCTTTTTGAAAAAAGACTGTTATCCAGTAAAATATATACTTAACTGCAGCCATATAATTTTTCTGCCACAACAAAACAATTTTGGACTATAGTACAGTTGGGATCCTTTTGTATTTTCTGTGAAATTTTATTATGGTGCTGCTGTTACTTATAGCCTTGTGTAAAGGAGTACATGTTACTAAATGATGCATAGAACTGCAGCATGCACTTGAGGTTTAGTCGGATATGTTCTTTGGATCCTCAGTGAGGAGCCTGGTTAGAATTAAGTGAGGAATTTGCATTTGCTTGCACTCTGTACATAAATTGGCCCCACTCCCTCCTCATGGATATGTGGACACATACTGTTCCAGGGCAGATGAAAACAATGTTAATTATGAAAGGACTTCGGCACTACACCTACCTCAGTCACAGTAATAAATAAATCAACATATAGGGATATGTATGGTCAAAATGAATGAGGAACGTAGATTTGGCCATTGCCGGCTTTAGATCTCAGACACCCAAAACACATGATCCTGCACCCCATTGCTTTTTTATCTTATTTTTGACTCTTAACCACACACACGTTTTTTTAGGCTCCTATTTGTCTTCGAGCATAAAGTGAAGCTGGAATTTGCCTTATATACACATGTTTGAACTATCTATATTACTTTGGTGGTGATGCTGTTCTATGTATTAAACCTACATTTACAGCACATATTACTTTCTTACTTAGTGAGCTTTCTTTGTAATAAGACAACCACTATATACTGCATAATCTCACCATCTCTCATTTCCCATTCCTGTGTCATTCTGCCAGATTGGTCCTCCTGATCTATGCAGAATAAGCAATGTGTTTTAATAGGAGAGAACAGACCAGATCGTCTTACACTGAGTACATGTTGGCATGAATCTTAAGAATGTCTGAAGTATGATTAGATACAGAATGTTTATTATTTGAACATTTTACTCTCTAAACATAGAACCACTGGGACATTGAAGTTGGCTGGAGGAAAGCACCAAGCATGTCATCCATTCAGTAACTAATGTACACTCTGTGCATAACTAGAGTCTCTCTTAAACTTAATACATTTTGTCCATTCCACAAACATTTAAAGGGACACTAGTGTGGTAAGACAAATCATGGCCATTCAGCTAATATAAGAGACAGACCCTCTCTACCATTGGGATGTTATTGGCTCTTCAAACCTATTTGCAGACTTTTTTTTCTCCAAATTAAATGGAAATTTGCTGTTTGAATTTGATTTAAAATAGAAAAGAGTATGGGAATGTGTGTGTTTAGTCATTCAGTCATGTCCAACTCTCCGTAAACCTATGGACCACATCACAATAGGTGGTACATCTTGTGTCTAGTTGTACTAATCCATAATGTTTTTATGGAAAGATACTGGAGTGGGTTGCTATTTCCTTCTCCAGTGGACTGCAATTTGTCTGACCTCTCTGCTATAACCTGCTTATCTTAGGTGACCCTACATGGTATTGCTCACAGCTTCATTGAGGTACTCAAGCCCCTTCACCATAACAAGGTAGTGATCCAGAAGGGGAAAATAATTATAAATGGTTGTTATTAAAATGTTAATTATTCTAATCTATATCAACTGTGCATGTTCTTCTTCTTAATGTGAGAGTGAATGGCTCTAGATATGAAGAGTTGGAGAGAAAGTACACAATCCCCTTTACCACGACAAGGTAGCCATCCAGAAGGGGGAGTATGTGAATACATTTACATATACAACTAAATATATACAGTGCCTTCAAAAGTATTCACCCCCTTGGCATTTTTATGTTTTGGTGCCTCACAACCAGGAATTAACATGGATTGTTTCAGGATTTGCATCATTTAATTTACAGAACATGCCCACAACTTTGAAGATGTTTTTTATTTATTTTTTATTGTGAAGCAAACAACAATAAGGACAAAATAAGAAAACGTCAATGTGCATAACTATTCACACCCTAAAGTCAATACTCTGTAGAGCCACCTTTTGCGGCAATAACAGCTCCAAGCCGCTTTGGATAAGTCTCTATGAGCTTCCCACATCTTACCACTGGGATTTTTGCCCATTCCTCCTTGCAAAACTGCTCCAGCTCCTTCAAGTTGGATGGTTTGTACTTGTGAACAGCAATCTTTAAGTCTGACCACATATTTTCTATTGGATTGAGGTTTGGGCTTTGACTAGGCCATTCCAACATATTTACATATTTCCCCTTAAACCACTCAAGTGTTGCTTTAGCAGTGTGTTTGGGGTCATTGTCCTGCTGGAAGGTGAACCTCCGTCCTAGCCTCAAATCACGCACAGAGTGGTACAGGTTTTGCTCAAGAATATCCCTGTATTTAGCACCATCCATCTTTCCCTCAACTCTGAACAGTTTCCCAGTCCTGGCTGCAGAAAAAACATGGTGTTCTTTGGGTGATGTGCTGTGTTGGGTTTGCGCCAGACATATCGTTTTCTTTAATGGCTGAAAAGTTACATTTTTGTCTCATCAGACCAGAGCACCTTCCTCCATACATTTTGGGAGTGTCCCATATGCCTTTTCGCAAACTCAAAATGTAGCCATATTTGTTTTTTGCTGAAAGTAATGACTTTCTTCTGGCCACTCTTATTGTCGTCCTATGTACAGATACTCCAGTCTCTGCTGTGGAACTCTGTAGCTCCTCCAGGGTTACCTTAGGTCTCTGTGCTGCCTCTCTGATTAATGCCCTCCTTGCACGGTCCGTGAGTTTTGATGGGCGGCCGTCTCTTGGCAGGTTTGCTGTTGTGCCATGTTTTTTCCATTTGGTTATGATAGATTTGATGGTGCTCCTGGAGATCATCATAGATTTGGATGTTTTTTTATACCCTAACCCTGACTTGCATCTTCTCAACACATTGTCCCCTTACTTGTTTGGAGAGTTCCTTGGTCTTACATGGAGCAGTGTTTTGGTTAGTGGTGCCTATTGCTTTGGTGTTGCAGCCTCTGGGGCCTTTCAAAAAAAGGTGTGTATAAGTAATGACTGATCAGCGTGACACTTAGATTGCACACAGGTGAACATCATTTCACTAATTATGTGAATTTTGAAGGTAAATGGTGCACCATGAAGGCTATTTATATGGGGCTTCATAATAAAGGTGGTGAATACATACACATGTGCCAATTTTCTGTTTTCTATTTCTAAAAAATAGTTTTATGTATATATTTTTCTCATTTCACTTTACCAGCTTAGACTATTGTGTTCTGATCCATCACATACAAATCAGATTAGCAAACTATTGAACTGTATATGCTGTAATGTAGCAAAACAGGTAAAAAGTCAAGGGGGTGAATACTTTTGCAAGGCACTGTAAGTTGTGGCTAAATCTTGATTTTTGTTGCGGATATTACTCCTATTCAAGTCATTTTTAGACTTTTCCATTTCTATAATTTAATTTTAAGCATCATCGTTTTTAATATGGGAATAAAGTTGACTACCCTCATTATTTTCAGTCTGTTATTTATTGATGTTTATATAGCGTATAGAATATTAAAACCAATTTAGATAACCAAACAATTTGTCTCAGTTTCCATCCAAATGTTTTCAAACTGTCATGCACTTCATTAATAATATAATACATAAAATTATGATGTTTAATGTTTTAGAGCAGTGCCTCTCGGTGTATTTGATCTAGGGATAAGCTGTTTACCTTCCAGTGCTGATGCTTGAAATTGAGATTTTACTACATGTGACACAATACATTTTAATTTAGTTTTGTACTGATTTGAATAGAGAATATTTTTACTGTAGATCGGTTCCTCAATAATCTGTCAATAACTGTGGCTAATTGTAGTGGTGTGATATGTTTAACGTATTACACTAGGAACGATTATTCAGAAGCCCGGTTTTAGAGGAGTGAAGATTCCCTTTAATTGACTTAGAAACTACTGTCAGAATGGGACTGTTTTGACTGCTGACATTCAGATTTAATTGCATGTTAAAATAGCTTGTTCCAGCTCATCTCTGGCACCCTGGAGAGAACAGGAATATTCCATTACTCACAACTCAGCGATGGAGCTAGTGCAATATAATTTGGGGGCCCTCTTGCAACTTCTCTATGTAACATAGGTGCCTGTATGGGGTCAATAAAAAGCTAAAAATATATGTTGATAGTCAGATCAATTTGAGGGTACAGAATAATGAAATAATTACCATAATACACGAATTAACCTATTTAACCTAGGTTGCCCAGGGGCCCTACCTTGTTGTGGGTTCTGAAGCTTTGAACCTGCTGCACCAGCAGTGACTCCACCACTATCAAAACAGTAGTAATTTTCCTCTGCTCATCTCAAGTAGGCTGCCATATTGGCCACTATCTCACCAAACCTCTGAGTGTATCACTGTGTGAGATCAGTGAACATTAAGCTGTGAATCTTCATATTGTATTTTATAATGCACACAGCATGACTTGTAGATTCCTATGGTAAATTTGATCCAATGGTGCTGGTTACTGAGTTGTTAATGCTACTTGAGGAATATATATATGTGTGTGTGTGTGTTTGAGAGGGGCATTTACATTTCTAAGAAACAGGGAAATGCCTTTTGCAAGCTTCTTGCTTCTGAATTAGTTTGGGGAAGGGGGAGGTGTCAGACAAAGTAAAATCCAAATTGTATAACAAATCCCTCTCACCTTTACCTAGTCCCTCTAGGAGAGCCGATAACAGTGCAGGATTTCAGAATATCTCTAAGTCCAGGTGGATGGATCAACTGAATGAAACTGAGTAACTCACCTGAGCTCAATCAGACAGAAACTGTACGCACAAGCAGAGAGACACTGAAATTCTGGACTGTTGGTGACCCTTATAGGATTGAGTTGCCCATCACTGTGTTAAAGTGTTACATATTTAACAAAGTGCAATTTTTATGGAATTACTTCGTCCTTTTACAGTTCAGGGCTCATTTGGCAGATATGAATTCTCACAAATTACATTAATAGGGTCTATGACTCTACAGGCAGTAGCCTTTGACATGGAAGTTTTCCTTTACGTCATCCTTATTAGTATCAAAATACTATGTTCTCACGAGTCATTCCAAGGATTGTCCTGTCTTAAAAACTGCTGCTGACAGTTTCCTGCTCAAGTATTTAGTAATAGAGAGGAAATAGCCAAATTAAGGCATGTCACTCACAGTGATCTCCTTAATGGCCTACATACATTAACACATTCCATGCTAATGTTCCAAGAGACGGCATGACATTGTATTGTGGTCCCATTTAAACTCATAAGCCTAGACATTTCTGCCTTTATAAATTAATTTCTTCATCCAGCTCCTGAATTGTAGCTATTTCCTGTAATATTTCCGCACTTCAATCACTATTAATGATGTAACTAGTGACAAATTTAAAGGAATGCTGAAATCATCCACTAATGAACAAATAGACTTCATGATGAGCAACCATTTATTAAAGTAATAAAATAATCATTTTAGTTAAATGTATTAGCAGTTATACTGTGAAATCAGCCAATAATACAACCTAAAATATATTGAGCCTCATTAGGAGGGGCAAGTGATAGAGGTATAGGCCGTATGTCTGCGGCGCAAGTTACGGTGCTATTCAATTGCAAGACTGCAAGTTAGGGGCCGATAGCAAAATTCGCAAACCATGCTATTGTATGTAGCATTTGCGAGCTTGAACATGATCAATCAAGCAAGGCCGTAACTCCCGATTAGAAACAGCCAATGGAAACAGAGATCGGCATCATTACTTCAATGAAAAATGGAGATTAGATTTCAAAGTCCCACGGGCTTGAATTACGAGTTACGATCAGTCCTACATGCCAGATGTACTGCAATATTGATAAAGTCGTAAATATGATATTCTATTACATGCGAGTTCCATTATATGTGTTAACACATTGATTGCCGTGATCGCTATAACACAGAAATTAAACATGAAATAAAGTATTTTTTGGGGCTAATTTGCGAGCTTGAGAATGTTGCGCTATTAATTCTAAGACCTAACATCACTTTTACTTTTATTAAAAGTACAGTAGTGTGTGTATATGTGCATTTAAAGTGCTCCAGACATGTCATTAAGCCGTTTGTGAGTCCTCCTTGGTACCCGTAACTTGTGATTCGACTTTTGCCATTTGCGGGCTTGACGGAGTGGTTAGCGAAGGGGAATCGGAGCAATTGAATATCGATTTGTGATTTTAGCATTCGGAAGTCTTGCGGCCATGAAAGATCAAATTCCTGGAGGGGCATTAACTTGCGATGTTAACCATCACAATGAATCGAAGGCCGGAGCCTGTAAGTCGATCGGAGCCCGCCAATTGAATAGCAAAATAACTTGCAAGCTACATTTCTGAAGCCCGGATCTCCCAAAAGCTCAATTGAATGAGGCTCATTATCTTTTAGTTTCAAGAATGTTGCTCTGGGTTCTACCATTTTTGGTTTCTGGTAATCACCTTCCTGAAGTTGGAGGAGTCTTTGATTGCATAACCTTTATAAATCACTCACAACCACACCAAACAAGCCAATCTTTGAGGAAATATTTGAGCACAGATGTGTAATTTTAATTGAGACACAGATGCTGAGTTTGCTTAGGCAGGGATATTCATAAATCCTGACCTGTTGGTGTGACTTGAGTAGCTTTGTTTGGAATCGCTGCTAGAGGGTCCTCCAGGCCCAATAACAGGTGAGGATGTAAAAGGTATCAGCACCAGTGGATTAACCACAATGGCTCATCAGGAAGTAACTCTGTACCAAAAGAGAAAACAGGTCTGGTCTGTTGGTGGTCTGGAGTGAAGAGACATTGCTCTAGTGGATCATTGTATCTTCCATCCTTGGTTAGTCTATAACCTCCAGCCTCACTGCATGTGTTTTTATATTGTAATGCTTATCTTTCTGTGAAATATGCTTCCTTTCTGTACAATTTATTATCAGCTAAGGGATTAGTCCCTTTGTACAAGGTTATTGACCTCTGAGGGATAGAAATTATTAGCAAACGTTTGTGACAAACTTTGCATTCCATCTTGATTTATGTCCCCTTTCTTTGCTTTTCAAAACTTTCCTCTGGGCTCTTCCCGCTGGGTCATATGCTTAACTTTTAATCCCAAACAAGGAGCTTAACTGCTTCCCAGTGCTGAGATAAGAGAGCAGAGCTGCTGACTCTAGCCAGAGAAACCCATCAATCAACTAATTACATGGGAAATGCCTGTACAGTACTGAGGGGGCTCATAACTCTGTCTAAACATGGGAGAGCTGTGGACTCAATGCTAACTGATGAAGACACAGCTGAAGATTAGTAATACTACACATAATACAACTGTGATCCCTTTGCTTTGTATTATTTCAAGGGTTAAATAATAATTCATATATTTTTGTTAATGAAATGATAGATCAATGCTATTAATTACTGATAAACTTCTAAAGCAATGAATCCATTGTCTTCTGTGCAGTCATCTGGGCCTTGAGCATGCCCAGTCTCTTTTTTTGTTCAGGCAATTCACCTGCAGACAATGGATCCAGATTCTCAGGGGCTTATTAGTAATTAATGATACTAATCTATTATTAAAAAACCCCATCAGAATCCCCCCTGACAGCTCAAAACGGCAAACTTCAATATTAGTTTTCATTTTTGTTTAAAGTTTATTATGAAACTATGTAACAATAATAAACATATGTGAAGCATTTCCAGTGGTGTAGGACTATGTATACATTTTCCACGTAGGGTTTTCAAATCTTAAGACATTAGTGATTCCTGATCCTTGGAAGATAACCTGCTATTGATTCTTCAGTCATATTGTTTAGAAGACTTCTCCCTCTTTTGGTGCAGGTGCATTTTGACTTCTCATGCTTATAATGATGCATAGAAGGAGCTTTGTTTCATCAATCTTGTTGGATTGAAGTTTTTCTCCTCTTTTGGCTTCTCTGGTTCTGCCTTTGGGGGCTAAGTATAATCTATAGGTAACATTGGTTCTTTTGTTGTCACTGGCACTGGTTTTCCTTTCATTTAAATAATGATATGCAGGACCTGCTTCTTTCTCTTGAGTTGTGGGGTGCAGACATTTTCCTCCTTAATCCTCTCAGATTATGTGGCTATTGTATCAATATAATCTGTAGGAAGGATTTGTTCTTCCAATGTATTTGGTTCTTACTCAGAAATGCTGATGACCATGGCTTGGTCAGGTTGTGCCTCTGCTGATCCTTGTATCCTCCCAGAATCTGAAGGTAAAATAGGGGAATCTAAGGGATTATATTTTTGCTGAAGTTTTGCATAAAAATGGTTAATTCTTGATGATGAAGCTTGATCCTTTTGCACCAAAGCAGCAGGTTTAAAGAAGACATATTTTTCAGTTGAAATTAAGGGATTGTATTTTTGCTGAGGTGTACTGGTGCATAAAAAGGGTTAATTATTGATGATGAATCTTGATCCTTTTGCACCAAAGCAGCAGGTTTAGAGGAGACCTGTTTCCCAGTTGAAATAAAGGGATCATATTTTTTTTCTGAAGAGTACAAGTTGCATAAAATGGGTTAATTCTTGATGATGAATCTTGTTCCTTTTGAACCAAGCAGCAGACTCAGGGGGGACATGTTTCTCGGTTGAAATAAAGGGATTATAAGTTTTCTGAGGAGTACAAGTGCATAAAAATGTTAATTTGTGATGATGAATCTTGTTCCTTTTGCACAAAAGCAGCAGATTCAGAAAAAATAAATGGATTTTATTTTTGCTGAGGTGTACAGGGTGCATAAGAAGGGTTAATCCCTGATGATGAATCTTGTCCCTTTTGTATCAAAGCAGCAGTCTCAGAGGGGACATGTTTCCGAGCTTAAATACTGTTGACTGCTGCAGAATTTTTTTGGCCTTCTTCTTTTCTTTAGAACGCAAATTATCTCCTAGTTTACGCATTGAAATTCCTAGCTTTAAAAAGTATTGAACAAAGTATTGAACAATGGGCAACAAAATAAAATGCTTATCAGTATTTTACCTCCAATGCCAGGGGCAATTGGAACGGGGGGGATGCGGGGGTGCGGGGAGGGGGGGGCAAATCCCCCCACATTATTTATTTGGGGGTATGTTTTTTTTAACATGTGGCTCTTTAAATACCAGGGATATTGTGCACAGGAGTTCATGCCCTCTCCACTTCCCCTCTACTCGCAGAGCTCTGAGATTACTGGGGGCATCTAACATAAACTGGGGTAGTTTGCAGGAGCAGGCTGGGGACATGTTATGTGGACTCTGATGTCTGTAAAGTTAATAAGACAAGATCACCAATCACATGTGGACAGCCCTTGTCTTCCACTTTCTTATTGGCTGTAATGACATGTGTGGGTATGACTCACTGCAGATAAGCGCGGGGGAGTAAAAGACTGTTTTCCTGAGGAGCACTTGCAGGGCTCCTGTGGGTTTATTTTTCATCATTTATCAGCTTTGGTGGTCCTGCTTTGCTGAGACTCCTGTATAGGAAGATGGGCAGAGCAGGAGAAAAAGGTACACTCCTCTGGGGAGAGGATATACAATCAGATAATGCAGAGGGGTGATAATAAATATATTATAAGGATATTTGACTATATTATACTAGCGACTTGGAGTAGTATAAATTGCCCCCCCTCTCCCTCCCCTGTCTCTATTTGCCCCCTCTCTCCCTCCCCTGTCTGTATTTGCCTCCTCCCTCCCCTGTGTCTTTTCGCAAGCCCTGCAATGAGCGCCTATGGTGCTCATCGCGCATGCACAAGGCCATATTATTTAACATTGCATGACGACAACACGTAGTACGACCATGTTTCAGGTTCTTTTGATCTCTTCACCAAGACAGCTGATGTCTCTAAAATACCCTTACTCAGATGCAGATTTTAAAAATATGAACTCCTATGGATGAATATTTAAACTTGAACTGACAACTTTCTGTAACAGTCTATGAGTCCTCTGCAAAGTGTCATAACATCCACTCCATTAATTGTACAGGAACAGGGCAGCTATTTTCTTAACTGTGGATTCTGACACATATACTGTAAATATATATCTTCCAGATATATTTACCCATGTATATATTAATCCGGGGAGACAGTGATAGCTCTTTTAATCTTCTATAGGGATTCTGAGACATATATATCTTCCAGATATCTTATTTCATATATATATTATTCCAGTCAGACAGTGATAGCTCTTATATTCTCTAAGGATCTTAATACACATACATATATCTTCTTGAAATGTTACCTCCGTTTTTTTGAAGCATACATGCACTTCATTCAGAGCAGACTTCACCACAGGGCAGGATAACATAAATCAGATTGCCTAACTGTCTCTCAACTGCGGGTTACAGATTACAGCACTATATTCTAAATTAGTTACCAAACATGCAACTCTAACATCATAAGTCAAACACACAGAGAAGCAACACAACATACAGCAACCAACATACACAGGGTAACCAACTTAACATATTAAATAACTATAAAACATACTCACTGAGCCCAGTCCCACAATCACACAAATAAGAGTCCAAAGAAAGTTATCTTGTCAGGCATGAGTTATTATATGTAGATTCTCAAATTACAAATAGCTGCAGAAGTAAGCATGCATATGGACTCACTATCAGAACAGTCCAAGGTCTCCTGAAAGATCAGTAAACCAGCAGAGGAATTAAAACAATCACACAATGTAGGCTAGCAGAACTAAGAAATGCATGGTTTATTTATTTGTTTAAGAGAGATATGAGCAGAACTCTTATCATGCAGGAACCCTCTGTCCTTGTTTATAGTTCTTTCAGGATCTGCAGAGTAGCTTTTTCCTCCAGACACTTATTTATATGTAGAATAACGTGCAGTACTCTCCTCTTATCTCCTATATGTTCTCTCCCTCTTCCTGTCTCCCGTTATACCACACTTTCTTCCATGTCCATATTATCCACTCTCTCCTCAATATATTCTCCTCCCCTTATTTTTCCTAACCCGTTCACATCCATCAGTCTATATAAATATCTCCCTTTTTTGGCAGAGTAATTGTAGAAACTAACACAATATGTAATGTTTTACTGCATAGTCCAGCTCCATGTGATGCTTGCATCAAGTCTTACATTTTACACTGTGCATTAGTCTAAATACTAAGCCCCCTATTCAATTGAGCAAATGTTGGTTACTGAAGCCCGTAATGTAGCCCGTAAACTAATTTGCTATTCAATTGGCGTCTTTCAGCGAGCCACATTGATCTGCGGGTTACAGGCTGAAAATCACTGCGGTTGCCAAAATCGTAACTCCGACCCAGCTAAGGCTTTGATCTTTCAAGTCCGAAAATGTTACAATCGCAAATCGCTATTCAATTGCTACAATTCCTCAAGCCCGCAAATGATTTCACACTCGTAAATGGCAAATGTAGAGTAAAATCCTACAAGTACCAGATAGGACTCGCAAGGGGGTTAAACACCTGTTCGTAGCACTGTAAATGCAAATAAAATATCAATACTGCACTTTAGAAGACGGTGAAAGTGATGAAGGACATTAAATTAATTGCACAACAGTCTCAAGCTCGAAAATCTGCAATCAAAAATTATTGGTTTTCATGTTTCATTTCCGTTTCATATCAATCTCGGGAATCAATCAGTTAATACATATCAGGCCACCCACATGGACTAAAACAGTATCCCCATTCATTTTTATTATTTTGTACATTGCCGGATTGCGAGTCTGATCACATATCGGACCTCTAAACGCTAGTTGATTGACATCTAACCTCCATGTTTTACTGACGGAATGATGATAGTCTCATTTACTATTGTCTGTTTCAAAATCAGTAGTTACGGCTTTGCTTAATTGATCATGATCACTCTCTGAAAGGCTGCTTAGGGGTGCATGGTTTACAGTTTGGGCTTTTGGCCCTTAAATTGCGGGCTTGTTCAACTGAATCGCTCTGTAATTGTAGCAAATTTTAAGCATACGTACGGCCTGTATCACGTAATCTGCGGGCTTGCAATTAAATAGGGCCCCAAATGTGTTACAGTGAAAAGACAGAGAATGAGGAGTTTGCAATGAATAGGGGCATGCCAGCATAGGTATGTGTCTGCATGTAAATTTTTCTGCCAAAATATCTGTTATGTACTGTGGCACAGATGGTCTTAATGTACTTTGCAGATGTGCAAAAATGAATTATTTCTGTTTGCTAGACTTGTAAGTAGAAATGCTTTATAAGCACTGTATAGAGGGTCTTGTAGGCTGGACATGTTAGTTCTGAACGACGCGGAGGCTGCACAGGCTCCCTGGGTCAGCCTGTAGCGTCACGTGACCCAGCGGAGCCTGTGAGGCTATCAGCCAATCAGGAGCGTCGGGGGGCGTGTCGGAAGCCCGTTTCGCGCCATTGAGCAGAGCAGCGCGGTCTCCCGACTGGATGGACGGAGGTCTGAGGTCCTGCAGCTATAAAAATACAGTAGGAAGGTTTAATTACTGAGATTTCACCCCAGCTTACCAGCATATAAGGGGATATCACTGTTGAGGCTATCCTTGTCTGTTTTGTGTTCTTTTCCTCCTCCGTTTTTTGTGTGTGTGTGTGTCCCTGTCTCCCTGTGGTGTGCTGTGCCTGTGTGTGTTCCTGTGTCTGTGTGTGCCTGTTTTCTGCTTGTTGTTGCCCCCTGTTTGTTCCCTGTTAGCTATTTCTATGGATCCAGAAGGCTTAGAGGCCTTACTGGCTGAGGTTAGGACCCGTGCCTTAAGCCAAGGGGTCAGGTGGGTGCAGGACAGGCTGGGACCTCCCATGCCTTCTGCGCTTGGAGCTCAGCACATTGTACAGGAACAGCCTGCGGTGGCTGGTGTCCTAGCCAATCCTGATGCCTCCAGGGAAATTTTTTCCCATCCCACCGCTGTAGGGCTGCCAGACCCACGTCCATCAGGTAGCAGTGACACCAGAGATGGGGGGGTTACAGGTCAGGGCGGCCGGGACCCCATACCCCCCAGGCAGGCGAGCGCCAGGATCACGGGCGGTGGGGGTGAGGGCCTAGCAATCCGGCCACCACCTGCCAACTTGCCTAAAGGTCCTAGGCCGCGACAAAGGTCTGCGAAACACCCCTCTAACACCCCGCAAGGGGGGTGCAGGGGGGTAAGAGAAAAGCCGGGAGTCCTAAAAAGGCTCCTACAGGCCCTCACGGTGCCAAGCAGACGGTCCCTGGGGTTTCCCTAATTAACAGTGCTTCTGGTACTTTACAGGGACGCCCAACTGGCAGCGAGAGGAGCATGGCGACGACGAGAGAGAGAAGAGATGGGGTCATCAGAGAGATGAACAGCCAAGACAGCATGGTCATGATTGATGACATGCCTGTGACAGCGGCAGTGGCGAGGCTAGGACGCCCCACTCGAGCTAAGAAGGCTACGAGCAGGTACAGTCCGCTGCTATTTACGCACACACCGCTAAGGCGTAGCAGAGTAGAGACTGAGGGCGATACGGTTAGGCCACAGCGCAAAGGGTCTAAAACTGACCAACAGCTGGATATTCCAACGCCCGAGGAAGTCTCAGGGGGCCCCCTACAGGGGGCGGCGGAGGCAGTGCTAGCCTACTCCAGCCGCGCAAGCTTAGCTGACCAGGACCCTTCCTCAGACGAGGAAAGGGCGGTATGGGTGCGGGCATGCAGGTCGCGGAGAGCTAGTGACTGTTCTTCTTGTACCCACAGATCCAGAAGGAGATCCAGGTCTAGAAGCAGAAGATCTTGTCGGTGCAGCTGTGCTTGCACTGGATCTGAGAGGAGAAGCCCGCGGAGGGCCCAGACGGTCAGAGTCCCCGGAGCGTCAGGAGAGACGCGGGGATACTCCGTTGGCCGTATCTACTCCTAAGCTTCCAGAAGCAGGTGAGCGCTCAGAATTGAGCTGCGCAGCAGACAAGGGTGGTTTTATTGGGTCATTAAGGACTCTATTAGCTGCGCATAACATTGCAGTTAGCGAGCGCGAAATGGGAGCGTGGATAGGGGGGCTAGCAAATGGTGCATGGTCCCAGCCAGCAGTAGCGGTAGTGGCGCCAGCGAGCGCGAGCGAGGCGCTAGCTAGCTTGCGTGCGCCCGAGCCGGTAGGCAGCGCAATAGCAGCAGTTGGGAATAACACTGTGGGGGTTACCGACGCAGCCATGAGGCCCATAGTCCTCTGCTCGTTGGATAATTTGGGTGCACACCTTACACAGGAAGTAAAGGAAAAGATCTGGAGGAGGGAGTTTATAGAGTTGTTTTCCCTTCTCCCTATGTCTAGGCAAACAGACCTGGCCGAGAGGGCCCCCAGGGAGGGGAAATCCTTTGCTAGGCTACCCAGGACGTTTGATACCTGGCTGCAAGCTTTTTCTATTTGGGCTTGCGTACTGTGTGAGCGGCACCCTGAACAGAGTTCGGGATTGTTCGTCTACATAGACGAAATTCGGAATGCTCACAAGGTTTATGGGGGTACAGCCTGGTGGCGGTACGATGAGGAATTCCGGCAATACTTGGCCTCAAGGCCAAGTATGGCGTGGAGCGACAAAGCGGTGGCGTATTGGCTAAACATCATGACACCCATGAGAGTCACGACGCCCTTTCGGAGCGGGGCCGGTGGAGGTAAGGGCCCCACCCACGCCTCAGGAGCAGGTCTTAAGACCTGTTTTTCGTACAACGAGGGGGTCTGCAGATGGGCGCCTAACTGCAGGTTTAAGCATGCATGCTCAAACTGCGGAGGTGAACACCCCCTGTCTAGATGCAGTAGACCCAAAGAGGGAGGCAGGGGCGAGCCTCCTGCAAAGGGGCAAGACGCCCATCGGCCTCCCCGCCATGCTGCCGTGGCTAAAGCGCTACGGTAAATTGGCAGGCACCGCCGAAGCGGCGCGCCTATTGGAGGACGGGTTCCGAGAAGGATTCCGGATTCCATGTGGGGTCGACATTCAAGGTTTTCTTGTCCCAAACCTGAAGTCGGCTAGGGATTTCCCAGGGGTAGCCAAAGCTAAGGTGCTTAATGAAGTAAAATTGGGGAGGATGGCCGGGCCATTTGCGGCCCCGCCCATCCAGGGTTTAGTTGTGTCTCCTCTTGGGGTGGTCCCCAAGAAGGAGAAGGGTAAATTTAGACTGATCCAGCATCTCTCATACCCCAGAGGCCGTTCGGTAAACGATGGCATATCAAGAGACCAGGCTACTGTGTCTTACGAGTCATTTGACCGGGCGGTCGATTTGGTGAGGAGGAAGGGCCAGGGGGCCCTTATGGCAAAAGTGGACATCGAGGCAGCATTCAGATTGCTCCCCGTGCACCCGACAAGCCATCGGTTGCTGGGGTGCTTCGTAGACGGAAGTTACTTCGTTGACTTATGTTTACCTATGGGATGCTCGATATCCTGTGCTTACTTCGAGGCTTTCAGCAAATTTTTACAGTGGGTTGTGAGCATCGAGGCGGGGTACAAGAGTGTTACCCATTACCTGGATGACTTCCTTTTTGTTGGCCCAGCGAGAAACGACGCTTGCCGTTTTATGCTGGAGGTGTTCACCGAAATCTGTACAGAATTCGGGGTACCATTGGCCCATGACAAGACGGAGGGCCCTACGGAACAATTGACTTTTCTGGGGATTCGGATTGACTCCTGCAAAATGGAGTGCAGTCTTCCCTTAGAGAAGGTGGAGGACATGCAAGCCGAGATTACGGCGCTGCGGGGCGCACGGAGGGTGACCCTGCGGCGGCTGCAATCAATATTGGGGAAGTTGAATTTCGCGTGCAGAATTATCCCCATGGGGCGGATATTCTGTAGACGGATGTCTCTGGCTACGGTAGGGATTGCGAAGCCGCATCATTTCCTAACAGTCTCTAAGGCCATGCGCGACGATGCAGAGGTATGGGCAATGTTCCTTGCAGACTTTAACGGGCGGGTGGTCCTTCAAAAGGTGGGCACCACCAGCGCAGAGCTAGACCTGCACACCGATGGTTCTGGACCGATCGGTTGTGGGGCGTATCTCCAAGGGAGATGGTTCGCTGCGGCATGGCCGGAGGAATGGGAAGAGGCGGGTTTACTGCTGAACCCTACATTCCTGGAGCTGTTTCCTATGGTGGTAGCAGTGCACTTATGGGGTCCTTGTTTCAGGGACAGGCGAGTCATTTTCCATTCGGGTAATAAGGGGTTGGTTGAAGCCGTGAACAACATCACGGCGGCATCCGTACCAGTGATTAGATTGCTTAGGCATCTTGTGCTATGTTGCCTTCGCTTGAACATATGGTTTCAAGCAAGACACGTGACAAAGGTGAATAATGGAATTGCTTACGCCCTCTCTCGGTTTCAGGAGGATCGTTTCAGGGCGCTGGCTCCTCGTGCGAACGCTCTGGGGGAGCTCATCCCCGAGGAGCTCTGGGAGATTGGAGCTGTCAGGTAACGAGACTCGTGAGACAGTCTGTTGCCCCAGCGACGTGGAACGCTTATAGACGCGTGTGGGCTAAATGGGATAGCCTAGTGGCACTGGCAGGTGGTGCCACGACGGAAGACAAGAGCGTAGGGATCTTGCTTTGGTACCTGCTGCGGTGCGCCGAGCAAGGCGAATCAAAACCCGTAGTAGGGAGACAGGTCACGGCGCTTGCTTTTATGTTTAAGCTTGCTGGGCAGAGGGACCTTACTAAGGAGTTTCTAGTGCGCAAAGTGGTGCGCGGAATGTTCAGCGGTGCGCAAAGGCCAGATAGTAGGAGGCCAATAACATTTGCGCTGTTGCTGAGATTGGCTCAGGAATTGGTGGTGGTTTGCAGGGATCCCTTTGAATCTCTACTTTTCCGAACGGCTTTTTCCCTGGCGTTCTTCGGAGCGTTTAGGATAGGGGAGTTAGTCGCGAACAGTAGACACGGTTCGGGGGGTCTGCAATTGGTGGATACCTGTCTCAGGGAAGGTACGGTGGTATTGTGGTTGCGGAGGTCAAAGACTGACCAGGTGGGTAAAGGAAGAGAAGTGGTTCTGCATCAGGTTGGCACGGAGTGTTGCCCATATGCATGTGTAGTGGAGTACCTTAAGCAGCGACCGGTGGGACGGTGTTCGCTGCTGGTCCACGCCGATGGAACGGCACTGTCTGTGTATCAGTTTAAAAGAGTTTTAAAAAGCGCACTGCATCGGCTCGGTTTCAAGCAGTCCGACTTTGGGACGCACTCCTTTCGGATTGGAGCTGCCACTGAAGCGGCTAGGTTGGGGTTGCCCGACGCGGCAGTAAAGCGCATCGGGAGGTGGGACTCAGACCGTTTTCGTTCCTATGTACGGCCAAATGCAGTGGTTTAATGGTGTTGCTTTCTACTTTCAGGGGAACAGAAGCAACTATGGATTGTGGGCCATTCCTACGTGTACTGGGCCCATAGGTTAGCCGCAGTTACCGAAGAAAAGGCACAACTGGGCTTTCCTATTACGGACTTACGCGTAAGGTGGTGTGGCATTCGGGGTCTGCGATGGGCGCAGCTCGACGGTCTCTTGGAAACGTACGCGCAGCGTTACGGTCAGCCCAGTGTTATAATTCTTCATGCCGGCGGGAACGATTTGGGGACAGTTCCCATGAGACGAATGCTAAAGGTGATGAGACGAGACATCGAGAAATGGGTAAAGAAGTTCCCTGGCACGTTCCTTATCTGGTCTGAGATGATCAAGAGAAGATCATGGCGTAACGCGCGCGACCCAGTATGCTTAGATAAGGCTAGACAGAAGATAAACCAGCAGATTGCGAGCTTTGTGAGAAAACAAGGTTTCTCTGCCATCCGGTATAAAGATTTCGAGCCGGTCGGCGCAGATGATTTTTTCGCAAAGGATAAGGTTCATCTTACGGAAATAGGATACGAGTTGATGATGTTCGAGTTTAGGGAGAGTGTTTTGCGGGCCTTGGCTTTAATGTCTAGCAGGGGGGGATCGCAGCCTCGGGAGGCGTCCCTCGCATGCTCCGTGGCGGGAGGTGAGTTGCCCGGCCCACTGGCCTAAGGGGGCGATGGCCCCACCTCACAGGGCGTGCTTAAAGATAAGCATTGGGGCTTTGGGCAGGGCTCAAAGCGTGAGGTCACTGTTCGTGGCCGGGCTCCTCCCCCGGAAGGAAGGACTAAATTAGTCATCTAAACAAGTTACGGTTGTTTGTTTACATTGTGTCTAAATAAAGCTGTGGCCCGTTGTTTCTCCCAACTCAAGTTGTCGTGTCATTTATTCCATCAACTAGCCTGAATGGATCATGCATGGGTCATGAACGACGCGGAGGCTGCACAGGCTCCCTGGGTCAGCCTGTAGCGTCACGTTACCCAGCGGAGCCTGTGAGGCTATCAGCCAATCAGGAGCGTCGGGGGGCGTGTCGGAAGCCCGTTTCGCTCCATTGAGCAGAGCAGCGCGGTCTCCCGACTGGAATCCCACCCACCCACCCTGTATTTTGTTGTTAACAGATGTTATGGTTTATTCTTTAAAAAAAAAAAAAAAAAAAAAAAATAAGTATATATAATATAAATAAGAAATATTGAAATTAATATATATATTTTGGTTAAAGAATTCGGAGAAGTGGCTATTGTATGTTGTGTTTTGTTAATTTATGTCTGTGCGGCGGGAGGTGAGTTGCCCGGCCCACTGGCCTAAGGGGGCGATGGCCCCACCTCACAGGGCGTGCTTAAAGATAAGCATTGGGGCTTTGGGCAGGGCTCAAAGCGTGAGGTCACTGTTCGTGGCCGGGCTCCTCCCCCGGAAGGAAGGACTAAATTAGTCATCTAAACAAGTTACGGTTGTTTGTTTACATTGTGTCTAAATAAAGCTGTGGCCCGTTGTTTCTCCCAACTCAAGTTGTCGTGTCATTTATTCCATCAACTAGCCTGAATGGATCATGCATGGGTCAAGATGGTGTTTAGTCCCAGAAAAGATTGTAACAAATTTCACAAAGATAAATCTGATTTATGCTGGAGGGGATGTTTGAAAAAAGGTACACATTCACATATGTGGTGGAAATGTAGTAAACTTTAGATTTTCTGGAAACAGTGTATTACTCAGATCTCAAAATAATGAATTTATATAATAATTCCAATTACTCCAAATAACATACTGTTTCATATGTTTGATGAAAAAGTCGCACTTGCAAAAAAATCCTGGTTTCACACTGTTTGTTAGCAGCAAAATGGGTTGTAATTAAACGTCAATCAGAAAAATATTCCATCCTCTGAAGAATTAGTTCAAGTTATATATAAAAATAAAGAAAAATGTATTGAGACAAATATATGAAAGATAGACAACTTGATACTGTTAGATAGATGTAAAATATCTCTGACATCCTCTGATATATTGACTTCCTGTATGATGTGCTTTGTATATATATATATATAGAAAACGAATAATACATTAATAAGCCCATTTGCATGTCTAAAAGGTGGGGACATGCAAATGAGAATACAATGTACCTCACTCTTTTAATCCAAAAATAGCAACTTTATACATTGCTCCCTTAAAGCATATGCCCGCTGTATTAAACAGCTTTTAAGCAAAGCATCGGGTTGGATTTTACACAAACCAAGAATCACTCATATACAGGCCTGTTTCAAGCTTTTGGCTATCATCAATATGAGCTAGATTCTGGTTTGTGCAATAGATTTTGTAGGATTGGGTATTCCACAATAATCATTTAGTGTATGGTGAGCACAAAAGTGAGAAAAGCTCTCCACCGTACAAAGTACAGAAAACTAATATTACATTAATAAGCCCGTTTACATGTCTAAAAGGCGGGGAAATGCAAATGAGAATACAATGTACCTCACTCTTTTAATCCAAAAATAGCAACTTTATACATTGCTCCCTTAAAGCATATGCCCGCTGTATTAAACAGTTTTTAAGCAAAGCATCGGGTTGGATTTTACACAAACCAAGAATCCAACCCGATGCTTTTCTTAAAAGTATTAGCAATAGGGCACCGTCTGGCCTGCCGAAGAGGGGATGGGTAACCGTAGTAGCAGTAGGAAGGGGGCCATGTGATTTTTTTATTGCTTTTGGGGAAAACGTTTCTGAAGGGTGAATAAAGTTTCAGTTGCTCCTGGAAATACAAAGTGTGTGGTGTGCTTCCTTGAGTTATTTTCTAGCTGTATTCCTGCTGCTGTAAAAAGGCAGAGGTTGCTGGGGAGTGTCTGGCTAAGGTCCTGCTGACTTACAGAGGGGATTCCAAACTAACTTGAACGATACTGCTGGGTACGGTCGACTCTACTAAGCCATAAGAATAGCAGATTGTTATATATATATATATATATATATATATATATATATATACAGTATATATATTATCTCTCTATCTACAGTATCTATTTATCTAAAGAGTGAATTAGCCGAGAGTGTCCAGTATTCTAGTGGAATAATTACCATTACCTTTTTATTGGACAAACATATTAGAATGACTAGAATGACACGTTTTCAAGAGAAGCACCTCTCTTTTTCAAGTCAGAAGTAGTACTGAATAAAACAAAATTTAAAAAGGAGAGAAAACAAAAAAGGTCTGATATCAAATTGGCTGCTTATGTGGGGAATCAAGGCTTATAATCTCTTATATATTGTGAAGATATATATGTCCTACACAATTGAATGTTATGTTTTATGTGCAAGAATGTGATTGTATTTTGTAATGTTGGTATTAAATAAAAGAATAAAAAAAGTAGTACTGAATAAATGTAAGCAGGGGAATACAGAACAGAGATTCAAAGTGACAGATATCATGAATTTTTTACAGTGTGACAAAAAATATATGGCACTGTTGAGCTGTGTTGCTTTTTGGGTCATCTTAATCAATGGCCATATACGGTATCTTCCATAGTTATGAAGAGTGCGGTAGCCATGAGTTTCCAGTAATCTCGATAAATAAGCAGAGTATGGCAATATATAGTGATACCTTTTTTGTTGGACAAACATATTAGTTAGAATGACATGCTTTCAAGTGAAGCACCGCTCTTTCTCAAGTCAGAAGCAATACTAAATAAATGTAAGCAGTGGAATACATATATGTGTGTGCGTGTTTATTTCTTTATATAAAATCAGAACTGCTACTTGTTATCCTTGGTAAAAAGGCAGATTTTTCCAATTAAAAACACATGAATATCTTGGCTACAAGTAGAACTCTTATACTAAAAATTGGTTCGGGCACTGAGCAAGATGCTCAAACACAGTTTATAAACACACAGAATTCCAGTGTTTTTGTTCTCTCTAGATTTTCATCAACAATATAATTATTGTTCTTGGATTTCTTAAAAAATAGTGGTTTTAGTTCATTTTTAAGAAGTAAGTGTTAGAGAGAAAAAAATAATGTTATGCAAATTAGAGAGTAACAGAGATGGGATACAAGTTTGAAGGGTTGGTGTACAAAGTCAAAGGCTAATAGGGAAATCCATTTGTATAATACATTATTTCTTGATGATCCCCAGTACTGAACCTAGAACCAGTTTTAAGTGAGACTTATATATTTCCTTTCTCTTCTTTTGTAGGATGATATGGACACAATTTCTTGTCAGGAGCAAATCAACAGATCCATCTACTGGGCAGATGGCTATGTGTTTGTGTTCTCCATCACAGACTATAACAGTTACCGGGTGATCAGGCCTCTGTACCAACATCTCCGTAAAATCCATCCCAATACCAAGATCCCTCTTCTACTGGTGGGAAACAAGGCTGATCTGCTGAGGGCCAGACAAGTGGATTCTGATGAAGGACTTCAATTAGCCAATGAACTAAATGGGACCTACGCTGAAGTGTCTGCCCGGGAAAACTATGAGGGGGTATATGGTGCATTCTATCAGCTGTGCCAAGAAGTGGGCAAGATGATCTTCAGCTGTAATGGGGAGAAACGACGGGGGCTCCACCTTGTACGGCCAAGATCTCCTAATATGCAGGACCTGAAAAGACGTTTCAAACAAGTGCTCTCTTCTAAAGTAAAGTCCACTACCACCGTCTGATCATCAGCTGAAAGAACATTTTAATACCTTGAAATATTTTGCCTTATGTATAAAAAAGTTGGTTTGGCATAAGTCACTCTGGAAATGACTTGTGCATCATTGTATCTATGTATATGATTTGTCGGTGTTGGTCTGGGACCATTTTCTATTTTCTGGCATGTCAGGAGGGCGTAGAGACTTCCCTGCCTGCCCTGCTATATTTATAAAGTTTTTTTTGTGTCCTTGTACTCTTTGGATTGTTTTTTCTTCACTCTTTTAGAGATACAAATATTTAATATATTTTTATATATATCAAAAATATAGTTCAACTGACAAAGCCGTTCTTCCCATTCAATTAGTGATTAGAAAAAAATAGTGAGCAGCACCCAATAGAACAACACTAAATGAAAATATACCAATGCCATGTTTTAATTTCAGCTCACTAGTATATATCATCCCTACTCCATCAAGTTAGGAGAACAGATATTGTCAGCTGTGCAAATATTTATCATTAATACATATCATAATCAAAAAGCAAAATTCAATATCAAATTTACTGTCAGACTTACTGTTGAGACTCAGCTGCCGCTGTTTTCCACCCATTAAAAGGCCATTGGGGGATGTGGCTTTGTCTTCCAGGAATCTGCAACATTTTCAGAAATAATGCTTGCCACTTAACACAAATCTTATTTTTCTTAAAACCCTTTTAGAACTATTTATCAGCCAAAATCACAACATTCCTCTTAAAAACTTTGGGCCCTACTCAATTACCCATTTCATAAAGATACATAAGCAAAAAGCGCTCAGTAACTGTCCCTAGCTTTTACCCCTCTCCGCATGATTGTAAGTTAGCTACCCGTAATGACTATGGACAAGGCAGACCTGCATATAACATTGCAAGAATTCCTATAATTGAAGTAAAATGTACACATACTAAATACCACATACCAAATACCACAAACCATTTCTATTAGCTACAGCAGCACTTACATATACACTAAAGCACTAAATAACAATAAAAAAACATGGAAGTGCATGAAAATTAAATGCAGAACAGTCTCATAGGCCCAAATTTGATATTAAAAATGGTTGCTGATATTTCATTTGTGACTCATCATACAAATGGGAATCAGCAAAAGCATTGCTTAAAGCCAGCTGAAGCAGTTAAAGAGACAGAACATGACTAAATAGCATGAAAAAACATATAACTACATGGGCACAATTGTGTAAAATAAAATACATGTATCTATTAATGTGTTTGAGTCATAATATATATTTTAGATCAACAAATATTGACAATATTAAACATTAACATAACATATTACAATGTCCAAGATAACAAAAACCACAGTACATTAATACCCATGGATCACAACAAATGCTCTGAAGCACTATGAAAGGAATAGACACACTCCAAACAATACTCAACAACAGTACTGATCCTCACCACAGACAATACTGAAAGCAATCATCTACGTCACATCCATGGGAAGGTATGTTATCTGCATAACACCTTTGGATCTCATACACTGGGGTGCGAAATATGTCATCATGGACAGCCTGAGAAATGTGTGATATTAATGGTGGCTAAGTCGGGTGGGGGGGTGAATGCCACAGGTATATAACTAGATTACACAGGACAGGCACCAGAAAGCATGTAAGGGACAGGATGTTCTAGGCTCAGGGACATGGGGATATAGAGACACATCATGACAAGGGTGATTGCACTAATGTGTTAAATTAAGCTGTTGAGGAAGGCCAACAAACACACAAGGAGGCTGTGGAGAAGGATATGGAGCATCAGGAATCCTACCTCCATCAGTGGGAATCATGGGTACACCTGTCCTATCAAGTTGCACGACATTGCTGTTGTGCATGTGGCAACATGTATACAAATAATAATGATGTGAATTTACTGCTAGTGTTAATGTATTAATTATTAATTATTAATAATACATGCCATTTGGTTAACGACTCTTCAGTGGAATAGTGATACACAAAGGTATTAAAATGTATCTTTATTAACTCCCAAAAATCCATATGTTGTGAATGCATGCTTTAGAAAATAGTGATAATAAAATGAACACACTTTGGACATGTTAATACGTGATCACTTGTAAACCACGCTTGTGTCACTGGAATGTTCACATAACAATGGGCCAATTCTATTGGCTAATTCCTAAATTTTTACACACTTAAAACCGCTCCTCAAATTGCCACAGATTCTATTTGTTGCTCACAATCCGATTACAAGTTACCTGCCCACAATCACTATGGGCTAGCCAAAGCCACAAATTCCAGCTTACAACTCTATTGGTTTTAGCACAGCTCGAACATTATGAGCACTAGTTGATTAAAGTTACACAAAATCAATATTCTATTCGACCCAGAGAGCTAGATCACAAGTAAGGTCTACCCTACAAATGAAAAAAGTATCAAGTTTCTGTAAAAAATATTACGAGTACTAAATAGAACTCGCAGGGCTTTTTTAAACACTTATTAGAGCAGTAGCAGCAATAAAACACAACGCATGGAAAATACTATTATTTACTATGGGCCTCATTCTATTACTGGCCATAGGAGATGCAGGGCCGCAAGGACCGGCCGCAAGCTATTCGGCTATTCTATTCCCCTCAGGCCGGGGATTCCGGCAGGCTTGCTATCCCTTGCGGCCGCTCGCGCCGGAGGAAAGCCTTTGATCAAAAACGGCCGCAAGAGTTTCGGCCGCAAGAAAGCCCCGGTTGCTATTCTATTGCTCCGGGAACCCTCTCTGCAAGGCTAAAAGCGAGCCGCAGCTTACTTGCAGGAAAAAGGTCCCGCTAGCACCAATTAAGCACATTATAAAGCCAAAATAAAGCCATCCTGCACTCTGAGGAGACTATAAAGTGATTGTAGGTGTTAGCAAAAATAGCACAACATTCCCCTACACTCAAACCCGTAAAAAAAATATTTTTTAATTGATGTCAAAAATCCATGTAAAAAGTCCCGAGGGCTTGGAGCACCTCAGACCCGCCCACGCTGCAGCCGGCAAATAAACAGTTAATGTAAACTCAGATTTGGGCTGATGTGCAAGCTTGAGAGGGGGTTGCTATTAATCCTCATGTCCCCCAATATGATCCCTAGCATTTACAGAGCTGTACAGTGCAGGCTTGAATTTATTTTTGCGTTTTAAGTTTTCTGAGCTTACGGCCGGTTGCAAGATATACGGAACCCCCGCAAGGAATCGCAGCCTTGCGGCCATTTTACGGCCGATAATAGAATGAGGCCCTATATAATTAGTTGCATAACAGTGTCTGAGGAACAAATATGCAAAAATATGTTTTTTGTTTATATTTTGTATATGGTAATATTAAAAGTGATGCTGAAAAATGCATAAAGTAATTAACAACACAGTACATGACTAAATTGCAAAAATAAAACATGTAAGTGACTTACAAATGATACATAACACTAACTGAGGCTCAAATGTGGATTTTAAATCAATATATATATATACATATATATATATATATATATATATATATATATATATATATATATAAACAGTCAGGTAGCTGTGAGTGTCCAGTAATCTAGATGAATAATCAGAGTAATGCAGTATATAATGATACCTTTTTATTGAACAAACATATTCTCTCTTTTTCAAGTCCGAAGCAGCTAAGAGCTGCTTTGAACTTGAAAAAGAGAGGTGTGCTCTAGAAAGCTAGTCATGAAAACTATGAATATGTTTCTTCAATAAAAAAGTTATCACTATATACCGCAATACTCTGGTTATTCAACTATATATATATATAGATAGATAGATAGATAGATAGATAGATAGATAGATAGATAGATAGATAAATAGATAATATATCTATATCTATCTATCTCATTTAAATATTTGAGTCGTCATATCTATATAAGAACAAAATCTATGGGCAATATTACACCGCCACATGACATATATCAAGTACCAGTGAAACATACTCCACACTACACAAGAGGTTAATACCAATCTTGAAACACACAGGGACCGCAACAGCTGCTCTAACACAATGAATATTAAAGGAATACACACACCTCAAATAATACTCAACAACACTATTGACAATAACAACAACACACTGCTGACACAGATCATCTACCCACATCCATGGAAAGGCATGGCATCTACACCAGAACCTTAGCTCTTAGAAAATGGGGTGGGAGAAATGTCAGCATGGACAGCATTGGGCCTTAAGGAGTGGACATTGATGCTGCCAGGGTATATCGCTACATAGCACTGCGTATAAGGAACACGCTGTTAGAGGCACAGGGAGATAGGGATTTCGGGACAAATAATGATACAGGGGATTACACTAATGTAGTCAAGCTGTTAATAAATACCAACAAACACACATGGAGGCTATGGAGAGGCACATGGTAGTCACTTCCATCAAGGCCAATCTTAGATACACCCACCCTGTAAGTTTACACACCATAGTGTTGTGGAGAAATACAAATATCCATACATTATTTAGTATATATATACTGTAAATAGCATTTATTACCTTTGTAGTACCCTTAGTATTTGGCTAGATGTAAGCTCTGAAACAGATAAATCTACATGTCCCAGATTTAGCAAGTTCACTAGAAGATATCGACAACAAAATGTCCTCCAGCAGTCCAAAAGGCCAAAGCCAAGGATGATCAACAACGTGACCTATGCGTAGAGATTACAACTTAAGGGTGTTGTGCGCAGATAATGTCACGTATTTGGCATGGTTGATACATGCTAACTACATGTCCCATCTTTTATTGGATTGCAAAATATAAATAATATCTTACTGGTCTAGAAATAGGAGGTGGTGGAATGTCCCATTTTCTAGAAGGTAATAATGGAATGTACCATTTTCTGTATGTAGACATGCTATAAAAAGGGATGCTGGTGAGATGTAAAAAAGGCTCAGAAGCCACCTTGTATACTTTTCTGATGCTTCCCGAGCTGCTCATAAATAAATTGTTTTGGTATCATGACTGGGTTTTGGAGTAGAATGTCAGTTTGTGGATATGTTTTTCTTTTACAATTGCTGTTGGGCATGTGATAAGATGTATACCAATAATATTTATGTGAAATTATAGCAAGTGTGTTGGTATTAATTAATTATTAATAATACCTGTAATTTGATTAACAACCCTACAGGGGAATAGTGATACTGAACAGTGCTGTAATATACTTTTCCTGAGTATTAACTCACAAACATCTCCAATAATGTTGTTCAAGCATAATAGCAAAAATCATGATAATAACACATAAAATAGTGTTTGAACGAGTTTTGGAAATATTAATACATGTGATCATTTGGAAACCACGCCTGTTTTGAACAGTGTATTGAACAGTAAATGGGTATAATTATTTCAGAAGGTGGGCACACTTCATGCAGATTTTAGGTGTTATGGGCACCATTATGGGCAATGATGTTAAAAATGATGATATAAACATACTTTTTTACATAGAAAGTGTAAACACTTGGTCATGACAACATCACATCCCAATTAACTGAAGATTAGTTACATGCAAACATATGATTACAGTACTCAAATGCATGAAGGAATGGCTATACAGGAAGATGATCCATGCACAAATATTTGATTGTTACTTAAATGTAATATATTTTGATGTCCCTATACATTAACTATTGAAAACACGCAAACAATAGTGATAATTGTAAAACAAAACTTTATTTTATACACAGAGCACACTCAAAAATGTATACAACTGTGTATCAATATAATGGGTGTGGTGTGGGTGGATCCCGGAAAGAACAAAAGGCTGTTTGGGAAAAAGGAGAAACCTAAGGGGTTAAAGGTAATACTGTATAACCATAATGATGCATAGTACTAGGGTCACATGTGGTCACTACACCACAGTAACTATAATCTGATTAATACAAATCTCATAATACATCACTCCATTGCATAGAAGTAACCAGTAATGTGCATAGAACTTACATCAGGTCTTCATCTGCACAATTAATCAGATGCATAAACTTCTGGACTATGTAGTCCAATTCAGTTACACACATACAGTGTGTAAAAAAAAATAAAAAACTGAAAAAAAAGTGGCTTAAACCTAAAAAAGGCACAGTAGGATAAAAATCTAAAAAAACTTGCATGTGCAGTTCAGTGCTAAATACCATAACTGTAACAATAAACCAACTAGCATTACTAACCATTAGCTGGGAAACATGATACATCAATAGCCATGAACATTCATAATGATGTGTCATCCCACAACAAATGCTTAGCTGTGACCACAGTCAAAGGTCCAGGAGCACTATCACCATCTCTATATGATATAGTTTAGCCACATTAATATCACATTCATCTGGTATACAGGTGTTATCACATTTTTTATTAGTCTTATGATATCATGATGCCTGAATACCTACCCATTACTAAGAGGACACAAAGGTCAGGTAATTATATCAGACAAAAGTATCTGTTCTCATTTTTAAATTGAGAAGAGGATAATATGCTTCACTAACACCTGTCTTAATGCTGGCTTTGATTAACATGCCATTGTGGAACTTTGCAACCCCCCCCCCCCCCCCCCCTTATTTACATTGGATATATGATTTAATTAATAGTGTGTGACATACATTTATAGGAGGTGATGTCATTGATGCAATGTCGATGGAATGCAGGTGAAGAAGTTGCCTTCATGGACTAGAATTGTGTCTAAAATCTAAAGATTACAAAAAAAATACTAAGGTCTGAAAAATAAATAGGGACTGCATCTCTTCTCAATGGCATTGCTCAGTGACCATCAATTGGAAAAATATTAAACATAACCCTACATATCCACAGAGAAGAGGATCACGGATCATATGTTGGGGGTAATTATCTTGTTACAAAATATCACATAGACCATGATCCTTGTTTCTGTAGCCAGGCTAGATTATGTTGACATTTGGACCTCTAGATTGTCGCTGAGGAGTGCTATTGAGAAAGTCCCAAACTATGTGCAGCCCCTTAATCCTCCAAAGCCTTGCCACGGAGCCCCAACCCCAGTGCCTGCATGCCTTCTCCCTAGGTGAGGTGGGTTGCAAGGGGGAGGCATCCCTCCAGGAGGCAGGAGCACCGGAGGTAACGGAGGCATTGAGTGCGGTGAGGAGTGGCCAGGCTGCCGGTGTGTGGGGAGGCCTCTCAGGTGGAGGAGGCATTACTTGGAACCAGAGCGAGCTGGGTGGCGTCAATGTTCAGTTGGATGAGCTCACTCTGGTTATGACGACGACTGGAGCAGCCTGGACATGTAGGACTCCATTATTGAGTTTGTCCTTCTCACCTCCCTATAGATCTTCCACAGGCTGCTGTCCAAGGAGGCATGGTTGGAAGAGACACGGGTCTGGAGCCCCTGCGTAGTGTCCACTTGCTCCTGCATCCTGACCAACATCTCCCCAATGTTGGCCTCCAATGGTGGATGTAGGGATTGAGGTCTACTGAGGCTGGGTAAGAAGGAGGTGGTGGCCCAGTGGGGAGGGGAATCCCTTGTGGTGGTGGGCCTGGTGGTTGTGGGAGCCAGGTTGTGCTGCTGGTGGGAGGAGGAGGAGGCAGTGACCGTGGGGGAAAGTACCTTGGGTCAGTCCAGTTGGAAGGCCCGGGTGATGAGTGCATTTGTTGAAGGAGGGGGCCAGTAGGGTCAAATGCCACGGTTGTAGCAGAAGGTCCAGCAGCTGCCCCCACTGACCACATAAAGCAGGAGTCATCCTCCTCCTCATATCCCTCTGAATCCACTCCTTGCCTCCTCCTTCTGCAACACTTCCTTCTGGGTGGGGGCACGGTTCTGGATATCCAGCTCCAATGCCCCCACCTCTGGCCCACTAGCGGGCCCAGACCTTCTGCCAGCTGAAAATTAGAGAAGAATGGTTTATGTGTTAATTATATTGAACGATCCTTTAGTTGCTGTGTTCCTATCTATCTGACATCTTGTTGTCTTGAACCTGGATGGTTCACTTAATTTCTACTATGTGGTGCTATGATGTGTTAGATGTGATCAATTCTTTGGATGATGAGCTTGGTTGTTATTGGCTCATAACTATATCTTGATTCCTACTACAGTCTGTATATGCATACACATAATCTTCAGAACTTGCTGGGCAAGTTTGTCATACTAACTAATCAGTTACCATATCTCAGCAATTGTTGTTAACATGTTGCTGAGAGCTGTTCCCTGTTAGGCTAGTACACTACACTGCACATCCATCCCTATAGAGTCTGCATCTCCATAAGCTACATTGGATACACCCATACATGGACTCTCTATTGAATGATTACTCATGTTGAGCCCTCTAATGAAAGTGATTTGTCAGTTTCATGGATTTAACAATGCATAAATGATACATATATCCATTGGTAAATCCAGGGAGCTGGCATCTCAGTGTCATTGGCAGTCAGCATTTACCTGTCCTTTGTGTTTTCTATGTGTGTGTGATGTAAATGTGGTGGCATGTTTAGCTCTACACAATCTGTTGGTGCGTTACAAATAAATAATAATAATGGTGGTGTATCAGATATTCACCTGACAAAGAGGCTGGATCCTGTTGGGCCACCAGGCTTGGGACTCCAGCAATGGGCACATGGCTTAGCATCTCCTTGAGCACCCTCTCCCACTTGTTGTACTATATAGTCACTTGGGGGCCACTGTCACTGCTCTCTCCTCCTCTGCCATCCTCCTCCTCACCTTGGCCCAGCAGTCCTCAAAGCAATGCTTAATCGACCTTACATACCTTTCTGCCAAGTCGATTGCTGTAGCTGCGCCTGCTACCTCTCTTCAGGCTGGGCCATGGGCCTGGCCTAACTTTCTTCCCCTCTTCAAGAATAGTGGAAGTGGTCACTGATGATACCAAGGAGGACTACAGGGGCCCTGTGCTTTCCCTCTAGTTTGGATGTGGATCCTGTCCTAGCTCCTCTGGCCCTGAGGCCTGTCTCTCCTTTCCATTACTTCCCACTGGGATCAGGCCCCTCTCCCTCTGACCTTGGGCTTGGTGTGCCTATGACTATGGGGGAATCCCTCCCTCCCTCTATCTTAGCTCCACGTCTTCTCTTTCTCCCTCTCCTACCCTCACTTTCACTTCCTCCATCCTCACCTCCACTCCCACCATCCTCACCTCCACTCTGTTTATCCTCCTCTTCACTCTCTCCACAGTCACCTCCAATCTCTATATACTCACCTTCACATCCTCTTCTCCTTGCAATTTCTCCCCTTCTCTCTCCTCGTCTCTCCACCTTAAATCAGAATCCCAAAAATAAAATGCAAATACGTGTATATGTATATATTTCTGATGTCATTTTTTTTGTTTTATGTGTATTTATTATATATTAGGGGATAGGGTGGGGGTGGTGGTTTGTGGATGTAGTTACCTATCTACTGTATATGTGTACCTATGTATATTATTATGTGTATGTATTATTCTATGTGTATGTATAGTATGTGTTATCTGTTAATATGTGTTTTGATGGATTAAGTGTAAATTAAGTATTTTAAAAATAGAAATCAATAGGAATCAAGTTAGACGATAAAGAATATAAGCTAAGCCTATTTGCGGATGATATTCTCCTCACAGTTACTAACCCATAAATTAGCTTACCAAGCCTATTTAAAACATTGAGCAATTTTGGCCATATATCAGGGTTTAAAATGAACGCAAATAAAAGTGAAGCTCTTAATGTCTCATTGCCCTAGCAACTGGACAATTTGCTGACCTTAAACTATACCTTTAAATGGTCCTCGTATCATATAAAGTACCTAGGTATTCATATCCCTAAATTTACTAAACAGATATATGATGCCAATTACGCCATTATCTTTAAAGAAATATATTCAGATCTTCTCACCTGGTCTTCATTAAATATCTTGTGGTTTGGTAAAATACATGCCATTAAAATGAACACCCTCCACACCTTTTTAGGTCTATACCATCATCGATAAATCTTAAAGACATATCAACATTACAGAAAGCAATATTTAAATTAATCTTGGGCAATAAGAAACCTAGAATAAATAGGGCGACCATGACAGCATCAAAACAGAAAGGAGGCTTAGCAACTCCTGACCTTCTACGATACTATAAGGCGGCAAAATATTAAGAGAGCCCCCCCAGTTTGGGTGGAGATAGAACGTCAAGTTTTATGGGACCAAAATATCCTCCTGAACCAAATACTATGGCTAAGCATCCATCAGAGTATTAATTTAAAATCACTTCTGATGTGTCTGAGTCACTCCATCGTACTATGGAAGCAAATCAACAAGAGAACTCCTCTACTACAAAATGGCTCATGGCTAACGCCATTGTGGCTACCCCATGCAGACTTATCAATCAATAAAAATAACCAATTCGCTTGGTGGATTAGAAGTCAGATAACAATTGTTGCAGATGTACTGTTAGAATGTCAAAACTGGTCTCCATCAGACTTTAGCATAAATCACTGATTGCCAAACAAAGAATGGCTTAACCTGATGATGATTAGCACACAAGTGGGACAAACTGCAAAAAAAACAAACAAATTAGCTAGCAAAACTCCCTTTGAGCATTGTTGCTTACACAACTCAAAGGGTAAAAAAAACTCTCACTATTCTTTATAACTACCTAAATAAACAGGACACGCTTAATCATTTGTCCTATAGGGCCTCCTGGGAGGCTGAGCTTAATATTAGCCTAGATGATGAACAATGGGGTATAATTATCAAAAATGCAGCAAACTTCTCTTTAAACATTATATTGAAAGAAAATGTTTACAAAACTATCTTGAGATGGTACCTTACCCCAGCTAGACTCCACTGTTCAAATAGTCAGTTGGATGGCAGAGGTTGCAACACCATAGGTTCCTTAAAACATATGTTATGGGATTGCCCCAAAGTTCAGCATACTTGGATGGCGACCTATAATACCCTGGAGAAACTATTGGATACAGTTATTCCTCAAAATACAGAAGAGGCATTATTAGGCTTACCACTCCCAAGTCTTTCTAAAAATGCACAATTTCTATCAAATCTCATATTTCTGGCTACTAGAAGCATAATTGCAAAGCATTGGGAAAAAAACTGTTCCAGCCTTTGAGGAGGTTCTGCAGAAGATTGAGTTTATTCGCTCCATGAGTGTCTTATCTGCTGAGATAGATGCAAAATGCAGGAAATGGGCCTCCTGCTGGCATATGTGGTTGCTGAGAGTTGGCCGATGAGGTTGGTGAATGTGGACCTTCAAAGAGGGTAATATCTTTCCTTCTTTTTCTTTTTTCATACTTCTTTTTATATATTTTTTTATTTTTATTGTTAGAATATTGCTTAGTATTAGCACACACAAAAATTATCACAATAAAAAAAAAACATCTTCAAACTTGTGGGCATGTTCTGTAAATTAAATGATGCAAATCCTCAAACAATCCATGTTAATTCCAGGTTGTGAGGCAACAAAACACAAAAAAATTACAAAGGGGGTGAATACTCTTGCAGGGCTCTGTATCTGCATTGGTATAAATGTAACTTAACAACCATGTGTTCTAAAACATGATATATTTTCTAAATAATGATGTGTGAGATGATTCTGTTGGGGAAAAGTCATTGATGGAATCACTGTCTCATAGCCACTGTGTATATATTTCACTTACTTTATTTGGTAGCACTGCTTGCAGATGAAGAATATGCTTTCATGGACCGGAATTGTGCCTAAAATTAAAAAAAGGTTAATACTGAGGTATAAAAAGATAGGGCTGTACCATCTCTTCTAAAAATCATTCCTCAGTGACCATCAATTGGTGAAATGTTAAATATTTCCTATGTGTCCACAGAGAAGAGGATAATGGACCATGTTTTGGTGGGTAGTCACATGGTTACAAAATATCACCATCACATAAGCCACGGTCCTCTACTTTGTAGCCAGGCTAGATTATGTTAACATTATGACCACTGAGGAGTGCTGTTGACAAAGTCAAATGCTAAGTGCAGACCGTATCTCCTTCTCCACCTTGACACAGAGCCCCCACTCCCCATGCCATCAAGCCTTCTTCCTAGGTGTGGGGGATTGCAGGAGGGAGACGTCCCCCCATGAGGCAGCAGCATCTAAGGAACAAGAGGCATTCGGGGGAGATGAGGATGGGCCAGGCTATGGATGGGTAGGGGATGTAACCAGACCCCACTGGGTGATGTCCATGCTCAGCTTGGTGAGCGCACCCCCTACTACCCTGAACTAATAGTGCCTACAACTATGGGGTCATCCCTCCCTCCCTTTACCTCACCTCTCAACAGAACTATTACTCCTAGCTGCCACCTTTCCCTCTCTCTCTCCCAACCTCTCCCTCCATCCTCTTCACTTCTTCTCTCCCAACCTCTCCCCCCTTCACTCCTTCCCTACCTCTCCCCTCCACTCCCCAGGACCAACTCTCACCCTCCTCTACTCCTTTCTTCCTCTTCTCCTTCCCACCTCTCTCCTCCCCTCCCTATCCTCGCTTCTCCCTCCATAATAATCCCAAAATGAAAATAACGATAAATCAAAAAAAGTATATATGTACAGTATATGTATGTGATGAAAAAAAAAGTATGTTTTATTTGTTTTCCTGGGGGTTGTATAGGGTGGGGGGAGCAATGTATGATTGGTACTCAAAAAACTGTATATTACAGTTACCAATGAGACAGTTCCTGAATTATTACCTTATTTTTGATTGATCAGCCAGTTTAGCAATTGAGTATGGTGTTTATTTATTTGTAGGACAGTTTGGGGCAAACACAGATGAATGAAAAATATCCCACTGCATTGATACAGAAACACCCTTCAGCCATATTTAAAAGACCGATATATGATGTAATTTTTTATGTAGTAAAAATCTCAGTCTGAAAAGGAGGATAATTGCTAAGGGAAAAAGTCAGAAAGCTAGTTTTTATTTACATAAAATGTTGATGACCTTGAGGGAATCTTTAGGGAAAGTTGTAGGTTTACAGTTCTCCTTTTGATTGCCTACTTCTGAACACGTGGCAAAATAGGAAGATGTCAAATGCTAAAAGGTGGTCTCACACTACAGCAAGATAACAAATAATTTCACCTTCCTCCTCTGCACAAGCAGAATCTGCTAAAATTAAGATTTTATCTAAACAAGACTTTCAGGCGCATTTTTCTAAGGTTGCTAATGGCCATTTAAATTAACTATTTGCTTTGCTCTAATGTACAAAGATGTTTCATAATCACACCAAGCCACAGCATTCTTTCTCGAAATTACACAATATTTATAAGGAAATTAATCTGATTAAATTAAATGGCATTGAAATATGGTTAAATCCTATTTTTAAGTTAGGAAGTTCTTTATTCTGCTCTTTTTTGTAGCATTAGAATAGACCCATTAACTCTAATACAGTTTTAGTTCAATGAGTGTGTACCTTAAGTATGATTTACAAATTGAAAATAAAATGACAACAATAAAAGGAAACATATATATTTCCAATTTGTAAAAAAAAATTGTTTAACTTGCAGTGCTTTTTTCTTTTTCGTCTACCCATTCTTCTTAGTATCCTCAAAATCAATACATACAAGACAGACAGCTCCTTTTCTAAGATAGTAGATTGGTGCTACTTTGGATAAAACATCTTAAAGTATTGTACTCACATTTATCAGATGTGTATCATGACAAATAAGTATTATTGCCACAGCAGCTTTCATGTACTAGCAGACTCTGATCAAATTAAGATTGTATCTGACAATTTCTTTGACTATGTCTTACATGCCTGACTATGTTGTTAGTTTGATACATGCTTTACAATGATGTGAACTTTTTGCTAATCATCAGAGGTCCTTTAAGATGAAATCCTCAGGAAGAGTCTGCTGCTTTTATGCTATCTACTTCCTAGTCTTCCTTTTGATTTTATTAATTGGAGGAGATAAATTGACAGGAGAAACAAAACAGACACAATATCCTTTAAAACAATCACTTTAAAAGTGGAAATTACTTTAAAAGTGGACATAGAAGGATTCTGGATTTTACTAGGTATATAATGTCCCATCTATTTACCTTTTTTGTACTTTATTTTATTAAGAAGTGCTTAGAAGCTCTTTTGTTACTGTCTAAAATCAAAACAAATAGCCCGTGTATTGGTCTGCCACTGCAACAACAGAACTTTTAATCAGTTCTTAATAAAACAAAGTACAAAAAAGTAAATAGTTTAACGGGTATTTTATAGTATTAGTAAAATCCAGATAACTCCCATGTCTATTTAAGGCCACAAAAACCACCACCAGAATTATGCAGAATACATAACTTCAGAATTTAATTGTACTTCAAAATATAACTATGTTTCAGTACTAGTGTCACATTCATCTGATTGCTTTCCTTGTAAATATTGTGTAATTCTGAGAAAGAAAGCTGCGGCTTGGTATGACTACACAAATTTGAAACATATTTGAAAAATGCAAGTAACTATCTAAATAACCACTATAGTTTGGTGGGGGGGGGGGGGGGGGTTATATTTGTGCAGTACGTAGCAAATGAAAAAAGAACCATTAGCAGCTGTGTAATCAGTGAGCATGAAAGCTTTTCTAGAGAAAATCTTAATTTTAACAGACTCAATTTGTGAACATTTCCAGTTTATAATAGGCTGCTTAATCATTTTTAAAATCTTTAATATTCCTACAATGATTTCCTTATGTTTCCTTATGCTCCTATATGAGACATTTCTAAAGTTAAAGGGCCACTGTAATGATCCAGTTTTTTTTATTTATGTAGTTTTCATTTTGTTGTATTTCTTAAAAAGTTCACTTTTTTCTTATAAAAATAAACTTATACTGAGAATTGCCCAGTATAATTTCTTCAGGCGGGAACTTTTTCAAACAATGAATTTTCCCCACACTCTGCCATAAAGTTGTGCAGTAAATAGGCAGCTCCAGGAAGTCTATATTGCCACAGTAAGAAATAAATGGAATGAGCTTCAGTTCAAAGATGGTAGCAGTTTCCAGTGTTAGTTTTCCCCCAAAAAGATTGACTTTTTAATAACCATAAATCAAAAAGTTGTGAATACTAATATTTACTACTAGGATAAGGATATTAATATACATATTCTTTAAAGCTCTCTGATAAATTATTGGGGAATTATTGGATCTAAGCAGCATTTTGTAAGATGATATAGATAATAGTTATATTTATTTTATGTGAACGCGCATTAAAGGAATTATTTTGTCGGCAAAATAGAGCTGTCTAAACTTTAGTGATAGAGGATCAATAATTTTGGAAGTCAGTCTAAACACTGATGATACCTTATAACCTCTCAGACATGCTGTACAACAAATTAATGTGTACTTTCTTTCAAACAAACCTCTTATCTTCTTCTCTCTAAGTTTTGAAATTATGTGGAACCTAAACCTAAAACGTTGAGAACTGCTAGTCACAACTTGGCGATCTACCTCTGGAAAGTAATCTACTATTTCTGGAAACTCTATTCTAAAAAAACAATCTACATTTGTATATAAATGATTCTTTGATAGAGACCCCACAGGTGCCTGCCAAACATGGGTGTATGGGTGAAAAGGGTTGACCAAAAAACACCTTATCAAAGGCTGTATACACCTACAGTGACTATAAAACACCTTTAACAGTGACTTAAATAACAAAATCAATACTATAATGCTGACACCCCAATCTGGTCACAAGGGAAATCTTAACCCATTAAATAAAAACATCTCTACAGTAATTTGAGGTTCTTAAGAGCACAGAGACAGAACTTAATAAATTAATATATTTATTATGTATAAGTACTTAATGTTTATGCTGAAAAGAATTATGTGTGGTACAATTGATTATTATTTATAAAAGCAAGAATAAAAACACAGAAAATCATATACTTTTTATTTTATTTAATTACCCAGCTGATACTGAAGCTGATTTGTGTTTTGGGGGGGTCATTTTCTAGTCATGCAGTTCTCCGATCCCCTAAATATGACAAAAGACTCAGACTTCGTGTAACTTTTAAGAGGTCTTTGGGAGTAGCCATACACCTCCCATTCTTTGTCGGATAGCCATAAATTGTACAAAAAGAGTCTGGATATCTGTGGATCAAGTACTCACTGGCGTGACCTACAATCCTTATTCACAAAGAAATTAATTGAAATTCGTAGACCATTAGATCCCCAGCTGCAAGAAGTTTTAACCTCTTCAAATACTAATCATGACATGTATTTTGCCTAATTGCATTAGCTGTCTTATGAAAACAAATCAAATAGGCAGTCTGTGGTTTTCACATCAAGGCTGAATGATGGCACCTAACATTGAAGAAAAAAAATCTGAAATGCCACCGAAGTGATCATGCAGAGTTTTGTTTATTGAATAACTATTTAGCATTACAATTAGTAAAACATAGTTTTTTAAAATTTACTGTTGAACATTTGTAATTTAGCCTCTAACATATCTGCTTCTCTCTGTCCCTTATTAAGAGGTTTCCACTACAGGGAGAGACAAATACAGCCCTATTAAATTCCCCCACTGTGAACAACTGTAGCCCGTAACGGAGCCAGCTAGACTTACGGCTATGAAATTGGCCTCGTTCAGCTACCCGCAAACGATCTGCGGGTTACAGGCAGAAAAACCCTACGAGCTGTCGAAATCTGAACTATGTTGCCGCAAAGCCTTTGATATGTCAAGCGCGTAAATGTTAGGTTCGAAAATCGCTATTAAATTGAAATCCACTCCTGTTCAAACCCATAACCCTACAGGTACTAGAGAGGACCCGCAAGCTGGTTAAAGTCCTATCTGTAGCACTGTAAATGCAAATATCAACACACTACTGTATTTAAAATAAAGGGAAAGTGATGTTAGGCATAAAAATGAATAGCACAACATTCTCAAGCTTGCAAATCTGCAATATAAAATACATTATTTTCTGTTTCATTTCCATGTTATATCAATCCCGGCAATCAATGTGTTTATATATATAATGGAACTCGCATGGACTAGAATATCATATTTACTGATATATCAATATTGCATTATTTCTTGAATGCGGGTCCGATCGTAACTTGTGATTTAAACCCATAAGGGATGGAAATCTAACCTTTATTTTTCAGTGACGAAATGATGAAGTTCTCTTTTATTATTGGCTCCGTCTAAACCCGTAACTACGGGTTTGACTAATTGATCATGTTCACAGACGCACATGCAACGTGCACAAGAACGGTTTACGTGCCACGTCTGATGCAGGCTTGGCTAATTTAATAGCTCAGTAACGCAGACGAATTTCAAGCCCGCAGGCTTTGCAGGTATACCGGTGCTGCTACGGGCTTAATATGGCCCCTAGACTCTCATCATCTGCTCCAGCCCTCTCAATGCCTAAAAGGGGATAACAATAAGCAGTTTTGCTTGAGGCTATGATGCTTAAGTTGGAATATATGTTTTAAAAGCTACATTGATTTTTAAAACTGGTCTTTAATATAAGAGAAACTTAGTTTTAGGTTGAACCTTAAAGGCAAATTAAAGTCAGCTGGGTTATTATTGCATCTGAAAAGAATTTATAGTGTCTGAAAAATTGTTTGCATGAAAAAATACCAAAATGCACAGTTAAACCGTTACCCTAAAGTTTGCTGAATTTCTTGCATTTGCAAACAGTTTTCTATCAATGTTGACATACCCTGAAATTCCCTGGGAAAATTAGCATAACTAATACATTGTATCCTTTTGGCCTGGGGATTGTGCAGGCAGCTTTCCTTTAGATTTTTGTGATACCCAGAACAAGGTCTGTGCCCCTTCATTCACTGATTGTTTTATCTACATCCCAGGTGATACGTCCCCCAGCCCCAGTGAATTGCCCCATCCCCTACCCCAGCCCCAGTGAATTGCCCCATCATCTGCCCCAGTGAGTTGCCCCGTGACCTCCCCCAGCCCCAGTGAATTGCCTTCCAGCCCTAGTGAATTGCCCGGTGATCCCCTCAGCCCCAGTGAATTACCCTCATCATCTGCCCCAGTGAAATGTCCTACAGCTCCACTGAATTTCCCCTGTGACCTCCCGCAGCCCCAGTGAATTGCCCCATTGCCTGCCCCAGCCCCAGTGAATTACCCTGTGACCTCCCTCAGCCCCAGTGAATTGTCCCCATCACCTGCCCCAGCCCCAGTGAATTGCCTTGTGACATCCCCCACCACCAGCGAATTGCCCCAGCCCCAGTGAATTGCCCTCCAGTCCTATGGCCTCTCCCAGCCCCAGTGAATTGCCCCCATCATCTTCCCTAGCCCAGTGAATTGCCCCGTGACCTTCCCCAGTCCCAGTGAATTGCCCCACCACCTGCTCTGGCCCCAGTGAATTGCCCTCCAGCCTCACTGAATTGCCCTGGGACCCCCCCAGCTCCTGTGAATTGCCCCATCACCTTCCCCAGCCAAGTGAATTGCCCCGTGACCTCCCCCAGCCCCAGTGAATTGCCCCATCACCTGACCCAGCCCCGGTAAATTGCCCCGGGACCCCCCCAGCCCCAGTGAATTGCCCCTGTAACCCCCTAGCCCCAGTGAATTACCTGGTGACCTTGCCCAGCCTCAGTGAATTGCCCCCATCACCTGCCCCAGCCCCAATGAATTGCCCTGTGACACACTTTCACTCAGAAACTCACCCTCAGACACACTCACACACTCTCACTCACAGACACACTCTCACTTACAGACACACAGACACACACACTCAGAAAGATACACGCACACTCACTCACACAAACACATACACTCACACTTAATCACTCAGACACACACAGTTACTCACACCCAGACACATACAGACACTCACAAGCACTCACACAGACACACACACTCAGACACACTCTCACTCGAACAGACAGTCTCACAGACACACTCTCACTCACAGACACGCACACACTCAGACACACACACTCAGAAAGACACACACACACTCACTCACACAGACACACACAGTCACTCACACTCAGACACATACAGACACTCACACACACTCACTCACACAGACACACACACTCACTCACACTCAGACACACTCTCACTCACACAGACACACTCTCACTCACATATAATGGAACTCACACTCAGACACTCAGACAAGCACACACTCAGACATGCACACACTAAGACACGCACACTCTCACTCACAGACATACATACTGACTCACACAGACAAACGGACTCACACAGACACTAACACAGACAAACTCACTCAGACATACACACTCACGCAGACACACTCACTCACTCACAAACACACGAACACTCACACAGACATACACACTCACTCACACTTAGACACTCACACTCAGACACTACTCACTACACACTTAGATTTAGAGTCATGCACACTCACTCACAGACATACACACTCACTCACTCACATACTCAGGCACACACACATCAGACATTCACAGAGACACACTCTCACTCACACAGACACACTCACAGACACACAGACACACTCTCTCTCACAGACACACTCACTCACACTCACACACACCAACTCACTCACACTCAGATATTCACACACTCATACACTCACAGAGACACACTCACACTCACAGAGACACTCATACTCACACTCACACAGACACACTCTCATTCACACAGACACACTCAGAAAATCACACTCAGACACGCACACTAATATACGCACACTCTCACTCACAGACATACACACTCACTCACACACACACACAGACAAACAGACTCACGCAAACACACAGACATACTCACTCACTCAGACATAAACAATCACTCACACATGTCACTCATTCACAAACACACTCACACAGACATACACACTCACACAGATTTGCAGACATACACACTCACTCACACTCAGACATTCACTCAGACACTCACTCACACACTCAAACATTCATAGACACACTCTCCCTCACAAAGACACACTCACAGATACTCACACAGACAAACTCTCACTCACAGACACACTCACAAACTCACACTTACACAGTTACTCACACACTCAGACACGCACACACTCAGACACTCACAGAGACACACTCATAGAAACACTCACACTTACACAGACACACTCTGACTCACAGACACTTACACAGACACACTCTCACACAGACATACACACTCACTCACACAGACATACACACTCACTCACACAGACACTCACACAGACATACTCACTCACTCACACAGACATACACACTCACACAGACAGAAAGACACACACACTTACTCGCGATGTGAGCGCCCGCGCGGTCCGGCTGACGTCACCAATGTTTGCTGATTGGCTGCTCCCGTTGCTGGGGGTGTCTACATCATCCCCAGCACATTTTATTTTTTTGCAAAAATGGCTTGCATTTTTCCATGTAATCATTTTTGCTAGGTAGGTTATGATGATCCTCTACAGGATGCTTTCATAACCCACCTCACTTTAATATGCCTTTAATGATAAAAAAAAAAAAAAATGACCCCACTGAATGAGAGTGTTTTGTTAAACTTCTTTTCTTATTAACCACACATTAAGTCATCTTGCATAAACACTCTCTATTTATTAGAACATATGTTTCAGAATTCTCTTTAAAATAAAAAAGCATGAGCGCAACTGTACTTATACATGGATCTCTTGTGCGTGAGACTTGTAAATACAGTATATTCAGACGGGACACATCTGGAAATCTGGATCCAAATCAACAATGACCTAACAACTTAAACGTGGAATACAATCACACCAGCTGGATATAGTACCACAAGACGTGGGGAAGCACAGCATGTTCTGATTAAGCAACTAAAATGTGCTGACTGACCCAGGGCACCGCAGGTTTGCCCTGTTCTGCGAACACGTAAAAATCAGATCACCGATAGGTAGTAAAAACAAAAAAGAAACTGTTAGTAAATTGCACAGAATGTTATTTTTTTTATAAATCTAGAGAACATTCTTTCTCAATCCATAAACTTGAATTGATAACTTCCAGACGTTTCCAGCTTTGCAATCAGAAGAAGGGACAAAAATTACCCAGACTGCACTACTTCTGATGACTCACGCCATGATGAATGGTTATTTGTTAATGGAGATCCCCAATGTAAGATCCACTTATGACCCTTGGCAGTTAATTGAAAGGTTTAAAGGGTCATGCAACACAACTATTTATTAAGCATATAACGATCATGTTTTAACCACTACAAAAGTTGTTGTTTTGTTCATGGAAATATATGAAGTTAAACCTGCTTAAATTTAATTGAAATTAACACTAAATACCGAGAGCATACTTTAGTCTGTAGATCTCATTGGCTGGCAATGGGGAATTTCCCAAGAGCAGTTAAACTTCTGCATACATTTGCCCTGAAACCTGTATTTAAAAAAAAACAAAAAAACTCTGTTACATGTTGTCAAATACCCTTTTTCTGATGCAACAAAGACAAAAAATATGTCCATGTTTCTTTAAAGCATATTTACTAAGTGTAGCCAGGGTCACTGAATTTGTTATAACTCATTCAAACAGATTTGTTTCCAAGAAGTTTACAGCAGAACTATATTAAGTGAATAACAAAAAACCTAGTTTCAGTCAGCCAAAAATTACTGGAACATGGTCATTTAAAATTACCATTGTATGTTTGTGAAGTATCTAACAAAATATAAATATTAGGGGCTGTGTAAGCTAAGAGCATACAAACATTTTAAAGAAAATCTTTAAATATCCCTGTAATAACATTTTAAAGTTATAGTTTTTTTTAAAATAACAAAACTTGATAATATACTTTTAGAAGGTAAAAAAGAAATAAAATTCCTTAAATATTTTCTTTTATAGTCAATTGTTCTCTCTTCTGGGTTCAGTATCTTTTTCTGAATTGCTTCCATCAGCTGCTTTCTCCGTAGTACATATTTATGTAAACCAATGAAATTCTCATTAGTTCTACTAATGCTGTTTTTAGCTGCCACACTTCCACTGTAGGTTATAAAATATTTTTCTTCCTTCAAAGACTCATTCAACCTGTAGAAGTAGATGAGCGGAAACTAAAATGGTGCGTTCCACTACAGAGCATGCAATATATAAAGGCAGCAGTATCTTTTTTTCTTACTTTCAAAAAAAAATATGCCTTCAACACAGTATATTTGAAATATAGGACTACAATGGCCATTTAGTTAAAAAAAATCTGCTAGTGTATAGTGGCTGTAGAACTCACTAAAACTAAAACAAAATCTAAAAATGGTGTAACCTGATAAGCTTTCTGTTGTTTTTTTATAAAAAATTGCAACTATGTACGGAGGTCAGTTCATTAGAAATCAATGTCAGTCTTATCTACAAGGTTTTCCTCTGAGATGATTATTAGAGTGCTGTGTAATTTATTTTTGTTTTGCATTTTTTTTCCTGCTGTGTATGGGCCCTTCTATTCCCCCCTGTGCCTGTGCATCTAACCAGAAATTGTGCCTTACCTTTTTTAAAAAGAGCATTTCTACTGAAGCCCCAAGAGATGGCAGTGTGGAGCAGCACGCTGGGGATGTGTAAGGTAAGAAGGTAATAGAGGGGGGGGGGGCAATGGAGAGAGGAATGGGTGCTATTTGAGGTGGGTGCTGAGAGGGGTCGGTGCTGTGGGGGGGGGGGGTTGGTGAGAGGGACTGAGTGATATGTGGAGATAGTATATGTGTATATATACACACATGATACATATATGTATGTACAGTAAAACCCAGTGGCGGCTGGTGACTTTTCAAGTTGGAGGGGCGACAGGGCGAAACATAGCCACTCCCCCTTTTTCAAACCACACCCATTTTTATAACTCCTCCCCCTGACGTCATAATGACCTTTATAAGCCCCGCCCAATGACCTTATGCTTGTAAAGCCCATTGAAATACATGATCTGCAATGCAGAAATGTCAAGAAGTAAAGTAACAATGTGTTAAATTCATTGGTATACAATATAGATTGAAAAAAACTCATGTGACAAGACTACAGCAATATCATAATTGCACCTATACGTATTAACAGAAAAATTAAAGGAGTGACACCTACCTTTAGTCGGCTCTTCTTCTCAGGGTATTCACGTTCATTAAGTTGACCAATGAGTAGAAACAAATCTGCAGCCACATAGGGTTTGCACCTGGGGTTGAAAGAAAACAAGCAAATCAATCATACCATTCAAGAACAAAACCATACTTAAAAAACATTAAACGACCAAGTGGAACCATATAGGCCCCAAACATACCTTAGAAGACCAAGTGTGACTATATAGGCCCCAAACATACCTTAGAAGACCAAGTGTGACTATATAGGCCCCAAACATACCTTAGAAGACCAAGTGTGACTATAGGCCCCAAACATACCTTAGAAGACCAAGTGTGACTATATAGGCCCCAAACATACCTTAGAAGACCAAGTGTGACTATATAAGCCCCAAACATACCTTAGAAGACCAAGTGTGACCATAGGCCCCAAACATACCTTAGAAGACCAAGTGGAACTATATAGGCCCCAAACATACCTTAGAAGACCAAGTGGGACCATATAGGCCTCAAACATACCTTAGAAGACCAAGTGTGACCATAGGCCCCAAACATACCTTAGAAGACCAAGTGTGACTATAGGCCCCAAACATACCTTAGAAGACCAAGTGTGACTATATAGGCCCCAAACATACCTTAGAAGACCAAGTGTGACTATATAAGCCCCAAACATACCTTAGAAGACCAAGTGTGACCATAGGCCCCAAACATACCTTAGAAGACCAAGTGGAACTATATAGGCCCCAAACATACCTTAGAAGACCAAGTGGGACCATATAGGCCTCAAACATACCTTAGAAGACCAAGTGTGACCATAGGCCCCAAACATACCTTAGAAGACCAAGTGTGACCATAGGCCCCAAACATACCTTAGAAGACCAAGTGGGACCATATAGGCCTCAAACATACCTTAGAAGACCAATCAGCACTGCATAGGCCCAAACCAGTGGATCTTGGGATTCAAGAAAACAACAACATTTCACTTCTGTTTAGACCACACAATAATCAATGTCAAACAAACACGTTGAATTAGCATATGGATAACCATATGAGCAGTAACGCCACGCCAAGGCTTCAACAATTGTTACTGACCATTCACACACCTTTCATAGCTCCTTCAATATGCACACCCACACACCATTCATACTTTACTTACCACTAGTTATTTTTGGTAGTGAGGTGGTGCCATTTCTGAGAACTTTACGTACCCTTGAAGGTGCCTCCAATTCCTTCAAACCAATGCATTTAACCGCTACAGGGCCTTGGTGCTTTTTAATTACTTTTTTGATCCTCTTCAACGTGGAGAAGCATCTTTCTGGTTCTTTAGTAGTCTTCGTTGTTGTAAGCAGGATTCCTTATAGCTTCACTCACTCTGTTAAATTATGTAGATTAAATTGATGCTAAAGTTGCTGCAGAGCAACAGCACTTGTACAGACATGGAATTCTTGCTTCCTGTACACAAGTGACAGCTACCCTTGGAAGTGCCTCCAATTCCTTCAAACCACGCCAAGGCTTCAACAAGTGTTACTGACCATGCACACACCTTTCATAGCTCCTTCCATATGCACACCCACACACCATTCATACTTTACTTACCACTAGTTATGTTTGGTAGTGTGAGGTGGTGCTGCTTAACGCAGTTTATCTTTGCACACCTTGGGGGTATGCATTCTTCTTTGCTTCAATCACTTGTATTTTAATTTTGCACGGCGATCTTTCAAAGAACAAAACTTCTCAATGGTTTTTTCATTGAAGTGTGGGATCTCGGAAATCAGTTGCTTTTCCATTGAGAGCATCGCCAATGCATTCAACCGCTCCAGGGACATGGTGCTTCTTAAAAAGGTTTTTATCCTCTTCAATGTTGAGAAGCATCTTTCTGATTCTGCAGTAGTCATTGGTGTTGTAATCAGGATTCTTAATAATTTTACTGTCTCTGTGAAATCATTCTGCAGATTAAATTGATGGAAAAGTTTGTGCAGAGCAACAGCACTTGTACAAGTATGAAACTCTGTCTTCCCATACAGAAGTGACAGCTCAGTGCGTAATTGTTCCTTCTTCAGTATTGGATATGCTTGCACGGTGTCTTCCAGAGCTTGGGTTGGAAAGCAAGTGCCATGGGTTTTATACAAGTCACTTTGAACAAGTTTGGCACTGACTAGGTGATTTGAAAATGAAAATCGTTCTTTTGCATGAACCACCACTATGTCACATACCTCTCTTGAAAGTTGTCTCAAGGTTGAGATCTCCGCACTCCGTCTGTTGACTGTTAGATCGCTTGGCAAACTTGCTTCTATCTCTTCCACAGAATTACGGATTTTCTGGATGCTGGCGACAAAGTCTTCTGTGACTTTTTTGATATAAACAGTATCCGTGTCTCGCTTCTGAAGCTGACTATAGAGGATGTCTACATGTGGCATTATTAAATGAAATAATTTAAGGAAGTAAAGGAACTCCCTGTCTTCCAGCATTCCAATGAAACCTGCGGCTTCCCGTATAGATGTTGGATCAAAGTTTAGACATGCTTCAATTGTCTGGAAACACTCAAGTAGCGCATCTCTGTTCTCGTAGATCACGTTCACGGTCCTAACGTTGAAGTTCCATCGTGTCGGTGCACCTCTTGGAAGTCTTCTACCAACTACCTCATCCAGAACTCCAGTCCTTTTTGGAGAGCGTGAAAAAAAAGATGGTATGCCGCCTATGTTTGAAAAAAAAACTCTAACTCTTCCAATCCTTGAAACTGCTTTCTCCATTATTAGGTTCAGTTGGTGAGCATAGCAATGGACGTAGTGTGCGTTCGGGTAAACGTCTTTTATTTTTCTTTGAACTCCTCCTTGATCTCCACGCATCACACTGGCACCATCATAGCTTTGAGCTATGAGTTTCTTCTTGTCTTCTGGCTCTGGGAGAACAGTATTCAGTGTTTCCAGCACAACAGCAGCAATGGAGTCTGCATCCGTTGATTTCATTTCCGTGAAGCCATCAAATCTTTCCACCACTTGATGCTTCTTGTCAATGTAGCGATAGACTACAACGCACTGTGTCCTAGCGGAAATATCGGTTGTTTCATCCGCTTGGATTGCCACAAACTGGGCTTCCTTAAGCTCTTGGTGAATCACTTCCTTTATAACTTCATGCATGCAGTCCAGTAGCTCATTCTGCACGGTTTTGGAAGTGCCCTTAAACACAGTTGCAGTCTTCAAATGCTGTTCCATTGCACTATCGATACTGCCAACCAAATCCACCAGGCCTCTAAACACTCCTGGATTTAGCGATGTTTCACTCTCGTCGTGTCCTCTTAATGCCAGTTCAAAGGCGCCACAAAAGCGAACACAATCAATTATCTTCGAAAGGATGTACCGGTTCTTAGCCACTTCTTCATTGTGTTTTTGAATGCTGACTTGGTATCCTTGGTCCAGTTGAACAGCAATGTTCGCCTGTCCAAGCATCTCAAACTTGATCCTGTTATCCAAGTGAGCTTTAGAACTTTTGTGTTTTGCCAATTTGTCAGCTAGATGTTTGACGTCAGTCACTCCAGTTTTGGTCCAAGCAGCGTCACCACCAAATAGGATGCATGGGAAACAATATAAGGACTTCCTAGAAACGCTTCCAGAAAGCCAGTCGTTCTTCTTGTACCATTCAGTATTGAAATTACGGACATATTGCTTCCCTCTATCTCTTGCGATTTGCTGCAGATTTATCTCTGGTTGGTCAGCTCCTAACCGTTTTACTTCCACCTTCTCCTCATAGGTTAGGGTGGCGAAAGGCTTCACAAGTAGAGAGTCAATAGTATTCATTTCTGATATTGATACCAATAAAAGAAAGAGATCACGGTATATTAATTTATATTATGTCACAAAATTACTTAAAAATAACAGTGTGTTGATTTCATTGGTATACATTACAGATTGCAAACCCTCATGTGACAAGACTACATCACCATCAAATTTGCACCTATACACATGGACAGAAAATTAAAGGCAATGATACTCACCAACAGTTGACGCTCCTTCTCGGGGTATTCACGTCCAGTAAGTCAACCAACGAGTCCAAACAAATCTGCTTTCACAGATAGTTTGCACCTGGGGGGTGATAGAAAACAACAAAAAAAACATTAGAAATCTCAAGACCCAAACCGTAACTTTTAAAACCTTAAAAGTCCAAGTGTGACCATATACTCACCAACAGTTGACGCTCCTTCTCGGGGTATTCACGTCCAGTAAGTCAACCAACGAGTCCAAAGAAATCTGATTCCACAGATAGTTTGCACCTGGGAAGTTATAGAAAACAAAAAAAAAAAACATTAGAACGTTTAAGACCCAAACCGTAACGTTTAAAACCTTAAAAGAGCAAGTGTGACCATATAGGCCCCAACCGCACCTTAAAAACCTTAAATAACAAATTGGGACCATATAGGCCCCAACCGTACCTTAAAAACCCTAAATAACAAATTGGGACCATATAGGCCCCAACCGCACCTTAAAAACCCTAAATAACAAATTGGGACCATATAGGCCCCAACCGCACCTTAAAAACCCTAAATAACAAATTGGGACCATATAGGCCCCAACCGTACCTTAAAAACCCTAAATAACAAATTGGGACCATATAGGCCCCAACCGCACCTTAAAAACCCTAAATAACAAATTGGGACCATATAGGCCCCAACCGTACCTTAAAAACCCTAAATAACAAATTGGGACCATATAGGCCCCAACCGCACCTTAAAAACCTTAAATAACAAATTGGGACCATATAGGCCCCAACCGTACCTTAAAAACCCTAAATAACAAATTGGGACCATATAGGCCCCAACCGCACCTTAAAAACCTTAAATAACAAATTGGGACCATATAGGCCCCAACCGCACCTTAAAAACCTTAAATAACAAATTGGGACCATATAGGCCCCAACCGCACCTTAAAAACCCTAAATAACAAATTGGGACCATATAGGCCCCAACCGTACCTTAAAAACCCTAAATAACAAATTGGGACCATATAGGCCCCAACCGCACCTTAAAAACCTTAAATAACAAATTGGGACCATATAGGCCCCAACCGCACCTTAAAAACCCTAAATAACAAATTGGGACCATATAGGCCCCAACCGTACCTTAAAAACCCTAAATAACAAATTGGGACCATATAGGCCCCAACCGTACCTTAAAAACCCTAAATAACAAATTGGGACCATATAGGCCCCAACCGCACCTTAAAAACCCTAAATAACAAATTGGGACCATATAGGCCCCAACCGTACCTTAGAAACCTTAAATAACATATAGGCCCAAAAAAAAAAAAATATATATATATATATATAAATATATATATATATATATATATATATATATATATATATATATATATATATATAAAAATTGATATCAATATATCACAATAAATAAATATATATATATATATATATATATATCAAATTGTTATATATATATATATATATATATATATATATATATATATATATATTTATTTATTGTGATATTTTGATATTAATTTATATATATATATATATATATATATATATATATATATATATATATAAAATTACACATAAATATACATAAACATATACATACAACAATATATATTAATTGATATTTATTATTTGATTAATTGATGTTCTTTATTACATGGTATATTATATTGTTCATGCATTTCTATTACACTTTATTTGTTATACATATTACAGTGCTATTTTTTGGCTATACATGTTACAGGATATTATCCTGTAACATGTATATCACATAAAATAGCCCTGTAATATGTATAATACATACAGGGTCAAACAAGTTCACACTAACCTTTTTTACCCTTACAGGCTTCCATACCTGCTTGCTGATTTGCTAATTTTTTAAAGACTCTCATTGGTTGAAATCGATGTCAATCAAAAATTTCAGCCAATCAGAGTCCTTCAAAAATTAGTATATATAGCAGACCGTGGGAAAAAAACAATTAATCGCGGGAGGGGCTCCTTGTAGGAGGAGCTCTTTTTAGTGTGTTGTTTTTTTTTTTTTAGAGCGTCGGTTTTTTTTTTGGAGGCCTCTTTCAATGGGCCAGAATGGATGGATGGACAATGGCTTCAATCAAGATTGGATTATTTTTGATCATTGGCTTCAATCAACATGGATTATTTTATTTTTGATCATTGGCTTCAATCAACATGGATTATTTAATTTTTGATCATTGGCTTCAATCAACATAAATTATTTATTTTTCATCATGACTATATCCAGAGAGGACAGAAGGCCAACGCTGGAGGGGTCAATTTTACAGGTAAGTATGTGCTGTTGTTTATTTTATTTTTTATTAATGTTTGTTTAAAGCTGTTTTTTTTTGTATACAATGTGTTGTGTTACTAACTGTACTAACAATGTGTGTATGTGCTGTTTATTTTATTTTTTATTAATGTTTGTTTAAAGCTGTTTATTTTTGTATACAATGTGTTGTGTTACTAACTGTACTAACAATGTGTTTGCTTACTGTGTGTAAATTAATTGTAATAATGTTGTTACTGTATTTTTTTTTTCCCTTACCCTAATTTTTATTTTATCTTTAGAAGTGACAGGCACATATACATGCCTGTTACTTCTAAAAATGGAATAAAAATAGGGGGGGGGGGGGGGGGGTTAGGTAGTTGGTTAATGGTTCATCCAGGGTGGGGTCGGTCACGGTCAGGCGCCCATCGGTCGCCCATAGGCCACGACCAGGGGTGGCACAGGCCTCATGGGGGTGAACATCCACCCCCATGTGGCCTGGTCAACCCCGCTCACTGCCCGAATACCCGGGGTAGCATAGGCCGCATCGGGGTGGTGCCGGGGGCCCGGTGGTGATCGGGCCTCGGGCAGGGTGGCATACATGGAGGTCATCAGGGGTGGCACAGGCCTCATCAAGGGGGTGATCCGATCACCCCCATGTGGGCCTGTGCCACCCCGCTCACCACCCGACTACCCCGATCCCGTGATCGGTGTAATCCGGTGGTGGCATGATGGCATAGCTAGGCTAGCATAGGGCAGGCCTGATCGGGGGTGGCACAGGCCACATGGGGGTGATGGCTGGGGTCGTCGGTGGTAGTTGGTGGGTGGCTGGGTAGGTGGCACTGGCAGGCCAGGCAGGCATAGTGGGGGACTGGGGGTAACTGGTCACCCCTAACTTTTATTAGGGGCTACTAGGGGTTTTGGTTTGGCCAGGGGCAGGGGCAGGTGCCAGGCAGAGGCAGGTGTAGACTTACTGTGTTAGGCAGGCAGAGCAGATGAGTAGATTCAGCCAGGGAGGTCTCTCAGTCTCAGCGTGACCAGGGTCAGGAAACAGAAAGGGGGAAGGGACAGGGAACTGGTGGTTTTATTGACTGTATCAGTCAATCAAAATCAAACTCGAGGCTCTATTTGCTGGCGGGCGCTCAGGGCTAACGGTCTGGGTGGGTTTAGATTGTTCTCTTAGTAACTGTACAACCTTCCATCATTGATTGGTCAATGATGGAAGACTGTCATTTATTAATTGATACATTTATGACCGCCCATGCATATCGTCACTGTGATGGTGGGCGGCATGCATTAACGGTCAGTGGGCCAGGCCAGGACTCATTGAAGAGAAGAGAAGAGTCTAAAGGTTAGTGTACACAGTGTAACTATTGTAATTTGATCACACAGGGTGCAGGCAGGGGGCGATAGATACACAGCATTAGTTAATGTAGCGCAAGGGTTATTTTAAAGTGACAGTGTCCCTTTTCTAACTTTAATTCATTTTAATACTATTTAGACTTGAAATGATGATGTACACCTTATATTTATTTGTTTTTGGGTTATACTAATACATTGTTGTGTTTTTTTTATTGCAGGGTGAAGAAAATATTTGGGGGGGCGTTTGCCCTGACGCCCCAATGGACGGGCCGCCCCTGGTAAAACCCCTGTTATCCGGCACCCATGGGGACTCCCTATTGCCGGATAACTGTAGTTGCCGGATAATTGGGAGTCCCCAATTTTGAATAAATATTCTTTTATTAGAAGGTATGCAAAATCCATACATAAATAAAACATTCTTAACAGTCATAAATGTCAGTTTTATCAAGTCCTCTAAACATAAAATTATCATTTTTCAGCATTTAACTGACTAAACCTTCTTGTTTTTTTTAATTTTTAGTGAGAAAATTTTCTAATGTCTAGGCTGGTTTTTCCAACCATATAAAAAATACAAGGCAAAATGAGCCAATTAACTTCCAGAGTACACAGTCGATAGAAGTATACAATATAAAATGTATTACCTATCTATATTAACTAAACTATCATATACCATACCCCAGAAAAGAAAGAGAGAGAAAAAAAAAAATATATAAACTAAATAAAAGAATCATTGGCCCCTCATAGCGACCACAAAACAGTCCCGGCTTATCTCTCCCTCTTACCTCAGATCCTTCCCGCCATCCAGCACCCCTGAAAGGTCTCCAAAGCTCCCCCACTCCAGTCCACTCCTCAGAGTCGCTTCAAGCAAATACAGGCATTATACTAGGGAAACGCTAAAGGAGGATGTTATCCAAGGGTCCCAAACTATCTGGAATTGGGGCATCCTATCTAAAACAATATGAGTTAGCCTCTCATTAATAAGCAAATAGTTGATCTTCCTAATTACCTCTTGTAAGTTTAGATTCATGTCCTTCCATCTACTAGCTATGTGAATCTTTGAAGCTAATGCCATTATTTGAAACAACTTGTTCTGGGATTGGGACAAGTTTTTAATATGGACCCCCAGTAAACAGGATTCAATTGAAGGAGCTACTTCTCTATGAAAAAGTGTGGAGGCTAAACGGGTCAATCGTTCCCAGAGATTCTGGGCACGTGGACAGGCCCACCAAACATGAATATGATCCCCCACATCCTGGCATCCCCTAAAGCATTTGTTACTCTCCTGTGGCCTAAACTTCTGCATTTTATCGGGAGTACAGTAAGCCCTATGTAAAACTTTGATTGATGTTTCTAATAAAGCCGAATTAAGTGATCCTTTTGAAAGATTGGAGCAAGATTCAGTCCATTTGTCCCAGTCCCACTCCACCCCCAGATCCTTTTCCCAATGCAGCATAAACTTGGGTTTTTGGCCCCCCGAAGTGCCCAGAAAGGTGTTATACAAAGAACTCAGGTTACCCTTGGCAAGTGGGAGATTTTTACAGATAACTGATAGCCAGGAGGCTCTGGGGGGCCCGGAATCCTTAACCATCTTGGTAACCCAACTTCTAATTTTTAAGTAATTGTAGAGTTCTGTAGTTGGCAAGTCGTGAGTCGTGCAAAATTGGTCATAGGTCAGTAGTTTGTCATTGGCGAACCAGTTCCCTATGCGATCCAGGCGTCTGGAGGTCCACCAAAATCTAGACATAGAACTTGAATCTGCTAGAATTTGTGGGAAGGACATAACTGATAGAAGGGGTGATAATTCCGTGCTAAGTCGATGCCTAGATCTAGCCCATCTCCAGGCCTGGAGCGTCAAGGAGATTATGGGGTTTTCATGAGTTATGAAAGGGGCAGAGTCCTCAGGCATCCAAACCAACTTATCCCAACTATGTGGGGACATTTGATAATTTTCCATAAAAACCCAAGATGGATGGTGTTTCGTAGAGTGGGCTCTAGGCAAAGGAGCCAAGTGTGCAGCTTTAAGATAAAGTCTTAAATTCGGAGTCGCGAGGCCACCTCTATTCTTGGAGCGAAACATCACCTGCCTGGGAATGCGAGGGCGTTTATCGTCCCAGATGAACCGGGAAATGCTATTCTGGAATTTGTCTAGGTCTTTAAGGGGGAGAGGGATAGGAAGAGATCTAAATAAGTATAGTAATTTAGGTAAGATATTCATTTTCACAGCCGCAATGCGACCTGTCCATGAAATCTTAAAGCTCCTCCATTTCTGCATATCCAATGTCAGAGATCTATACAAGGGAGGAAAATTTGCCCCGTACATATCCCCAAGCTTGGAGGTAAGTCTAACACCTAAGTATTTTATAGACTGTGCGGGCCAAATAAACTGGTGATTAGCTTTGAGGATGTCAGTCTCCCCCTGCGGCAATCTGATCCCCATCGCCTCAGTCTTCTCAACATTCAGCTTAAGACCCGAGATTTTGCCAAAGTCCTGGACAGTGGACATGAGTGCAGGTATGGATGAAAGGGGATTGGTTAGGGTGCAAAGCATGTCATCCGCAAATAAAGAGCATTTGAAATGCTGGAGGCCTACCTGTAACCCCTGGATGACTGGGTTGGCTCTAATCGCTTGTGCAAGGGGTTCTATAGCAAGAGCAAATAACAGTGGGGAGAGCGGACACCCTTGCCTGGTCCCTCTTTGAATGTGGATGTCGACTTTGTGATCTCCTGGGAGTTTTAGATTGGCTGCTGGGGAGTCATAATATCTCTTAAGTAAATTAATAAAGCGTCCCTTGAATCCAAATTTGTCCAGAATCTTATATAAATATGGCCATTCTACCGTGTCAAAAGCTTTCTCTATATCTAAAGCTAAGAGACAGACTGGTATATTAGACTTCTGAGCCATGAACTGTGCATTCATGACCCTCCTAACATTGTCCCCGGCCTCTCTAAAGGGAACAAACCCAGTTTGGTCCTTGTGGATCAAATCGGGTAGAAATTTAGAGATGCGGGTGGCCATAATTTTCGCCAAAATTTTGACATCCCCATTGATTAGGGATATAGGGCGATAATTTTTCACCTCTAAAGGGTCCCTGCCATCTTTTGGAAAAATCACCAAGTCAGCCCGGTTTAACTCCGGGGGCATAGGCTCTCCGTTTAATATGGCATTAAAAAGAGATGTCATGTGGGGGGTAAGAAGAGGTTCAAATTTTTTATAATACAAGTTAGTGAAGCCATCCGGTCCCGGGGATTTGCCCAGCTTAAGATTCTGGATGGTAAATTTAACCTCCTCCTGTGTTATTTCTAAGTTCAAATCATCCAGTTGATAATCCGGTATTTTAGGAAGGTCGCATAAATTTAGAAAGGAGTCTATATCTGATCCACTGCAGTGGGTTTGCGAGGAGTATATTTTTTGGTAATAATTTTGAAACGTTTTTTGGATTTCATTGGGACTGTAGGAGATTTGACCGCCAGGTATCCTAATTTGGGTGGTTCTGGGTTGGGAAAATTTATTGTTTAGTCTTTTAGCCAAAAGGGAGTCAGGTTTGTTTGCCTTCCAGTAATAGAGGTGCTTCATTTTTCTCATAGCCCGTTCAGTTTGATGGGACAAAATAGCGTCCAGCTCAAGCCTAGTCTGGTCAATTAATTTACGCCCCTGAAGAGAGGGACGCTGTTGGTTTTTCTCCTCTAACCTCTTTAATGAGGTAGAGAGCTCTGTCTCCTTCTGCCTAAGAAGTTTCTTATGTATAGAGGACAGCTTAATGCAAGTTCCTCTAACAAAAGCCTTATGGGCGGCCCAAAGCCATCCAGCCCCAGTGTCGGGGGTGTCATTAGTCTCAAAAAACAGCTGTATGTCCTTGGATATGGAATCCACACTACTCGGATTAGACAGAAGGAATTCGTTCAGAACCCATTTATAGGGAAGTCGAGGATTAGGACCCAGATCCAGCTCAGCTAGTACCAGAGCATGGTCTGACCAGGGGCAAGGGAATATCTCAGAGTTTATGGCAGAGTCGTACAATGAGGAAGTGATAAGTAGAGCGTCAATCCTAGAGTATGTCAGGTGAGTCTGGGAGTAGAAAGTGTACTCTCTCTTGTCTGGGTGCTTACCCCGCCAGGCATCAACTAACCCCAAACCATTTAGTAAGGACTTAATCTGATTAGTCTTGTTGGGAAATCTGTTGGTCGGTTTTCCAGATCTGTCAAGTGTCGGGTCTAAGGTCAGGTTAAGGTCCCCCCCAATAATCAATTTCCCCAAATCCTGAGCCTCTAGTTTTTTCAACAGGTCTATGAGAACAGAGTAGGGGGAGTTCGTAGGAGAGTACAGAGATAGCAGCGTCATTCTTTCCCCTCTTATAGTCCCAGTTGCCATAACGTAATTGCCATCCCCGTCTACCCGAGTGGATTCTACCTGGAAGGGGAAGGTCCTATGCAGCAAAATTGCACAGCCAGCTCTCTTAGTGGGGAGAGAGGCTAGATAATAGGTAGGGTAATCCTTATGCAGAAATTTAGGTTTGTTGCCAAGGGAAAAATGGGTCTCCTGCATGAAAATGACCGAGGGAGTATATTTTTTGTAGAATGCAAAGGCCTTCCTCCTTTTAAAGGGGGAATTGAAGCCCTTCACATTGTGGGTCACTATGGTGTATTTAGAAGTAGCCATTAAAAATCAGGAGTGTAGGTGTATGCAACCTTACCTAATAGCTGAGCACGTGAATGGCGGGGAGTGGAGGAGCCCGGAGAGCAGACAGAAGTCCCAGCGGGTATGCTGTTGGCGGCGGAGAAATCTCTCTTTTATCAGGAGGGCTGAGAGCAATGAAAAGGGAGAAAGGCAGTTTAATATCGGAGAGGTAGACAAATCCGGGATAAAGCAAACAAGCCAATAACAGAACAGAAACAAGAAACACAAAAATAAGAAAAATAAAATAAAAAAATAAATAGATAAATAAAAAAAATAAAAAAAAACAGAGCAGGAAAACAACAAGTTTACAGTACGACTAAACTTCAAGCTGTAATTTCAAGTATATAGCAGGATATGTATAAAACAATCGGCTACACAGACCCTTCTATCTCTATTTATAGTAAATAAAGTAAAAGACAAATCCACGTAATGTGGGAAACTAGTCTGGCAAACTATATTAATTCTAAATGGCAATAGTGCGAACTATTCTATCAACATTCTATCTGGATTATAAACAATGAAAATTGAACATCAAATACTCAGTAAAATATTATCAAAGTCCAGCTAGGTAGGAGGCCTCTCAGGTCGCGGGCCCAACTTTGAAGAGGCCGAGAGTCCAGAGTCTGCTGAGGATACCAAGCGCTTGTCTTGCAGATCGCCCATATAGTCCCGAAAGCCACTGGGCCCCTCCAAGTTAGGGACTTGTTTGCCATGAACTTGTGATGGCTTTGAGGTCTGCTGCCTCTTAGGGATTAGCGAAACAAGGTGCTCTTGATTTGCTGCTGTCGTGGGCTCCGGGCATAGCTGTAATCTCTGCAATACATCTAGGCAGTCTTCCAGAAAGCGGGTGGTATAAGTCTTGCCACGATAGGTGAAAGTCAGAGCAAACGGAAAGTTCCAACGGTACTGGATCCTGTGCTGAATAAGAATAGCAACAGCCGGTTTCATAAGTCTCCGCTTATGCAGAGTATCCGGGCAGAGGTCCGCATAAAACTGCAGGATTGAGTCATCCGGCCCCTTGATGGTATGCAGCTTCCTGGTGGCCGATAGTAGAAGATCTCTGGCCTGCTGCCTTAAAAATCTAACAATAACATCCTTGGGAGCCTCCAAGCTCCTCATACCACCCAAGGCTCTATGGGCCCGCTCAATCTCCCACACACTTTCGGGCTGATTAGGGAGGATTATGGGAATTGTGTCCCTCAGATAGCCAGACAGGTCCTGTATCGCTCTCGGTATACCTCGGATGCGTACATTATGCCGGCGGGACCGGTTCTCCAGATCCTCTATCTTATCCGTGAGGTCAGAGATATGAATGGAGTTTTGAGCAATAGAGGATCGGTCTCTTTCTTGCGCTTCGGCCATCCGATCCGCTGCGTCCTCCAGGATTTGAGTGCGGTGCCCCAGGTCCTTCAAGTCTTGTCTTAGAGGATCAATAGCTTTTGCCAGGAGCAGCTCAATAGTAGCCACTGACCTGGCAGAGAGGTCCATACATTGGCTAGGAGCGTCAGGAGTACCTTCCCTGTCCGAGCCATCCAAGTGTTCTGAGGCAGACTCCGCAGGTAGGGAGCATCTGGCAGATTTAGGTGTAAAGTGCTCCCTAATGCCCTTCGCTGAAGCAGTTCTTTTGGGTTTCGGCATTTTGGAATACGGGCCGCAGGGTTCAGCAAAAGGTCTGTTATGGAATCAGCCAGGTATAGAATAGGGGGAAGCTATGCCCCAAGTGGTCTGAGTGAAAGTCCGCTGGCCCAAGTAGTAGAGTTTGTCCAGATTATAAGGGTGAGTTGAGGTAGGTGATAGCTGTGCTGCCAGGCCAATTTCCCATTCGTCTCTTTACTCCATAATTAGAGTGTAGTCTCCAGCCAGGGCACTGGAGAGGCCTTTGAAAATCCGGCCAAACAGAGAATAGTCCTTTGTTAGACGGGTGGCACAAACAGTTGTACCCTCTTCAGGTGGTCTGTCTGCTTTTGTTGACGGGAGCCTGTTAAGTAGAACTCAGCCTTAGAATAGATCAGTACAGACAGAAAGCAGCAATGAATGGCAGGGAGACTTCCACTCTCGCATTATTCGCATAAGGCCAATGATGATCTGCAGTATTGTAAACGTCCACACGGTGGCAGCACATGCGCTGATGTTGTAAGAAATTAACACAGTCTATGCAACTGACAGTAAAAGCACAAGTCTCAAATGTAGGTAGACACAATATTTTGTTTGATGCACAAATGTTCCATAAAAAGTGCCTAAAAAGAGCGTCAGTTTCTGAGACAAGGTACACCCACAGTGCTCCCAAATATTATGCAATTCAGTCTCTGGCAATGCTATGAGATAAGCCTCTATATCAAGAGCTCAGTTCTGAGAGGGTAGCTTAAAGAGTTGATTCACACAGCCTTAACCCCAGATCTCAGAGTTGTGTGGGGAAGTGACAATAAATAGAGCATTGAGTGCCTTGCAAGCTGGGGAATATTCAAGCAGCTTCCTCTTCCTACCCCACCAAGACTCTTTAATGGCAGCCACAGTGCCTAATATGTGGGGAGAGTGCTAAGTAGCCACTAATTGCGTTGGGTGCACTGCTCCCTCATTTGGGGATGTCTGGCTCTCTCCTGGGGCCCCTCTGGGGAGTTACAGCACTCTGGGGAAGATCCCCCCTACCTGCAGCCGTCTGGTGGGTGCACAAAATGGCGGCCCCGCAAGATGGCGGCCGCGTTTCGCGGGCTTTCTGCCCCGTTGTTCAGGGACCACACTCTGGCCAGAGAGGTCACCCTGGGATCCCGGCCGGATCCAGCCGCCACCAGGATCAGCTCCAGCACCCTCTCAGGAGCTGGGGAATAGAGCCCCGAAGTCCTCTGGGGCCTCAGGCGTCGTCCCGTGACCGGGGGTCTCCCGTGCTGCTGGGCCGCCTAATAGGCTCCCCGTTGCTCCCCGGGGGATGGGGGCAACCTCCAGTAGTGCCCCGTGTGCAGGCAGGGCACAAGCAACTGCTCCAGGGCAGAATAAAAAGCCCTATTCGGAGCTCAATCCGGAGCTCAGACAAACACGTCTGCCTTCCGCAGACGCCAGCTCCGCCCCGGAGTCCCCAATTTTAAAGGTCTAAATGGCACTTAAACCCCACAAAACCCTCAAAATGCATTTAAAAAGGCATTAACACCTAAAATGGGCAATTTAGGGCCCCAAAAAACAATCAGAAAAAAAGTTAGCATTTTTTTTTGCAGTCTCAAACTGCTGGATAGTGCCAGATAGTGCCAGTTATGCCGGTTTAGCTGGAGTTTTTATAAAATGTTGAATTGTTGCTGGTGCCGGTTGCTTGAGAGTCCCGGTTTGTTGAGTGCCGGATAACCAGGATTCTACTGTATATACATAATTGAGTCACATTATTTCTTTTGACATCAGCAGCACAAAGGCAATGAAATACATGTCATGAACTGGCTTGGTGGGTATATAAGATGATATGTAGGCATTCTGGGATCTTCCAGCAGGACATGTCATATGGCCAGCATTGTCCAGGTGTGGTTGGAGGAGCACAACAAAGACTTTCAAGTACTTCCCTGGCCTTCAAATTCCCTGTATTTTAACCTGATCGAGCGCCTATGGGACCATCTTTATTTCCATGTTCGCCATATGGATCTTCCACCACGCACTCTACAGCAGAATGCAGTGTAATAGCTGTTTTTCTCGGAACTCCGAGCTGGAAGCAGGTTTTTTAACTTGCTTTAGACAATCAAATGTGAACACAGATGTACTATTTCTTTACTGTACTACTGTACGGTGGAGGGCTTCTATCGCTCTTTTGCCCACCATATTATAAATGATTGTTGTGGTGAACTACCTACTCATAATTTCCAATACACAGGCTGAGATCCCACTCCATGCTGATGATAGCCAGTAAGCTTGAAACAGCTGTACATGGATTGGATACTCAGCCTGTGTTTTTTCCAACCTTGGCTTTACATTAAAGCTGTGTAATAGAGCATGCATAAGCTTAAAGGAAGCCATGTTTGATAATGGCTATGGCATGAAGAGCGAGGCATTTTTGGGCACATTTGTGTGTCCCAGCTCAACTTCCCAGAATGCAGTGTAATAACTGTTTTTCTCGGAACTCTGAGCTAGAAGCAGGTTTTTTAACTTGCTTTAGACATTCAAATGTGAACACAGATGTACTTTTTATTTACTGTACTACTGTAAGGTGGAGGACTTCTATCACTCTTTTGCCCACCATATTATAAATGATTGTTGTGGTGAACTACCTACTCATAATTTCCAATACACAGGCTGAGATTCTGCTCCATGCTGATGATAGCCAGTAAGCTTGAAACAGCTGTACATGGATTGGATACTCAGCCTGTGTTTTCTCCAACCTTGGCTTTGCCTTAAAGCTGTGTAATAGAGCATGCATAAGCTTAAAGGAAGCCATGGTTGATAATGGCTACAGAATGAAGAACGAGGCATTTGTGGGCACATTTGTGTGTCCCAGCTCAACTTCCCAGAATGCAGTGTAATAACTGTTTTTCTCGGAACTCTGAGCTAGAAGCAGGTTTTTTAACTTGCTTTAGACATTCAAATGTGAACACAGATGTACTTTTTATTTACTGTACTACTGTATGGTGGAGGGCTTCTATCACTCTTTTGCCCACCATATTATACAATATATATATATATATATATATATATATATATATATAAATATAAATATAAATATAGATATACTGTATATATAGTGTAGTGTGTAGGGGCCCCCTCTGCTGCAAAAGGCCCCGTAGAGGATGTTGCCTGAAAGTGGAGTGTATGCTTCCTGGAGCTAAATGCAGGTAAGGGAAGGGGAGCAGCTATGGAAAGGGGTCTTGGGTGAGGAGCAATAACGGTAAAGCGTCTTGGGAAGGGATACTGTTATGGGAAGGGCCTTAGCGAGGATAGCTGTTATGGGAAGGAGTCTTGGGGAAGGGCTCTGAGTGAATTGGTAGTGGGGGTCACAGTGTCCTATTCCCATCTCCTTTTACTCTCTCTCCTTCTTCTGATGGCTTGTGGGGATACAGTCAGGTCCATAAATATTGGGACATCGACACAATTCTAAACTTTTTGGCTCTATACACCACCACAATGGATTTGAAATGAAACTAACAAGATGTGCTTTAACTGCAGACTTTCAGCTTTAATTTGAGGGTATTTACATCCAAATCAGGTGAACGGTGTAGGAATTACAACAGTTTGTATATGTGCCTCCCACTTTTTAAGGGACCAAAAGTAATGGGCCAATTGGCTGCTCAGCTGTTCCATGGCCAGGTGTGTGTTATTCCCTCATTATCCCATTTACAAAGAGCAGATACAAGCTCCAGTGTTCATTTCAAGTGTGCTATTTGCATTTGTTGCTGTCAATATGAGATCCAGAGAGCTGTCACTATCAGTGAAGCAAGCTGTGGTGTATCACCAAATTAATATTACACAAGGTTCGTCTACATTAAAAGGTATTTATTAAAAGGCAGATAACACAATACTATAAATGTATTAAAAACACAACAGCCCAGACCCACGGAGCAACACCCCCTTTTAAATCTATCTACCTATATATATATATATATAGTAATTCCCTTCCCCAAACGCTTGATCTTACCCACGGTCAGACCATTGAAATCACCTCCTCACCCTCACCACCAAGGAAGAAAACAGGAAGCAGCACCAGTTTCCTGCCTGGATATAGCCTTAGTTGAGATGATGTAATTTACATCACATCCTGTCCATGAGCAATTGTGGGAGGGAAGTAAAGATTCTCAGCCCTCCTACAAAGGCCTGTTTAAATTACCATTCAAGGAAGACAAGTTACCACATTCCCTCACTTTTTCTTCTTCTATGTTGCTCAGTTTTCTAGTTATCCCTCTATTACAGGAGAACCTAGTGGGAGCAAAAACCTGATATACAGGAGAAATTCAACCCACCGTCCCTCCGGAATAGTTCCCTCAGCGACATAAGTTCTCCTGTACTTTCCTATGGCTGTCAATCCACATATTACACAAAAAATAGAATTTATAGAATTTAGGTGAGAGTGTGTGATAAATGTTTATGTATGTGCAATGTAAAACTTTATTGAAGAATGTATGAGAGAGAGAAAGAAGAGGAAAAAGACACATTATTATATATCCTCCTTGCAAGTTTCATTGCCACACAAAAGTATATTATTATAATTGTCGTTAATACTTGAATGAACATGAGTACCAGCGACAGTGTTCGTAGGACTGGATGTGTCTCTGACTCATGAAGTTCCAAGGTAAAAAGCTTCATTGTCAAATTTGTCCAATCTGCATTTGCAGTAAAATTGATCATTTCAGTGGTAAGGTTTCTTGATGGAAATACCATGATACAAGACCCTTCTTCCACCAAACATATTTCATCAACTGTCCTATATTCAGAGTGGCCGATAAAGCATGCAATGTCATCTATGCGGATCACCTCTTGCACCAGGTTTTCTTTTATCAACTGCACCCAGCCATCCTCCTCAGCTCCTTTCTCCCAAACACAACTGCACAGCCATCGGTGTTGAGATTTCCTGCAACAGCTTTCATCCATCTCCAATCCTGTAATAGTGGCCAGTCTTTTTGATGGGAAGTGTTGCCTGTAGATTCCATCACTTAACGTGCCAATGCTATGTATGAAGTTCAGTTGCTCTGCCTGCCCCTCCCAGCGGGGAATTGCCAGGATTAGTCCTATTGTCCCAGATTGTAGTCCATGTGGCATCCATTGATCTGGGCCTTCAATATAGCTGTATTTAAGATTGTCCTCAGTGATGTCCACTCCTTTTCTTTTCAATGACGTGATAATCCTTGCCTGGATGTCTTTAATAGTTTCCTTTAAATCTGCCAACAGCTTTCCTCCAATCATAGAACAGAAAATGGCAGTTCCCACTATTTCATTCTTAATGCTGTTAGCAATGGAAGCAATATTTTCCTCAACTAGATGCAGGTTGTTGGCAATGGTGTGTATGTCATCAACATTGTCTGTCAGTCTACTCACTGTAAGGGAGTCAGCTACTCCACCTGTTTTCATAGCATGTCCCATGCCATCAGTAAGGGAGTTTATCCGGCTGTTCACTCCAATGATGTCTGCTGAATTCCATACTCCCAATCCAGTTCCGACTTCTCCTAAAAGGGCTGCAAGTGTGTCCCGTTTTTCTCGACTCCCTGCTCCGGTCCACTCAATGATGGTCTCTTGTATACTTTGCTTAAACCACTGCCGCTGTGATTCCGGGCACTTTGGAGGAATAGAAAAATCATTAAAATTTAGAATTATTGGGTAGTAAGTCCACCCAACCCCTTGCTCAACTGTTTCATGTGTTGGTACCACCACCAATCCGCCTATTGGCCATGGTACCTTCTTCTGATCTTTACAACGTTGCAGCTCCTTTACAGAGACAAATACTTCATCTATTGTTAGAACACACCCCTTTCCAGTATCAAAATTGCAGAATTCCTCTAGGTCAGGCTGGGCAGGTATAACTGCAGCGTCCCATTCTCCACCTTCTTCTAATGTTAAGTTACTCACTACTACTGTAATATTTGTAAACCTCTCTTGTATTGGAGCTCTAAGAGCTAATCCCCTGGTACTATTATGTGGCAAAATAATGTTTACTTGTAACCCTCCACCCTCTTTTACTTCCAATTCCCTGGGCCAAATAAATCTATCTGCTTGAACATAATGTAACTCCAATCTTTTCAAACTCTCTCCCTTATTTGCGGTATCTTCTGGCCTTATTGCCTGTCTCCCCATTCCTACTGTGATACAGCTTATACTTATCCATCCTGGAACAAGAATCCACCACAATCTTCTGTTGACACGCATCTTCATTCTTATACAGCCTTGCTCTGTGGGAACACTAGATTCCATCATTAGAAACATATACATAACAAAAACAACAGGGGCCATTCTTTTTGCAAGTTTGTTCACGGCCCTGTAATCAATGGTAAGTCTCCATGATGAGGCTGCTTTTTCATCTCTATTCCCTTTTAACACAGCTTTTCTCACAGGCCAACATGGTGAGTTACATGCATACCCATTTCCAGATTTAAGTATTCCACTTCTCTCCAGTATTTCTATCATCTTGGTGATTGATGCCACTGATTCTCTTGGGACTGGATATTGCTTTTGCCATTGTGGGTCTCCTCCTTCCAAAAAGACCATTCCTTTCATTCTTGCACAGTCTAATTTATCTGTAGCCCAAACAGGTATGTCTTGGATTAGCTTCTGCAGCCATTCTGGTTGTCCGTCTAGTTTCAGTTTGTTTTTTTTCAGACTTTTTATCGGAGAGACAATATATGCCATTGGGAGCACAACCCCTTTCGTCAACTCTGTACTTACCTGATTCACCTTTTCTGTCTTCCACAAACAAAAATTGGCAAGATCTACAATGAAATTTCCTTTTTTTAAAGCTTCTATTCCCAATATTTCCTCTGGCCAACCCACTATTGCTTCTACTTGTATTGTTTTTCCTCCGACTGCTACATCAATTAGACCTGCTCTAACCTCCTGTGGATTCCCAGTAACTCCCATAATATTTACTGAAGAATCCCCATTTTTGACCCTGTTGGTCATTGTAACTGCTGCTCCTGTATCTACCAACATATTTTTCCCTACCCCTGCGATGACTGTATAAATGGTAGGCCGACCTGCCTCATCCATGGTTAAATTAGCTGAGTGAATGAGATGCTGAGGCGCAGGGGTTGGGATTTGTCATTGTGACTCACTTCTACTCCGTCCCTCTTTTATAACACTATATTGCATCTTTGCCTCACTTTCCTTCAATTTCCTCTCTGACTCAGCTACCTTGTTTTTAAGTATGTGATTTTCCTCTTCTATCCTATCCTTCTGTCTCCTGAGTTCCCAATAGCCCATGTTACCGTTTCTCTCTCCCTCCTGATTAGCCCTCCAGTTGCTGCCATCCCTATTTCTATAGTCCCTAGGTGGATCTCTCCATCTTTTGTCAAAGTTCTGTTTTGGTCTCCAGTTTTGATCATCCTTCTTGTTCTGGGGTACATCCCACGTCTGGTTTCTCCATTTACCATCTATATCTCTACCAGACTCAACCTTAAATGTTCTTACAGCTGAAACAGAGCAGGCCTGTTCTGTGAAAGGATGCTTGATCCACCACTTATCAGCTCTAGTTAGTACCATTTCCAAGTCTGTTGGTGTTGGATCAAAAAGCCTGATAAATTCTTGACACTCCCGGGGAAGGGCTTCCATTACTTTTGCTATATGTTCTGGTGAGCCCAGCACTAGAGGCTGTTGAGGTTGTCGTAGAGTATACCAAAAAAATATCCTTTGAGCTACCTCTCTAGGACCATCTGTTGGCCTCATGGTAATATTTGCTATTTCTTTCTCTATGCTAAGTAGATAGAAATTAGTTGCAGCAATTCTTCCTGCCTGATCAGACACACTGTTATTAAATCCCAATAGTCTACTAGCCAAAGGACCCATAGCGTATTCTAACAGTTCTGTCCATTCCTCTAAGTTAAGACCTCCTTTTTTAGCTCTATCTGCTCCCCTCATAAACCAATGTGTAAATGTATTAAAGTTGTTAGTTGGCATACTTCCCCACCATTTCTGGAAATTGTCTTTATCTGCCATAGACATCGGTCGAGTCTGCATAGAAAATCCTGTAGGTGTTTGCCTTGCATTAAATAATTCTGAAACAATAACTGGTGCTTGTGGTATGGTATCTACTTGTGGAACAGAATAACATAAGAAATCTTTTCTATCTTGGTTCATTTTCGGCACTGGTTCTTTATTTTGTGCCACGAACATATCCAGATCTGGATATATTTTGGCAATGTCTCTGACTCCTTTTATCCCTTCTAACTTTGTTTTATTTTTATAGTCCATTATTATGTTTTGAAGTTCTGTTATTTTTACTCCATAAGCATCCCTCTGTTCCTCTATTTCCCCTAACTCCCTTTCTAGTTCCCCCACAATTGTAGTTGTTCTCAAAGCTGCAATTTTTAAACAATCCCTTTTGTCCATTGCTTCCTCCATTTTATTTGTTGTTTCCAAATTATGCTGCCGTAATTCTACAACTAAGTCTATTAGGCCTCCTATTGTGGCTACAACAGCTTGTGTGACCAAACTTTTTCTCTTCTTTGTTCTATACTTTTTGTTATTTACAATTTGTTTTAGAACATCCATTAATCTCTTCTCTTTTCCACTGTCTGGGTTTGCTGGCTCTGGAAGCTCATATGGACCATCATGTTTTTGAATATGTTTCCTAAAGTACTCACGCACTTCTGTGGGAAAGTATTTGGCCCCTTGAAAAGACATTTCTACTCTTTTACTCACCCAAGTAAGAATCCAAATCAATTTGCGACTAAAGTAGCATGCTTCTGAGTAGCCAACAATAGTTGATGACTATTCAGTAGGCCAGGTGTAATATGTAGAAAAATAGATTAGTACCCACAATGCAAATTATACTTACCTTAGTATGGTGAAGGTAATACTTGCTAATTAACTTAAAATATAATAGCAAGGCCTGCAGGGTAGGAGATAAACCCGAACGAGGATATGCAAGACACCCAAAATGTATAAGGTATGGAAGCCTATAGTGTATTAAAATGCACGCCTGAAATAATATATATATATATATATATATATATATAATATTTAAAATGGTTTATTTATTATTTTTCTCCAGGCCTGTACTATGATAAAGGACTAGAGAAAGAAAAAGAAAGAAGAGAAAAAAAAAAAACCAAAAACAAAACAAAAATAATAGTATTAACAAACTCAGGTATTTGAAACACACAACAAACTAATTGTGGCCTGGTGCCCAAGCTTGTATAATAAAATGGAGACCCAAACTAGGATACAAAGGAAATCAGCATTCAAATACAACAAAAAGCCGCATGGAGCCTACCATATTGTATTCAAATGCAGGGCTAGGCCTGTACTCTGATATTCAACTCACTCAGATATTTGAAACCCACAAAAACAAACTGTTTGATATATTTGTTTTATGTAGCAAAATAAGCTAATACGATATAAAGGATTAAAAATAATAATAATTGAGGCCTATGCTGGTAGTCTATTACAATAAAATAAAAATGAAGGCCTGAAAAACTACTAGGCCTGCTAATATATTCAAAATTGAGGCCTGATGCCCAAACTTGTATATTAAAATGTAGGCCCAAACTAGGATACAAAGGAAATCAGCATTCAAATACAACAAAAAGCCGCATGGAGCCTACCATATTGTATTCAAATGCAGGGCTAGGCCTGTACTCTGATATTCAACTCACTCAGATATTTGAAACCCACAAAAACAAACTGTATGATATCTTTGTTTTATGTAGCAAAATAAGCTAATACGATATAAAGGATTAAAAATAATAATAATTGAGGCCTATGCTGGTAGTCTATTACAATAAAATAAAAATGAAGGCCTGAAAAACTACTAGGCCTGCTAATATATTCAAAATTGAGGCCTGATGCCCAAACTTGTATATTAAAATGTAGGCCCAAACTAGGATACACACACAATCAGCACTTGATTTCCCATGCAGAGGATAATTAGACAAAGTAATTTTTTTTCCTTCCCCACAAAAAAAAATAATAAAATAAAATAAAATAAATAAATCTGACTATCTATTAATGTGATATTACCTCATAAATAACCTTTGTAGAAGTCTAAAATTCGTGGTCGCCAAATGTGGTGTATCACCAAATTAATATTACACAAGGTTCGTCTACATTAAAAGGTATTTATTAAAAGGCAGATAACACAATACTATAAATGTATTAAAAACACAACAGCCCAGACCCACGGAGCAACACCCCCTTTTAAATCTATCTACCTATATATATATATATATAGTAATTCCCTTCCCCAAACGCTTGATCTTACCCACGGTCAGACCATTGAAATCACCTCCTCACCCTCACCACCAAGGAAGAAAACAGGAAGCAGCACCAGTTTCCTGCCTGGATATAGCCTTAGTTGAGATGATGTAATTTACATCACATCCTGTCCATGAGCAATTGTGGGAGGGAAGTAAAGATTCTCAGCCCTCCTACAAAGGCCTGTTTAAATTACCATTCAAGGAAGACAAGTTACCACACAAGCCATCATTAGGCTGAAAAAAACAAAACAAACCCATCAGAGAGATAGCAAAAACATTAGGTGTGGCCAAATCAACTGTTTGGAACATACTTAAAAAGAAAGAACGCACGGGTGAGCTCAGAAACACCAAAAGACCCGGAAGATCACGGAAAACAACTGTGGTGAATGACCGAAGAATTATTTCCCTGGTGAAGAAAACACCCTTCACAACAGTTGGCCAGATCAAGAACACTCTCCAGGAGGTAGGTGTATGTGTGTCAAAGTCAACAATCAAGAGAAGACTTCACCAGAGTAAATACAGAGGGTTCAACACAAGATGTAAACCACTGGTGAGCCTCAAAAACAGGAAGGCCAGATTAGAGTTTTCCAAACAACACCTAAAAAAGCCTTCACAGTTCTGGAACAACATCCTATGGACAGATGAGACTAAGATCAACTTGTACCAGAGTGATGGGAAGAGAAGAGTATGGAGACGGAAAGGAACTGCTCATGATCCAAAGCATACCACCTCATCAGTGAAGCATGGTGGTGGTAGTGTCATGGCGTGGGCATGTATGGCTGCCAATGGAACTGGTTCTCTTGTATTTATTGATGATGTGACTGCTGACAAAAGCAGCAGGATGAATTCTGAAGTGTTTCGGGCAATATTATCTGCTCATATTCAGCCAAATGCTTCAGAACTCATTGGACGGCGCTTCAAAGTGCAGATGGATAATGACCCGAAGCATACTGCAAAAGCAACCAAAGAGTTTTTTAAGGGAAAGAAGTGGAATGTTATGCAATGGCTAAGTCAATCACCTGATCTGGATCCGATTGAGCATGCATTTCACTTGCTGAAGACAAAACTGAAGGGAAAATGCCCCAAGAACAAGCAGGAACTGAAGACAGTCGCAATAGAGGTCTGGCAGAGCATCACCAGGGATGAAACCCAGCGTCTGGTGATGTCTTTGCGTTCCAGACTTCAGGCTGTAATTGACTGCAAAGGATTTGCAACCAAGTATTAAAAAGTGAAAGTTTGGTTTATGACTGTTAATCTGTCCCATTACTTTTGGTCTCTTAAAAAGTGGGAGGCACATATACAAACTGTTGTAATTCCTACACCGTTCACCTGATTTGGATATAAGTACCCTCAAATTAAAGCTGAAAGTCTGCAGTTCAAGCACATCTTGTTCGTTTCATTTCAAATCCATTGTGGTGGTGTATAGAGCCAAAAAGATTAGAATTATGTCGATGTCCCAATATTTATGGACCTGACTGTATATCCCCTAACCCAGGCCCCTCACTCATTCCCACCTGCTGTCAGCCACGCAGAGTCCCCAGGGCAGCAAATGCCCAAAACACCCATAATCTAATACCCATCACTTGTCACAAACCATCTACTTTGCCCTTCTCATGTGCCCTCTAGAATGCAAGGTCTGTTTGCAATAAACTTACCTTCATTCATGACCTCTTCATTTCCAACTCCCTCCATTTACTGGCTATCACGGAAACCTGGCTCACACCATCTGACTCTGCCTCCTCTGCCGCACTCTCTTATGGTGGTCTACACTTCAGCCACACTCCTAGACCTGGAAACAAACAAGGTGGAGGTGTGGACATACTACTTTCCTCTCGCTGCACTTTTCACTGCATACCCCCTGTTCCATCCCTTCAATTCTCATATTTTGAAGTCCACACTATCCGCATCTTCTCTCCCATCCCTCTGTGAGTAGCTGTGATCTATCGCCTGCCTGGATCACCCTCTCAATTTCTGGACAACTTTGCCACCTGGCTCCCTCATTTTCTCTCCTCCAATATAGCTTCACTCATTCTTGGTGATTTCAACATAGCCACTGACACACCCACCTCCCCAACAACTGCAAAATTACTTGCACTTACCTCTTCCCTTGGCCTCTCACAATGGACAGATTCCACAACTCACAGTGGTGGACACTCCATTGATCTTATTTTTACTAATCTCTGCACTATCTCCAACCTTGACATCTCCCCACTTCCCCTATCTGACCACCACCTGCTAACTTGCAACCTCACCTCATCTTCCGCTCACCACCCTTTTTCAAATCCTGCCACCAGAACACGCAGAAACCTGCAAGCACTTAACCCACAACAATTTTCAAATGTACTAAAACCCCTTCTCAGCCCCCTCACCACCCTTGCCTGCCCTGACATCGCCACTTCACAGTACAAGGCTACTCTAACCTCCACCCTTGACTCTCTTGCCCCCATAATCACAACCATGGCACACTGCACAAACACGCTATCTACAGAGATGCTCACGCACTGCAGAACAACTATGGAGGAAATCCTGCACTTCAGCAGAATTTCTCCATTAGAAGTTTACCTTGCGCTCCTACTTGTCTGCCCTCAATCTTGCCAAACAACACTACTTCTCATCACTAATATCAAACCTGTCCTCCAACCCTAAATGTTTATTTGCTAAATTCAACACCCTCCTTTGCCCACCCCCACCTCCTGCCCCTTCCTGTCTAACTGCTGATGACTTTGCCAGCCACTTTAAAAATAAAATTGAAACCTTCCGAAATGAGCTCTCCTCCCAGCTTGGCCCTATCCCACCATCCTTTCCACAAGCCGACAACACCCAATCCTAACCCTTCCCCAATCCCTCCTCCACTATGGATTCCTTTGACCCTGTAACCGTATCTACGTTATTATTAACCTCTCACCTTACAACATGTCCACATGATCCTATTCCTTCACAGCTAATCCCTCCCCTATCCACTGCACTTATCCCAGCTCTCACACATCTATTCAACCTCTCCCTAAACACTGGCAGGTTTCCATCCTCCTTAAAACACGCCATAATTACACCCATTCTCAAGAAGTCCTCATCTGACCCAGATTCTGCCTCCAGCTACAGCCCTATCTCACTACTTCACCTGGCTTCTAAACTGCTTGAGCGGCTTGTTTACAATCGCCTCACTCAATTTATTTCCTCCAATTCCCTTCTTGATCCCTTCCAATCTGGTTTCCGTGCCCAACACTCAACAGAAACAGCCCTCACAAAAGTCACCAATGACTTGCTAACTGCCGAATCAAAGGGTCACTTCTCCATTCTAATTCTCCTGGATCTCTCTGCTGCCTTCGACACAGTCGACCACCCTCTTCTAATCCAAACTCTCCGCTCATTTGGCATCCAGGGCACAGCTCTTTCATGGTTCACATCCTATCTAAAAGATCGTACATTTGGCGTCTCCTTCTCTGGCACCTCTTCTTCACCTCTCCCTCTGTCTGTTGGCGTTCCCCAAGGTTCTGTCCTAGGCCCCCTCCTCTTCTCCATCTACACCTCCTCCCTTGGCACCCTCATAAAATCCTTTGGATTTCAGTATCATCTCTATGCAGATGATACTCAAATCTACCTCTCCTCACCCACTCTATCCCCCTCTCTTTTAGCTCATGTTTCCAACTGCCTCTCTAGCGTATCCTCCTGGATGTCTACCCGTCAACTCAAACTCAACATGTCTTAGACTGAACTCCTAATCTTTCCACCCTCTACTACAGCTTCCACTCCTCAAATATCTCTCACTGTTGACAACACCATCATCACTCCCACCTCCCAGGCCCGTTGTCTTGGGGTTCTACTGGATCCCGCCCTCTCTTTTATTCCTCACATCCAATCGATAACAAAATCTTGTCAGTTTCACCTAAAAAACATCTCCAAAATTCGTCATTATCTTACATAAGACACAGCTAAAATTCTAATACACTCTCTCATCATATCTCAACTCGACTACTGCAACTCACTCTTTGCTGGCCTACCCATCTCTCGTCTGTCTCCTCTCCAATCAATAATGAACGGCTCCGCTAGACTCATCTTCAATACCAAACGATCAGTGTCTGCAGCTCCGCTCTGTCAATCACTCCACTGGCTTCCCATAGCTTCCCAAATCACATTTAAAATCATGACCCTAACATATAAAGCCCTCAACAACAGTGCACCCCCTTATATCTCTGCTCTTGTTTTAAAATACTCTGCCAACCGCCCCCTTCGTTCTGCTAACGACCTTCTTCTTTCCTCCTCTCTCATCACCTCCTCTCACACCCGTCTTCAAGACTTTTCTCGTGCTGCCCCTACTATTTGGAACTCCTTGCCTCGCTCCATTAGATTATCTTCCTGCCTCAAAACCTTAAAAAAATTACTAAAAACACACCAATTTAAAAAATCTTATCACCTTCAGCCTTTATAATTACAACTGCACACTCCACAGCTTAATAACACTCCCACCCACAATCTACAGTACAACACACAGACCCCTCCAATTGACTAAAAATATTGCATTCACGTTGCCATTTTGTATTTGTCACCCACTTGTATCACACCTAAACCCTTAGATTGTAAGTTTGCAAGTTTTCAATTGTGTGTCCGTGTCTTGGAAACAAGCACTATGTGCATTTAATCATATGCTCAAAAACAGGGCCCTCCATCCTTTATAAGGTGTTAAGTTTGTTTTTTGACATGTACTAAACCCCTGTACAGCGCTATGGAATATGTTGGCACAATATAAATAAAGATAATAATAATAATAATAATAATAGGTGAACACCTGAAATTGTGAGAGGGTCCTTCTCTCCACGCCACCTATTTAAACCCCACTTACCTGTCTTCATTAAGCACGCTGCCAGTCAACTCCTTGGAGGAACCCTGCCATCTGCTCCTTCGTTGTCTGCCGCTCTCCACCGCGAACATTGTGCTTCCCTGCACTCATACGTCCCGGTGCCCCCTTCCTCCTGCCTATCCCTCTTAACTCCCCCGTCTCTTCTCTCACCTGCTCCCTGCTGCGTCCCTCGGCAGCCGACCACCCAACTCTCTCTTGCTTGGAGCTCCTGCGCATAGCTCCTACCTTCTGGCTCCCCACTATGCTCCTCTAGCCTGCCTTGCTGGTTGCCCCCCACTCCTGTCACTCTACACTGTGCCTCCTCATGCCGGCACCACCAGTTAAACTCTCCTCCTCCTTCGCTCCGTGCCTCCATTCCCCTGCACTCACCGCTACTTTCTCCCTGCCCCCCATTACTCAAGCAGTGTGCTCTTTCGCCACATGCCACCCCCCCCTTGCTCTCCTCCATGCCTCCTCGTGTAGGCCACGTTGGTCGCTATGGCCCGCTCAAACCGCCAACTGCTCTCTCTGGCCACTCGCCTCCTCCTACCATCCCCGCTTTTACCTTCTACCATCCCCACTTCAGTCCGTCTCTCTTTCCCCACTTGCTCTCCCATCTTCCTGTCGCTCTGTCTCGGCACTCCAACCAGGCACTTTGTCTCTGCACTCCAACCAGGTGGTCCAACCGCTCTACACCAGTCGCTCTACATCAGTCGCTACACACGAGTCGTTCCTCACCAGTCACTCCTCACCAGTTGATCATGCCATCCCTCACCTCATCCATGTACTAACCACCTTTTTTGTCCTTTGCAGCCCGCTGAATCAACCTACACCTTCACCCATCTACAATTAAAACCTATGACACAGGAGCTTAATTCCATCTCACCTCCTCCACCATTCTCTCCTATCCTCTCCACAGTTAAACTCTTTCTCAAGGCCTTAATAGAACATCCAAACCTACCAAACTCTCACGTCTCCCCATCGATAGCGACCTTTCCAAGTAAATCATTACCTACCTTTCCACAAAACCATTTGGCAAAGTCATATCCCTTACTATCTCAGCCGCCACAATAATGACTTTTTTTAAATTCCTACGTCCAAGCGAATGCACCACATCCCAATGTCAATCCGTATACCTTACCAAACAGGACAACTCATTCATCAAAGACACATGCCAAATCAACCTATCATGCACTAAAACCAGCCACACCCCAGAAACCATAACCTACTATCCTACCACAGACCCATGGTGCCCAGTCACCACTCTTCACCATCTCCATTCAGCATTAGACCACAAACCAAGCCTTCACCCATTACTAAGCATATCAAGCCAACCACTATCTACACCCACATTCACCCACTACATTAGACTAGTCCTAGCCCGCCTGTAATAAAACACCAGTCCATATCATAAAAACCCTTGGACGGTGGAAAACCAACTGCTATGCCAGATACATATCCGACCCAAAACTAGAGCTAAGAGAAGCTTCAGGGGAGAGGGTCCCTACTACAAATAATCAGGTGAACATCTGAAATTGTGGGATGGTCCCTCTCCTCATACCACCTATTTAAACCCAACTCGCACACCAGATACCAGGGGAGAGGGTCCCTACTACAAATCACATATAATAGTTGTCAAACGGGAGTCGTCGTCACGCTTTGCGAAAATACGGACTTACACTTAGAAAGAAAAAAAATATGAGGTCACTAAAATACGAACTTAACGGCCAAAACGTGTACATCAAAAAACACAAAAAACACTGAAAAATAACAAAAAAATTAACAAAAAAAACACACAGCACAGGGGGAGAGCCAGGACGTCTATGGGTGAGGTTGTACACTAATTAAAGTCGATTTTAAGGAGTTTCGTCACTTGAAAATCGGCTAAGCGAGAAAAAAAATGGCGGACGAAAAAATGAAAACGAAGCTCAACGACCCCAAAGCCCAGAAAACACTGACAAGGGCGTACGACTATTAATTACGACCCACGGAACTTAGAAAACAAAAATACGATGTCACAAAAATACAAAGTTAACGGACGAAATGCGTACATTCAAAAACAACAAAAACAATACAAAATACAAAAAAAAAAACACAGAGCATGGGGGGACAGCCATGACATCTGCCAGTGAGGTTGCACGCTAATTAAAGTCGAATTTAAAGAGTTTAGGAACTTCAAAATCGGCTACGCGAGAAAAAAAATGTCGGCCGAAAAGTCGCTAGTATATATATATTGGCAAAAACTGCCTTGAAGTTAAGGTTGCAGGGCAGGATGGGGCAACTTAAGACTTAAAAAATGTAGAAGTATGCAAAACATCTCTCACATTCATGACATCATCTATAATATTGGGTGACATCATTCATGAAATCACATATGATATAAATATTGACATCTATATAATATGAAAAGTGACATCATCCATGGTATTACTAATGACATCATACTAGACCCCCATTTGATGTCACTTAATGCATTAATAATTGTACACATAGTTAAGTTGTTAACGTTAAAGAATTAAACATTTCTAAATGGAGATGATTATTTAGATAATACATGGCTAAATACATCATATCATCAAAATAATCATATTAACCATTAACTTAAGTTGTAGATTTTAGTTGCTGCACACTTCTTAGGTTTAAAGCTACTATACTTTCATTAAAAACTAAATTTAGATAAAAGTGTGTTTCATGTGGTATATACATTTAGTGCATTCTCTATAGTGCTGGTACCCATGGACGGATTACCCATTAGGCTAACTAGGCAGCCGCACGGGAGCGCTTCGCTGTGAGGGGCTCCACTTTGAAAAAAAATGGTTCCTGCCTAAAAAAAAAATGAAATGTTACAGTTTATAGACTGGGTACTAGGGGGTAACCACCTAGATCAAGACAGTTACAAGAGGAAAGCGAACTTACACATACAGAAAAGGCAAAAATGGGTCCGTGCACACCTTGCGTACTGATTCGCAGGGGCTCCTCCACTTCACTGCCTAGGGGCTCCAAAAAAGTTGATACAGCCCTGGTGGTACCAGAATCTTTTCTCAAAGACCACCAGACAGGCCATAATTTTGGTTTAATACTATGTCAATATAAGTAAGACTATTACTATTCAACAGGCTGTGGAACTTGTATTTGTTACATTTGAATTTACACCTAATTCATGTTGTGTCTGGTAGGCCTTGAGAAGTGGGTTGTAGATTACTGCTCTATAGTTCGAAGTTTCTCAGCATGTTTATTTTTTTGCAACCGATAATCCTTTCAAATTGTTGTTCTTGTTATGGTTAACTAATGAATTGAGCATTCTATGTTTTTTATTAAATAGGCTTTAAATTGAAGAGTAAGTCAAAGTACGGCGAACAGTTTGAAATAAACGATACCTACATTTGAATGGTTCATACAGTTAGCCATAAATATGTAGCAACTCCGTTTGTCCTATGGCTAACACAGTACCCGCACCTTGTCTAAGTCAAACACTATTGTTTATTTTTTAAATGTATTTATTTTCAGTCATGTACATTATCACTAGTTTCAGATATCAGTGTTTTCATTATTTTGTGTCTCATAAACTAAAACTAATTTGTAAGAATAATGTTACCATAAAGTGAGATCAGAGGGGTCTAGTGTGATGTCATCAGTAATATCAGGGGTGATGCAATTTTTCCTCTAATATATGAAGTCATGAGTTATGACATAGCTGGAACTGGAAAGAGAATTTTGCCATAGCCACCTTTAAATATCTGTGGAAACTGTAATATTTTAATTCTGTCATAATAGCTTTGGGGAGAAGGGGAGCAGTAAACTTGGGCAAGCCCAGGAAAACTCAAAACCTAAATACACCACTGTTTCCAAGGTGCACATCTCATTACAGATGTGTATATATACATCTGCATATATAGAAATGATGTGGTGCACTAAGGAGGGGTTTGGGTTTTTAGCGCACTGGGCTGACTTCTCACTTCGGTACAATCTCTACAGTAGGGATGGATTGCACCTTAATGATGAGGGAGCTTTTGTACTAGGGGATAGGATGGTAGAAAGGCTGGAGGAGTTTTTAAACTAGCAGGTGGGGGGGAGGAACTAGATATAAGTAATGGGGTAGAAAGTGTAGAGGGTATAAGGGATGAATTAACAACTCATAGGGGAGGAGATGGGGGAGGGGTAGTATAGTCAATAGGTAGGTAGTACTAAGTAATTCAAGTACAGTGGCAGGCACTTCAGAACTACAGACTTATAACATAAGGTGTATGCTTGCTAATGCCAGAAGCTTGCCAGGAAAAATGGGAGAGTTAGAATTATTAGCAATTAATGAAAAATGGGATTTAATAGGCATTACCGAAATGTGGTAGGATGAATCTCATAACTGGACTGTTAATCTGGATGGTTATAACCTATTTAGGAAAGACAGAGGCAATGGTAAATGAGGAGGTGGCATTTGTCTGTATGTTAAGCCTGAATTTAAGCCTATAGTCAGAGAAGATATTTATGTTGGACCTAGTGATAAAGTTGAATGTTTGTGGGTAGATTTAAATGGCGGAGCAGCAAATTCCAAAATAATATTAGTAGGAGTATGCTATAAACCCCCAAATATAGCTGAAAGTGAGAGAATACAATTATTGTTACAGATTGGAAATGCAGCTAAGCATGGGCAAGTTATAATAATGGGAGATTTTAGTTACCCTGAAATTACCTGGATAAATGAGACCAGCAGTTCATCTAAGGGGAGCAGGTTCTTGAGTATACTCAGGGATCATTATCTGGCCTAGGTTATACAAGAGCCTACTAGAAATGAAGCTAAGTATCTTAGATTTACTCATCACAAATAATATTGATATAGTATCAAATGTTGGAATAGGGCAACCTTTGGGAAACACAATCTCATTTGAGATTAAATTAAATTAAATTAAAAAAACAAAATTTTAAGGGGCCAACAAAAACTTAATTTTAAAAGGGCAGATTTTAACGGTCTAAGGGCAGCAATACAAAGTATAGACTGGGACAGAGAACTGATAGGTAAAAACACTGAACATAAATGGACAACATGTAAATCCTTACTAAATATACATACACATCAACATATACCGTGTGGGAATAAAAGTAAAAGGAGTAAATCCCATCCAATGTGGCTTAACAATGATTTAAAGGTCAAGATACAGAGTAAAAAACAGGCATTTAAATTATACAAACAAGAGGGGACAGAGACTGCTTTACGGGTATACAAGGAAATCAACAAGGCTTGCAAAAGCGCGATTAGACTGGCTAAAATAGAAAATGAAAAATGTATTGCAAAAGAGAGTAAGACTAACCCTAAAATATTTTTTAAGTATATTAATGGTAAGAAGGCAAGGAAGGAAGCTATAGGAACATTACAATGTGACACAGGCCGTCTGAAAATTAGTGACCAGGAAAAGTCAGATGAGCTAAATAGGTTATTTTCTTCGGTATACACAAGGGAGGTACCAGTGGTTGGGATACTGCAACATAATGGGGCTACATTACCTTTGCCAAATAATTGGTTAACACAGGAAGTAATCCAAAAGAGGTTGGAAAAAAATAATGTTAATAAAGCCCTGGGTCCTGATGGAATACATCCAAGGGTACTAAGGGAACTGGGTTCTGTAATAGCCAAACCATTATATTTAATTTTTCAAGATTCACTCAACACAGGGTCTCTACCAGATGACTGGAGAAAAGCTTATGTGATACCTATATTTAAAAAGGGAGCAAGAGCAAATCCAGGGAATTATAAACCAGTGAGCCTCACTTCTGTAGTGGGGAAGCTTTTAGAAGGGTTAATAAGGGATAATATACAAGAATATGTCTATTTGAGCAGGATTATAAGTAGGAGTCAACATGGATTTATGAGGGATAGGTCATGTCAAACAAATCTAATTAGTTTCTATGAGGAGGTTAGTAGGAACCGGGATCAAGGCAACTCAGTGGATGTAGTCGTTTTGGATTTTGCAAAAGCTTTTGATACAGTGCCACATGGGAGACTATTGTGCAAACTAAGAGATACAGGAATTGCAGTAAATATCTGCTCATGGATTGAGAACTGGCTAAAAGACAAGAAGCAAAGGGTTGTTGTAAATGGAACATACTCCGATTGGACTAATGAGGTAAGTGGGGTTCAGTATTGGGTCCTCTCCTCTTTTACATATTTATTAATGACTTAGAGGTAGGATTTGAGTGTGGTGTCTCCATTTTCGCTGATGACATGAAGTTGTGCAAGGTAATTAAATCAGATAATGATGTGCTTTCCCTCCAAAGGGATTTACATAAAATTGAGGAATGGGCATCTAAATGGCAGATGAGATTTAATGTGAATAAATGTAGAGTTATGCATCTGGGAAGGAAAAATAGCTGTGCAATTTATATTCTTAATGGAGCAAATCTACAGTGCCTTGCAAAAGTATTAACCCCCCCCCCCCCCCTTGACTTTTTACCTATTTTGTAACATTACAGCCTTAAGTTCAAAGTTTTGTTAATCTGAATTTTATGTGATGGATCAGAATACAATAGTCTAAGTTGGTGAAGTGAAATGAGAAAAATATATACATTAAACTATTTTTTAGAAATAGAAAACAGAAAATTGGCATGTGCGTATGTATTCACCCCCCTTGTTATGAAGCCCATAAAAAGCTCTGGTGCAACCAATTACCTTCAGAAGTCACATAATTAGTGAAATGATGTCCACCTGTGTGCAATCTAAGTGTCACATGATCTGTCATTACATGTACACACCTTTTTTGAAAGGACCCAGAGGCTGCAACACCTAAGCAAGAGGCACCACTAACCAAACATTGCCATGAAGACCATGGAACTCTCCAAACAAGTAAGGGACAATGTTGTTGAGAAGTACAAGTCAGTGCTAGGTTATAAAAAAATATCCAAATCTTTGTTGAACCCCCAGGAGCACCATCAAATCTATCATAACCAAATGGAAAGAACATGGCACAACAGCAAACCTGCCAAGAGACGGCCGCCCACCAAAACCCATGGACCGGGCAAGGAGGGCATTAATCAGAGAGGCAGCACAGAGACCTAAGGTAACCCTGGAGGAGCTGCAGAGTTCCACAGCAGAGACTGGAGTATCTTTACATAGGACGACAATAAGCCATACGTTCCATAGAGTTGGAAGTTATGGCAGAGTGGCCAGAAGAAAGCCATTACTTTCAGCAAAAAACAAAATGGCACGTTTGGAGTTTGCGAAAAGGCATGTGGGAGACTCCCAAAATGTATGGAGGAAGGTGCTCTGGTCTGATGAGACTAAAATTGAACTTTTCAGCCATCAAAGAAAACGCTATGTCTGGAGCAAACCCAACACATCACATGACCCAAAAAGCACCATTTCAGCAGCCAGGACTGGGAAACTGGTCAGGGTTGAGGGAGAGATGGATGGTGCTAAACACAGGGATATTCTGGAGCAAAGCCTGTACCACTCTGTGCGTGATTTGAGGCTAGGACGGAGGTTCACCTTCCAACAGGACAATGACCCCAAACACACTGCTAAAGCAACACTTGAGTGATTTAAGGGGAAACATGTAAATGTGTTGGAATGGCCTAGTCACAGCCCAGACCTCAATCCAATAGAAAATCTGTGGTCAGACATAAAGATTGCTGTTCACAAGCACAAACCATCCAACTTAAAGGAGCTGGAGCAGTTTTGCAAGGAGGAATGGGCAAAAAGCCCAGTGGTAAGATGTGGCAAGCTTATAGAGACGTGTCCAAAGCAACTAGGAGCTGTGATTGATGCAAAAGGTGGCTCTATAAAGTATTGACTTTAGGGGGCATGAATAATTATGCACCTTGACTTTTTCTGTTATTTTGTCCTATTTGTTGTTTTCTTCACAATAAAAAGAAAAAAACATCTTCAAAATTGTGGGCATGTTCTGTAAATTAAATGATGCAAATCCTCAAACAATCCATGTTAATTCCAGGTTGTGAGGCAGGAAAATGTGAAAAATGCCAAGAGGGGTGAATACTTTTGCAAAGCACTGTAGGTGTATCAGATATTGAAAGGGATTTGGGAGTGCTTGTGGACAACCACCTAGGTAACCGTGCCCAAATCCAAGCAGCAGCTGCAAAGGCAAATAAAATATTAGCATGTATTAAGAAGGGTATAGAAGCCAGGGAAGCAAATATAATTCTGCCACTATACAAATCTCTAGTACGCCCTCATTTGGAATATGGAGTACAATTTTGGGCACCACTTCATAAAAAGGACATTTTAGAGCTGGAAAAGGTACAGAGGAGGGCATCAAAACTAATAAGGGGAATGGAGGGGCTAAGTTATGAAGAAAGACTAACCAAATAAAACGTATTTTCTCTAGAAAAATGGCGTCTAAGAGGAGATATGATTACCTTATATAAATACATCCAGGGTCAGTGTAAAGATTCGTCAAGGGAGCTTTTTGTGCCAAGAGGTTTTCAACTGAAAAGAGGACATCCCATGAGGTTAGAAGTAAAAAGATTCCACCTTAAAGAAAGAAAAGGGTTCTTTACAGTAAGGGTGGTTAATCTGTGGAATTCTCTACCAGAGGAGGTGGTGACAGCGGATTCAATAGATAACTTTAAAAGGGGACTAGATTTATTTCTAATTAAAAAGGGAATTCAGGGTTATCATGGATAATTAGAGAGACAGTATTGATCCAGGGAGAAATCAGGTCGCCGGTGTCTGGGATCAGGAAGAAATTGATTTTTTTTATTTATTTATTTATTTATTTATTTATTTAATTTCCCTTTGAGACGATTGGCTAAGTCTCGCTTGTTTTTTTTTTTTTTTTTGCCTTCCTCTGGATTAATTAATAATTTAAAAAAAAGAATAATAATTTTTAAATAATTGATTAATAATCAATTAAAAACTAATTAATTAATAGTTAAGCCGCATATTGCAGATCAGAGGAGATCTTGGACGGTTGAACTTGATGGACTGAAAGTCTTTATTCAACCTTAAATACTATGGTCCTCATTCTATTATCGGCCGTAAAACGGCCGCAAGGCTGTGATTCCTTGCGGGGGTTCCGTTATCTTGGAATTCAATTATACGGCCCCGCAAGGATCACCCCTTACGGCAGGCCGTATATCTTGCAACCGGCCGTAAGCTCAGAAATCTTTAAACGTAAAAAAAAATTCAAGACGGCACTGTACAGCTCTGTAAATGCTAGGGATCATATTGGGGGACATGAGGATTAATAGCAACCCCCTCTCAAGCTTGCACATCAGCCCAAATCCGAGTTTACATTAACTGTTAATTTTCCGGCCGCAGCGTGGGCGGGTCTGAGGTGCTCCAAGCCCTCTGGACTTTTTACATGGATATGTGACATAAATTAAAAAAATATTTATTTACAGATTTGAGTGTAGGGGAATGCTGTGCTATTTTTGCTAACACCTACAATCACTTTATAGTCTCCTCAGAGTGCAGGATGGCTTTATTTCGGCTTTATAATGTGCTTAATTGGTGCTAGCGGGACCTTTTTTCTGCAAGTAAGCTGCGGCTCGGTTTTAGCCTTGCAGAGAGGGTTCCCGGAGCAATTGAATAGCAACCAGGATTTTCTTGCGGCTGAAACTCTTGCGGCCGTTTTAGATCAAAGGATTTCCTCCGGCGCGAGCGGCCACAAGGGATAGTAAGGCGCCGGCTGCAAGCCTGCCGGAATCCCCGGCCGGAAGGGAATAGAATAGCCGAATAGCTTGCGGCCGGTCCTTGCGACCCCGCATCTCCTACGGCTGATAATAGAATGAGGCCCTATGTAACTATGTAACTATATAAGAAATATGTACATTTACAGCCTTATTAAATTGCGATTTGGCCAATTGAAAAGGGCTCTGTATAAGCACACAGCATATTTTTTTACATAAGTTTTTAGTTAGTGAAGACCTTGCTTTTGGATAGAAGTTCACTAACTAAAAACTTCTGGAAAAAATATGCTCAGTGCTTATATAGAGCCCTTTTCAATTGGCTGAATAAAAATGTAATAAGCTGTTAGTTATTGTCTAAACTACATTAAAGTGTAGTTAAGTTGCAGTAAAAGATTAGTAAACTTAAAAAGAGTGAAAAATGCAGGAAATTGGAAAGTTAAAGTGGCATGAAAACAATAATCTATAAAGGTTTTCTGATGATTTAATTCATGACATCACATATGACACAACTAATTATGTTAGCTATGACATCAATTGTAAGCTGACTTAAATTCAATTTTGAAGTTAAAAGATAGTTAGATGGCTGAAAAAAGTCCACGTTGCCATAAATATGTTTACAAGGAAATAAAAGGCAACACTCTATATGTAGTTTTATTGACAAATACATAAAAAGAAAATGCATGATGTCTTAGCAGTACAAACACCATGATACAGTTGAGGTGCCTGCTACTACTATAATCTGTAAAGACTGAATGACAAAGTAGCTTACCTGGGACCCAACCTGGTAGGGCCAACCAATCAGAATCCTATCTTCTGATATAAATTCTAATGAGACCCTCAATAAACTTCAGTCACCTAATCCTGTTTCAATGTTCCTTCTGGGGGAGCTCACTCTTCACTCCTTGAACCATTTTTTTCTTTTTTTTTTTTTATCATAATTTTTTCCACATACAAAATTTACAATAAAACAATACATCAAGTTTTCAACATCCATCCATACAATCTTCACATAATAAATACTACAGAAGAATGCTACCCCGACACCCATGAATTACATAGCAGCTGCTGAGAATTACCAAAATACCCCATTTTATTTTAACATATATAGATCCCATTTTAACATTTTTTTTTATCCTTTATAGACTCCTTAGCGGTTCTCTGGCCATAATCTCTCTCCAACAATCTATTCCTTTGGAGGACTGTTACAATGGACCTCCATATCAGGATTTCCCCCCCTTTCCAGTTCAAGGAAACCAACCCCTTAGCCACCATTAGTACATTAATAACCAATGGTTTACTAATGGGATCAAAATCCTGAGGAAAGATATTAAATAAAACCAATTCAGGTGTCAGCTCAATATTCAAATTGCAGATATTTGACAAATTGAAAATACAATCTCTCCATAATGATTACATTTTTGGCCACAACAACCACATGTGGGCCTGGGTTCCCACCAAGCCACATGTCCGCCAACACTCATCCGAGTTGCGTCCTGGGTCTAAATCATGTGACATACTGGGAATCTATATAGACCACTAATGGACTGGGGGGGGGGGATTAATTATAGTCTCATGAGGCTCTTTACAGAGCCCCATGAGTTATATAACTAATAAAGTGCTTACGAGTATCTGTATTGACCCCCATGAGTGACAAGTTTAATTAAGGGCTTATGGGGGTCTGAATTGACCCCCATGAGTGATGGAGTTAATTTTAGTCTCATGGGGCTATGTATAGAGCCCCATGAGTTATAGGTTTAATTAAGTGCTCATGTGGCTCTGGGGTTAATTTTAGGTGCCGGGGGGGTACTTATAGTACCCCCGTGGCAGGGGTTAATATTTCTTTACGGTCCTTTAGGAACCCGCGAGGCGGGACATTTTAATCTTTAAATGCATCAGGGTCACGATCGATGCTAATCGTGGAACCCGCTGCAAGGGGTTAATGTGGGGGGGCTGCGGGGGTCCCGATGGGGACCTCCAGCATTGAGGGGGTTAATGTTAGGTGCCGCGGGGGTACTTGCAGTACCCCTGCGGCTGGGATTGGTTAATAGTGTGCCCTTTAGTGTGACAATTCATAACTCCCACAACAATATATATGATCTAATGCTATTATAACTATTATTATTTTTATATGTATTATCACCTGTAATATTGTTATCAGGCTTTCTAGGGAATGTTGATATAGTATCACAAATTGGACTTTGTATGTGTATTAACCCTATTATATATGATATATATTATTATATGATATCTAATGTTATACTTTTATTATTTTTATTATTAATACTATTATTATTATTATTTTTATTATTATTGTTATTATAGGTATTAATCTATTGCATAGTAACTAGGCTCATTAGTTTACAGATATAGGAATGTGACACAAATGGGATGCATGTGGATGTCCCATAACTCCCACCATTGAAAACACACTGACATGGTGATAACAGTATAACAAAGCTTTATTTTATACACAGAGCACAATCAGAAATGGACAAGACTGTGCATTATTATCATGGATGTGGTGTGGGCGGATCACAAGAGAGCAAGAGGCTTGTGGGGAAAAAGGGGATACCTACAGCGGGTAATGTCATAGTCTAGAATAAGCATGATGCATAGCACCTACCAGGGTCACATGTGGTCACTACACCACAGCAACCAGAATATGATGAAAAAAGGATCATCACAAATCACTCCATTTAATTGAAGAAACCATTCATGTGCATAGCACTTATAATTTGTCTAGATCGGCTCAATGAAACAGATGTTTCAACCTCTGGACTGTGTAATCCAATCCAGTTTCATACATACAGTGTGGTGACAAAAACAAAAACCTGAAAAAAAGTGGTCAACTAAAAAAAGGCGGAGGAGGATAAAAAAATTAATCAACATGCATGTACAGTACAGTGCTAATACTGTAGCTGTAACAATATACCAACTCACCTGATTCCCATATGCAAGCATTACTAACTATTAGCTAAGTCTCTGGATAATCAGACATATGGGAAAATACCCATTAATACGGAGAGGACACAAAGGTCAGCAGCCAGATTCAATGTCACTTACATCATACCAAAGGATCTGTTCTCAGACCGATATTGAGGTCAGGATCACATGCTTCAGTAGTGCATTTATTAATGCTGGTTGTCATTAACAAGCCCAATGTCATAGCGGTATTAGTCTTCATTTAAGCTAACAACAAGCATGTGTTATCTAGCTATATGATTGCTTTAAGATTATGGGAGCTACATGTTAAGTGGGTGCTGTCATTAAAGGAATATCTACCTGAGAGGCACTGGGAAAACCTTACACCTCAAAAATTTGCTCCACAATGCTTGCAAATACAGAAGATGCCTTCATGGATCTGAATTGTACCTAAAACAAAAAAAGAGGGAAAAAAAACTAAACATACAAACAAAGGCCAGAAAAATATTGGGGACTGCAGCATCTCTTCTCAACAGCATTCCTCAGTGACCATCAATTGGTGACATGTTAAACAGAACCCTACGTGTCCACAGAGAAGAGGATTATGGGCCATAACCCACGTGATGGGAGGTAGCCATCTGCATACATAATATCAGCATCACATAGACCAAGATCCAAGACTCTGTAGCCAGGCTAGATTAGGTTAACATTGCGACCAATAGATTGTCACTGAGGAGTGCTGTTGAGAAGGCTCAAACATATGCACAGCCCCTAGGTCCTCCTCCGCCTAGCCGTAGGGCCCACATTGTCCGCGGCCTGTCACCTCTCCCTGCTGGTGGTGGTGGGGGGGGGGGGGGGGGGGAGTCAACCCCCCCGGAGGCAGCGGCACAACAAGTGCTCATGGTGGAGGCATGGTGGGAGGAGAGGAGGTGGGGCTGGGGACTTTAGGTGATGCCTTCTCTCCTCCCTACTGCACCAGGAAGTTCACCTGCTGCTGTTTGAGGGCCAGCATCTCCGCCTGAGCAGCCTGGCCTGATGTGGGGGATGAAGGCCTGTGGGGCATGGCCAGGTGAGGAGGTGGCGGTGATGGAGTGGGGAGGGTCTGGGGCCCGGTGGGAGCCTGGGGCGGAACTTGCGGTGGTGTGGGTGGGCCCTGTGGTGGTGGCAGCCAGGCCAGCGCACAGCTATGGGGGGGGGAAGGAGGAGGTGGCTGGCTGGTCTGGTCACCATATGTACAATTGGAGGGCCCTGGCGAGATTCACAGTTTTTGAAGGAGGGGGAAAGTGGGTTTGAATCCCCGCGGGGGTTGATGGAGGTCTGGATGGTGATCCCACCACCAATATTACATTCTTTGAGCCAAGGCCCTCAGATCCTCTTCCTTCCTCCTCCCCCTGTGCCGGTTCCTGCTGGGCGGGTGCTTGCTCTTCCACTTCCTGCTGAGATGGAGCCAATGCCCCTGCCTCTGGCTCGTCACTGGACCCAGACCTTCTCCTGGATGCTGAAAGGTAGAAAAGTAAGGTATATGTCATTAGTATGATGAATAATACATTGTTTTGTGTTCATTCCTAACTATCTGACATCTAGGCTTGAACCTGGGTGATTCTCCTACTTACAACTCAGATTAGCTATCAATTGCTAGATATGATCTATTCTTTGGTTCATGGTCTTGATCGTTCTTGGCTCCTAACGCTATCTTGATTCCGGCTGCGTTCTGTAACTCTATAGGCTGGAGTGGGCACACCAAAAAATTGACTCTCTATTGCTTGATTACTGTTGTTGTGCCCAGGAATGACAGCCATTTGTCATTTTTCATGATGCATCCATTTATCCTTTGTTAATTCCACAGAGCTGACATGTCAGTGTTGGTCATCGTGTACATGCAGTGTGTGTGATGAACATGTAGTGGCATGTTGGTGTATGTGATATTCACCTGACATGAAGGTTGGGTCCTGCAGGTAACTGTCTCAGTAGGTCCCTGGTGACCCTCTCTACGTCACACTCTGGTCTTTGTCCTCCTTAGCCATCCTCCTATTGGCCTTGGCCCTGATGTCATCGAACCTTGCTTGACAGACCTCACATCCCTTGGCGCAGTGCCTACCCCAGTAACCTCAGCCTCTACCTCCTTCCAAGCCTGACCCCTTGGCCCTGGCTTAACTTCCCTCCCCCTGCAATAATCACAGGGCGGCCACGGATAGCACCGAGGAGGACCACATTCTCCCGGTGCGAGTTATTGGGGGCCCTGTGCTTGATCTTAGCCTCTTGCCCTCTCGACTGTGGACGGAGACCCTTGCCTCCCTGACCTGTCCCTGGGGCCTGTCCCTTCCCAAACTATCACCCCCCTGGGATCAGGCCCCTTCCCCTCTGTCTCTCTCCTATGTGTGCCTGATGCTCAGGCCACCTGGCCACCACCCACCTACTCCTCTGCACTCCCATCCTCCTCCTCTCCCTCCTGCACCTCCTCTCCCTCTCCTCCTTCCTCCACCTCCCCTCCCTCTTTAGCCTCCTCCTCCACCTCCTCCACCTCCTCTTCCTCCTCCACCTCACTCCTCACCTTCTCCTCTCCACCTCTACTCCCCATGGCCACCTCTCTCTCCTCCTCACCTCTCCTCTTCTTCTCCTCCCCACCTCTCCTCTCCTCTCTCCGTCCTCCATATTATCCCATAAGTAAAATAAGGATAAATAAAAAGAAGTGCAACTGTATATGTCTGATGGAAAAAAATATGTGTGTTATGTGTTTAACTGTTGGGGGATGGGAGGGGGGATGTGTAGAGTGACCTAACTCTATATGTCTCTATTTGTGTTCTTTAAATTAAGTGTATTGTAAATATGTGTATTCTGTAAATATGTTTAAGCAAGTATTAAGTGTAAAATCGTATGAAATAGAATATAAATGAGTAAAACCGCAAACTACCTCTCTCCAAACTCTCCTACTCTCTCTCAAGTTGTACCTGACCACCAACTCCGGGACCTGCATGCTACTTCGAAAGAAAATACAACACAGTGGAAGCATGGGCGAGTGGAACACAACTTTATAATCTCCCTTTGTCAATCATCTTTGGCTAGACCGCTTTTTATTGGCTGAGAGGCCTGTGTCGCACTACGTTATACAGCAATTGGTTATTGACCGCCATCGAGGCTCATCCTGGCCCCTTTATAGCTTGCGTGCTCAGAAAGTATTTATGGGCTTGCGTCTCAAGCCCATAACTTGCGCCATAGTCTAATTTATTAGCTTTGTAACTCAACCGAATTTCAAGCCCGAAGGCTTTGCAGGTCTCATGTTGTCACCCTGGGCTTCAAATTTAATGGGGCTGTGAGTCTTCTAACAGCCTTTCTTGCTCAATGGTAGAATCTTCGCTACTCCTACAACTAAATTATGCCCTCTTCCACGCTACCACTTCGGTGTCTCTGACCCATATTACCTGCTTTCTCCTCAGTCATTCAATTCACCATACCCAGCACTCTCTACTCACCTATCTGAACTCCTCCATAGCCATAGGCATCTTCACATCCCTCCAATGGCTTTGCTGCACTAACTACCATTTTATTCGCCAAACAATACCTTCCAGCTACTACCAATAGCTTCATTTTGTCAAACCAGATTCCTTACAAAAGTTTGCTGTATCTTGCTTGGCTCTCCCCACCCTTACCACATTTATGGCTTTCATAATTTGCTTTAATCTCTTCCTTCTTACATGTCTTAAGCTTTTCCTGTCTCTTAACCTCTCTTTCTCTCTCTCACTCCTCTCTCCCTGTTCTATCACACCATGTTTCCATTTTTCTTTTAGTGCCAATTGATACCTGTACAAAGGCCTTACTGCTTACTCTGACATTCTGAGAGAACTTCCCTCCCTCCCTGTCCCTCACCCACCCACCCCTATTCAGTTCAATTTATAGAGGCATGCAAATCACATGACTTTAATATTTGCAGATTATATTATCAACCACTAGAAGCAGATAACATATTACATACTAGAGCCTTTCACCTCAGATGCCCTCTCTCTCCCACTAAATTAAAAACCTTTCTAACTTTCACTTCCTGGCCCTTGTTATTCCTTATCTGTCACTCTTCTCAAGGTCTCTGCCTCTTTCATTCCCTTTAGATTGTAAGTAGCGGGTTTCAAGTCTTGCAGGGTGCTTTGGAAAAATAATGTCCTACAAAGATTCTAAGCTCAAAACAGGGCCATCCATTTTCTGAAGCCTGTTAGTATTGTATTTTCCTTGCTTTTATCCCCTATAAATCACTACCGAATATGTAGATGCGTTACAAATAAAAGTAAATAATAATAATAATAATTCATAGTCGCTTGCCCTGTATGGTTTCAACTAAATCAAGCCATCCATCTGATCAAGAGACAACTGTCACTCCATAACATGTCCTTGCGATTCATATATTATTTGTCATGTCTGCGGGCAAATAATATCAGAAAGCATAATTTCACAAGTCACTTTGTCCCCAATCAGGTCTCCTTCCCTAGCTGGGAGCCAATCCTCTCTGCACCTTTGGACCATTTCAAGGTTCATGCAAGAACTCACAGAGAGGGGAATCTCTTCTCGGCTACAGCAAGAAAGGCAGAGCTGTACAGCCTTCTCAACAGCAGTCATAACCAACAACTAACTTACCCAAAATCAGAAAAAAACTTTCAGACATAGCTGTCTCAATAAATGCCCTAGATAACAGGATGTCATGGTTTGAAATTCCACCTAAAAAATAACCAAGTCAACTATCCAAAACCAGGCCACCTACTCAAAGTCAGAAAACCAACTCCCCACCAACTATCATGCCAGTGCACTTTGTTCCCTCACATCAGAAGAGGAGGGACATTGTGGGGGGCATGGATGTTAACTTGGTGTTTCTCCTGATTCGTTCCTTCAACTCCATGGAGAATAAATCCTTAACCCAAGGTCATGTCTCTGTAGTCATAAAAATCAAGGACCTCAGACTCAACCCCACTCCTCAACATAGTCTCTCTCATATGCCTCCTCTTCTAGGCATCAACCCTTCACAGCAAACTCGGCCTTAAAAGGATTGGCTAGGTCATCAGGTGCATTACCTGAGGGCCACACCAAATTGTAACAATTTTAACTCCAAAGGTTCTTCCTTTAGCATGTGTTGTCTTCTGCATGTATGCTCCATGTGTTGAAAGACGCAAGCAAAATCAGTGGGTCACCAAAAAATGCACCCTAAATGACAAGAATCCATCTATGTGGTACCACTGGCTTGTTACCTTATTGCATAATTTCTGGAATGCGGGTTGCATCGTAACTCGTGATTGAAACCCGTAAGGATTTAAAATCTAACCTCCGTTTTCCAGTTCAGTAATCAGGACGATCTCTTTAATCATTGGCCCCGTTAAAAACCCATAACTACAGGTTTGACTAATTGATCATGTTCACAACTGCACATCCAACGTGCGACAAATTATTTACGGGTTTGCGTCTATGGCCCGTAACTCGCGGCCTGGTTTAATTGAATAGCTCTGCAATGCAGCCGAATTTGAAGCCTGCAGCCACTGTGGGTCTCAAGTTGCACTTACAGCTTGGAATTTGGCTATTAAAGATGTAATCGCTTCTTTCTGAAAAACAAGATTCTGCACAGTAAGAGGACTCAATCCAAACAGATTATTTCTCACTTCTCCATCCATAAAAACATTTTTATTAGGCCTAGCTCACGAAACCAAGTGGCCCATATATCCCTGCCAGCCCATCAAGGAAACTATCTTTAAGAGACTCATCACACTTCCCCAAACAGAATGGAAATTTCCCTCACCATCTCATCAGCAATCATGCTAGTATACTTTTTAAAAATTAAAAGAAAATATATAGATGTAGATATATATATCTATATCTATATATATATATCTATATATATATATCTATATATATATATATATATATATATATATATATATATATATATATATATGTATATATATATATATATATATATGAAAAAGGATGGGGGAGAGATAGCACACACAAAAAAACCTTGCGCAGATCACTTCAAAAAATGATGGATAAATCTAGAAAGTCAGTTGTTTTGAATTCTCACCTTTATATACCTCAATATTCATGAGGTATTTTAATTGTGGATAATTGTGCTCCTCTGATCGTAGTTTGGGACCACTTGTTGTACTTTTCTGCCGGACATTATGTGTACTTTTCAGATAGTGTCATATATAAATATACCACTACTGGCTATGTACAGGGAGTGCAGAATTATTAGGCAAGTTGTATTTTTGAGGATTAATTTTATTATTGAACAACAACCATGTTCTCAATGAACCCAAAAAACTCATTAATATCAAAGCTGAATATTTTTGGAAGTAGTTTTTAGTTTGTTTTTAGATTTAGCTATTTTAGGGGGATATCTGTGTGTGCAGGTGACTATTACTGTGCATAATTATTAGGCAACTTAACAAAAAACAAATATATACCCATTTCAATTATTTATTTTTACCAGTGAAACCAATATAACATCTCAACATTCACAAATATACATTTCTGACATTCAAAAACAAAACAAAAACCAATCAGTGACCAATATAGCCACCTTTCTTTGCAAGGACACTCAAAAGCCTGCCATCCATGGATTCTGTCAGTGTTTTGATCTGTTCACCATCAACATTGCGTGCAGCAGCAACCACAGCCTCCCAGACACTGTTCAGAGAGGTGTACTGTTTTCCCTCCTTGTAAATCTCACATTTGATGATGGACCACAGGTTCTCAATGGGGTTCAGATCAGGTGAACAAGGAGGCCATGTCATTAGATTTTCTTCTTTTATACTCTTTCTTGCCAGCCACGCTGTGGAGTACTTGGACGCGTGTGATGGAGCATTGTCCTGCATGAAAATCATGTTTTTTTTGAAGGATGCAGACTTCTTCCTGTACCACTGCTTGAAGAAGGTGTCTTCCAGGAACTGGCAGTAGGACTGGGAGTTGAGCTTGACTCCATCCTCAACCCGAAAAGGCCCCACAAGCTCATCTTTGATGATACCAGCCCAAACCAGTACTCCACCTCCACCTTGCTGGCATCTGAGTCGGACTGGAGCTCTCTGCCCTTTACCAATCCAGCCACGGGCCCATCCATCTGGCCCATCAAGACTCACTCTCATTTCATCAGTCCATAAAACCTTAGATAAATCAGTCTTGAAATATTTCTTGGCCCAGTCTTGACGTTTCAGCTTGTGTGTCTTGTTCAGTGGTGGTCGTCTTTCAGCCTTTCTTACCTTGGCCATGTCTCTGAGTATTGCACACCTTGTGCTTTTGGGCACTCCAGTGATGTTGCAGCTCTGAAATATGGCCAAACTGGTGGCAAGTGGCATCGTGGCAGCTGCACGCTTGACTTTTCTCAGTTCATGGGCAGTTATTTTGCGCCTTGGTTTTTCCACACGCTTCTTGCCACCCTGTTGACTATTTTGAATGAAACGCTTGATTGTTCGATGATCACGCTTCAGAAGCTTTGCAATTTTAAGAGTGCTGCATCCCCCTGCAAGATATCTCACTATTTTTGGCTTTTCTGAGCCTGTCAAGTCCTTCTTTTGACCCATTTTGCCAAAGGAAAGGAAGTTGCCTAATAATTATGCACACCTGATATAAAGTGTTGATGTCATTAGACCACACCCCTTCTCATTACAGAGATGCACATCACCTAATATGCTTAATTGGTAGTAGGCTTTTGAGCCTATACAGCTTAGAGTAAGACAACATGTATAAAGAGGATGATGTGGTCAAAATACTCATTTGCCTAATAATTCTGCACTCCCTGTATGTACAAATATTCTGTCCTGTCATAAATACTCTACTCCAACTATATGTAGAGCTGGTTTTATTCCAAAATCATACAACATACATAATAGAAAATGGAAAAAAAAAAAATATATATATATATATATATATATATATATGCTGTACCAGTGCTATCCTCATTTTTTTTAAATGCATTTATTTCCATAAGCTCCTTGGGGACCTCTTTCACCCTGCCCATCCACCCAGGCCCCTTGCCCCTTATCACCCCAGATCCCCCAACCATGCCCTACCACCTTGTCCCCCCACCCTGGTGCCTTTGGCCTCACCAGCATGTATGCCTCACCTGCTTGCATGTCTTAATTACCTGGGGCAGTGAATGATATCACAAATACGTTCTGGATTCCCTGCCCAGCCTTTAGATACGCACGCAGGAGAGGCATACATGCATTGCAGTTGGTGAGGCCAACGGAACCTGGGTGAGGGGTCAGGGTGGTAGGCAGGGCCTGAATTAAGGGATGGGTTTAAAAGGCTGCAGTCCAGAGGTGTCGGCCAGCTGGGGCCCTCATAAAACAAGGACATTTATGTTTTTAAAATGACTTGAAAGATTTTGCGGGAGTCTGCAAAATTACAGACAGCCAAACATCATGCCTCCTGAGCCCAAGTTCTGTAGGAAACTGGAGCCAGGTCACACAGTGACAGTCAGAATGTCTAGTAGGGAATGATAAGCCTATTACTTTCCATGTGCTGCACACTCCCTCAATTATGTAAAGCTGCATTTGAGTAATATCATTCTTTAGTCTGATACAAAAACTTTACAATCTATTTTATGGTTACACTCAAAATTGGTCAGTAATGCTCCAATACCTCAAGGCTGAATATGAAAGTCAGTCTACATTAGTAGTTAAAAGGACATCCGATACTAGATGGTCTGCAAAGGCTGATGCTGTAAAGGCTCTGTCTAAATACTAGAGCTCTTTTATTTATTTTTTAGACTAATCTTAAAGCTGACACGTGTTACAAGGCAAATTCTATGTTCAAGCAGCTGCTAAAATTGGAAACAATTTTCTGAAGACTTACTCAGATGAGATTGAGCCTGGATTTGTGCCCAAAATTATTCCCTTCAAGTGTAATTTGATGAGTTCAGGCAAAAACATACATCTCTAAAAGTTACTGATCCTCATTGGGGGATCTAGGGAGATATGGGGTAGGAGGGCCCTGAGTGAGGGGAAGGGTAGAAAGGGGCAGTACAGACTAAGGTAAAGTAGCCCCAGGCGATTAAAAAAAAATAAGAAAAGACAGCACTGGGTACCCCTCCCCCTGAGCAGGGCACAGGTGCAATGCATCTATGGCAAAACATGTTTTGACCCACCATAGGAAAATATGGCTATTTCAGACTTATCCACTAAAACCCTCCTCAGAAGGAAAGAGTTTAAAGACATACCAAAAGCCCTAAAAACAGAGAAATGGTATATAAATTGGAGGTTTCAATCTAAATTAATAATTTTGAAAAACAGACAGAAATTCATGGTTAATTTGGTAATAGAGGGTGAGAAGCTTCCCATTTGATAAAAATATTAATAGCCATCCAGATAAACTCAGATTACAAGGGCAAGAGTCAATAAATGTCTAGCGTAAATAAAAATGTAATTTATTTCGAGATCTACTCTTTAAGGAATTAGAATATATATATATATATATATATATATATATATATATATATATATATATATATATATATATATATATATATATGTAAAGGGAATTTCACTTATAAAGAATAGAAGAAATATTTGATCAGTTATCCCAAATTAATATAATCCCCCTTTTTTTCACTTCTCACAAAATTGTAATGAGATATTGAGGGTATAAATATTATGATAAAACAACACTAACAATTTTCTATGTGCACAAGTTAGATATATTGGATTTTTTATTTCTTTCTTCCCACAAATGACAAAGATTTGGTGCCGCATGAAAAAAAAAACAATATTTGAATTTATATTCTAGAAATTGATTGAGGTAGTAGATTGAGACAAAAAATGTATTTTAATATAAAAATAAAAATATATATTATAAAAACTGAAAATTTATCAAGATCAAATGATTCTCCTTAAATATGAGAAATTAGATGAGAGTAAACTGAATTAGCCAATAGAAATTGTAACATTAATGGAATCTTTTAGACTGGATAGATTTATTTAGAAAGAGATTTCTGAATCAGCCTCTGTGTAGAACTTCCATTCCATCTATCCACCACTACAAGCCATTACCTGCAACTAAGGGGATTGAGGAGGCACGCAGTAGAGTGACAGAGAGACATAATGTTAAAGTTAAAGTAAGATAACATTAAAAATATTTATTTTGGATACAAAAATTAGAAATTATTTGTAAGATTTAGGCAGAAAACATAGCTTTTAAGCATTTCTTAAAATACAAAAGTAAAGAAAAAAGTACACAAAGAGATACATTGGTATATTATATTCCAGGTGAAATCCACAAACCTTTTATATCTCTTTGCTTTAAGATAATAGAACAGCTAAATGTCATGTCTGTTAAATACTTCACAATCTTGTAAATATGTTCCGAAAACAACAGTAGTCTTTTTACAGACATTTAATTTTCTTGTTTTGTTTTGTTTAAAGTTATGCATCATGTTCCAAGGTTACTCAAGGCTGGGTCAGATTGTGACTAATGCTTTAAGTACACACCAAGACTATGCAGGTTTCAAGAAAAGACATGTAATTGGTATTAATGTAAATGTAATCTTCATCCTGTTCTTTGACTGCCAAAAAATCAACAGCAAAGCATTTTTGTTTGGTCTTTTTGGCACAGAAGGGTGTGTTTTTTTCATAGTATCAACATGTTTCACATGATACTGAGACACCAGAAATATAACAGATAGATGATGTGTATAAACACTTTTCTGCATGAGGTGCATTCACATTAATCAGTGAGAGACGGCAGCACATGATTTCCTGATTGGAACATTTACAAAAAAACTAAAAATGAGTTCTTAACCTCCTGGCTGCCAAGCACGTAAGCAAAGCAAGAGGCCTAGAATCAGGTATCTATTACAAGATTAGATGGACCAAACTGTTTTGTCTTTAAAATGATATATCCCTGCTCTCCCATTTTATAGATAGATAGATAGACTGATAGATAGATAGAAATCTGCTGCCTCCTTCTGTTGCTCCTGCTCGCCCTGCCGCCTCTCTTCGTGGCCTCCACACAACTGCTGACTCTTGTAGACCCCGTTCTTCTGCAACCTTTTCTTGGCCACCCTTGCTCTGCCTGCACTATCCTAGATATTCCATTGCTGGTGTAGTTTTTAAAAAAAATGGAATTTATAAAAACACATTTTGGCGACGTTATTTGCCACTTTCTTAGTCTTATTGGTACGTCATGTCCGCAACTGTACCTGTAGCATTCTGGTCTCCCTTCTAGCCCTATTATTCTCAATACTATTCTTTGCCAACGTCATCAGTTCAAGCCTTACGCCACACCACCAGCTACTTCATTGGTAGAAGTACCTGACCACAAATATATATAAAATAATGTTGTTGGGTTAAGCAATAATTAGGGTGTTGTTAGATACATACATTTGCAAATGTAGAAAATACCAAAATATTTGGTCTCTGTTTCATTATTAGTTATTGGGATTTGATATTTAGTATTTTCTGTTTCTTACAATTTATTTTGGGAAAGATGTTGTGCTATTAAAATAGACATTCTTTTTTATTTGTTAAAATAATGAAAACTATTTTTTTTTTTAGTGAAGGTTAGTTGGAAAGTAATTTTGTGGGTAAGACATGACAACTATTTTTAAACTTTCTAGTGCAAGTTCTTTTAGTCTATGTATAATTTTATGGGTTTCTTTTGAGGTTATGGAGTACTTTAATCAGGTTATTCATAGTATACTTTTTTTAAGTCCAGTGGCTGGATAACCATTAATTACCTTGCCTGTTTTTGGAGTATATGTAATGTAAACATTGATATATTTGATTTCAGCTTGCTCACATGATCCAGGACTTTCAGTATTAGTTTAATTGTAAATATATGATTTATTTTGGTTAAAACAGAGAAATCATAATAAATAAATATATATAAATAAATAAATATATATATATATATATATATATATATATATATATATATATATATATATATATAGTGAACTCCAGATTATCGAGAATTTAGGCATCCAGAAATTGCAACCAACCGGAACCTCCAGTGATTCCATGCCATCCTGAAACTCTCAATCAACCGGCAAATGACGCTGAGCAACCGGAATCTGAAGCAACTGCAAATGACGCTGCAATGAACTGGCAAAAGGAGCAGCCTGGAAGTGACCCTGGAGGTGGATCAAGTGGATCATGACCATGTAGGAACACAACGGAAGCCTCTGCCTGGAAGTGCCCATCGGAAGCCTGTGCCTGGAAGGGCCAATCTGATGTATGTAATGTATAATAAAATGTTTTTTTAAATGAACATTGTCTCTCTCTCTCTCTCTCTCTCTCTCTATGTACAATATGACATAGAACTCATAATAGAGAATGAGAGGAGAAGTGAAGGAAAAGAGATGCAAAAAAGAAGAAAAAATACTAATTATAAAAAAATATAATTGAAAAAACACAGAACATTAAAATAACTTCTTGGGGTGGGCGGAGCTAGCGTCCTAACATTGCGGACGCATCCTAGATAGGCTCCGTGGCAAGGTCGGGTTAAAGCCCCTAATTGCTGCCCAATTGCTGCCTCATTGGACACCAATCAAGGGGAATACAGGGGAGACCCGGGAATCGGGTCTTCTGGCCCTGACTGTGGGACGACTGAGAAGTGTGGCTGCGTGGGCACTAGGGGATTCAACATCCAGAACTGCTGGATGGAGGAACCCTGCATCGCCCCAACAGGTACCTGGCACCCCGAGACTGAAGGGGCACAGGGAAGGAGGCTCTGGACTCCACCACAGGAAGTCCCAAATCAGGAGGCAAGTGAGCTGGTGATATCCCTGCACCCAACACACCCCACACACAAAACCCCACTGCCCTCAGTTATTCCCCCCAACCTGAGGAGAGGCAATCTTAGTGGGAGAGGGGCCCCAACATATTAAAGCAGCCATCTTGATCAGCTCACATGGTTGTGACATTCCTATGCTGCCAAGCGTTTCCTGCACTATTCAAGCATGGAAATTGGGAGAGCTTCCCACATATCTAAACCTTTCATCTACGTGCCCTAAATCTTTATCAGGACAACAAGAGGGTTTTACAGCATTGATCAAAGCTGATTTCCTAACAGCTTAAGTCTCAATAAGGGCTATTATTGTGTTTAACTACCTGAAACCCTTATCTCAAGCTACCCTGAGTGTCATAATGATTAATCTCACAGAGCTCATTCATTTTATCGAATATATTGTACTGTGCATAACTTGGGATACACAAGCTTGTTGTTGGCCGTCCGGCCCAACCTTAAGCCAGATAACTATATTTTCACTGCAGCTTGAACATTTCTCATATTTCTCTGCTGCCATCTATCTACTGGCCATAAATTGCGAAAGGCACTGGAGTTTCACTTACAAGAATATCCAATCCTGTGTACACTGAATTCTCTATAAGAAATCCCTCAATAACAATTGAAGAGCCCTGACTAGACCTTCTCTAGATCTTGTAACAAGATTAAAGGAGGGTCACAACTTACTTTTTTATGGCTGAGCAGCATTTGAACTTGCACAAAACCCTCACAATCACCATGGGGTAAGAAGTTGAGTGGCAGGGGGCTCTAAATGGGCACAGCCTTAATTATCCCCAAGACTCTCCCTGAAATTGCTACACTATCTTCGCTTTAAATGATATGATCTAAGGGAGACCCCTCATGAATAAGTTACTCCACTTTCTAAAAATCTCTGACTAACAAAGTGAAAACAACAATCATCCTCATCTGCTTAAAATGGGCAAATCAAAGAAGAATCTACCCTTTAAGAGCATACAGGAGTTTTTTAATAAACCCGAGGTACCCCCCCCCCCCCCTCAAATTCCAAACTCTCCCTCCAGGCAATCTGAATCCTCAGAGATTGAGGGAGATGACCCAAATATGACACCTGACATGAACCTTTCAGCCAAATCAATTGCTATAATAGGGCAAATGCTTCAGGCCCAATCAGCGCAACTGGTGAAAGATCTTTACGAACTGGATCAAAGAACTAATTTACTACAGGAAACGGCAGATCAAATCTTGGAAGCTCAAGAACATGATAGAGCGGAAATTTCAGCCTTGGCATCTACAGTTTTAGCCTAAGATGAGAAAATAGATAATCTGGAAAATAGATTGAGGTTACACAACATCAGAGTTTGTGGGGTACCGAAGGCAGTTCCAGATCTGGTACAATATCTCACTGCTGTAATTTCTAATATTTTACCAGACCTTGCAGATAGTTCCTGGGAGATCAAGCGAGCTCATAGAGCTCTGGGGGCCTCAAGAAACCAAGAGCTCCCCGAATACATAATTGTACGCTTCTTAAGGCAAAGAACCAGAGACTTGATTCTTAATGCAACTAGGAAAATGTCTACCATCAAAGGACCAGATGGCTCTCTGCTTCAAGTTTATATGGATTTATCCCCATTGACATTGTAAAAGCGCAGAGCCTTGAAACCAGCTCTAGCCATCCTTATTAAGCACAAAATACCAGGTGGGGATTTCCTTTTTCCCTTTCTTTTCAACATAAGGGAACTTCCTACTCGATTCATTCACCCGAGAAATGCACCAAACCTTCTCCACCACCTTTATTTAGCAGCTCCAGAGGATATCTGTACTACCCAGGAACAATTGCCCAACCCAAGACCTTCCAGAATTTGGTTGACATCAAAGAAACCAAATCGCGGACTTCTGCTTCGGACCTTCAACCGACTCTTCTTCCGGATCCTATGAGCATCTCTCCCAGCAGTCTGGAACCCCTCAAGCAACGGCTGAAGGAGGATTGTATTAATTTCTATTTGTTTATCTTAAAAACATAGAGTATTTTGCTAGTCTAGTTTACAGTTTTAGAGAGAGGATTTAATTGTGATGCAGTTTCGGTTGATCCAATATAGCTGTTAGAATGGTATAACATAATGTCTAAGACTTCTAGTTTCTTATGCTTTCAACAGTTAACTTGTTGATGTCTTTCTCTTTTACTATGCTAGACTTCATTTGTCTTTCTGGGCTGTAACAATATAGCAGTTTGAGGTATTCATTTGGTGCCTGTCTGAGCCCTTTACAGGGTCCTACATATATATTCATAGTGTCAGGAATGTATATGACAAAGTTGCTTTTTTATATAGAGCCTTTATCTCATATAAGAAATACAAACCCTCTGTACTCTTCCTCCAAGAGACCCATTTTGCACAAAACACCGTCTTCCCTGCATAAAGACTATCCAACTTTTAATACCTCTAATCAGAAAACCAAAAGAGCGGGAGCAGCTATACTGATCCACAAAAATGTCCCTTTTAATGTAACTCATAAAAGAATAGATGAGGAGGGTAACTTCATTATTCTCACTGGTACCTTACTAAACACTAAGGGCCCTATTAAATTCTCCCTCGTAGTTCTCTCGGTGCTCGCAAAAGGCAGTTTTCCTGCTGTTTGCGAGAACCGAATCTCTCGCAGTCTGCCTTACGATATGACTGCGAGAAAATGGCCGAGAATAGGCTCCGAGAGAGCTACGTAGCCTTAAATCTATGCACGAGTCTCGCATATCGTAAGAATCCCTAAGTGGACAAAAAGTCCACGCAAGGGATCCGAAAGCCTCTACGTGCTGCCTCGGAACAGCCCGAGACAGCAGTGTGAGGCTCCCCCCTGCACCCTATACACATCCCCATGCTGCAGGGGTCTCTATCAGGACCCCTGCAGCACCCCCACATTAACCCCTTGCAGCGGGGGTCCCCGATCTGCATAGATCAGGCCCCCCGATGCATTTAAAACTTTTAAATTCCCCGCCGCGGCTCCTTAAAGGGACCGCGGCACACTATTACCCAATCCCGGCCGCGGCACTTAAAATTAACCCCCCTCTATGCTGGGGGTCCCCATCGGGACCCCCGAAGTGTCCCCACATAAACCCATTGCAGGGGGGGCCCCGATCTGCATAGATCAGGCCCCCCGCTGCATTTAAAACTTTTAAATTCCCCGCTGCGGCTCCTTAAAGGGACCGCGGCACACTATTACCCAATCCCGGCCGCGGCACTTAAAATTTACCCCCCTCTATGCTGGGGTCCCCATCGGGACCCCCGAAGTGTCCCCACATAAACCCCCTGCAGCGGGGGGCCCCGATCGGCACCGATCGTGACCCTGCTGCAATTCAATTTTAAATTTCCCGCCTCGCGGGTCCTCAAAGGACCGTAAAGGTCCTGAAAGGACTCGCACTAAAAATATTAACCCCAGGCAACTATAATTACCCCATTAACTCATGATGGTCAATCCAGACCACCATAAGGCCTAAATTAACCCATTAACTTATGATGGTCAATCCAGACCACCATAAGGCCTAAATTAACCCATTAACTCATGATGGTCAATACAGACCACCATAAGGCCTAAATTAACCCATTAACTCATGATGGTCAATCCAGACCACCATAAGGCCTAAATTAACCCATTAACTCATGGTGGTCAATCCAGACCACCATAAGGCCTAAATTAACCCATTAACTCATGATGGTCAATCCAGACCACCATAAGGCCTAAATTAACCCATTAACTCATGGTGGTCAATCCAGACCACCATAAGGCCTAAATTAACCCATTAACTCATGATGGTCAATCCAGACCACCATAAGGCCTAAATTAACCCATTAACTCATGATGGTCAATCCAGACCACCATAAGGCCTAAATTAACCCATTAACTCATGATGGTCAATCCAGACCACCATAAGGCTCTATTTAACCCCATCAGTCCCATAAGGGTATATTATTACCATTATGGGCCTGTTACAACCCAACATTAACCACATAAGTGCCATGAAGGTCCTCAAGGACCATCATGACACTAACTACAAACACTACACTATAACCCCCAATAAACCATTTAATCTAAACTAATCCCCCTCTACACTAATCTATTAACACTTACACTACCTACCTACACTACTTACCCCCTAATAAACCTCCCAACACTCTAATTACAAAAAACAAAAAACCTACAGTACAGAAAACAAAAAACCTACAGTACAAAAAACAAAAAAACCTACAGTACAGAAAAAAAACAATTACAACCCCACCCCCCACTACAGAAAACAAAAAAATACATTACAACCCCACCCCCCACTACAGAAAAAAAAAAAATTACACACCTGAAAAGGAAAGACAGATAAACACAATACAATACATACATATAATACATTACATACATTACATACAATACATGACATTACATATAATATATTACATACAATACATGACATTACATATAATATATTACATATAATATATTACATATAATACATTACATATAATACATGACATTACATATAATATATTACATATAATACATTACATACAATACATTACATACAATACATGACATTACATATAATATATTACATATAATATATTACATATAATATATTACATATAATACATTACATACAATACATGACATTACATATAATATATTACATATAATATATTACATATAATACATTACATACAATACATGACATTACATATAATATATTACATATAATATATTACATATAATACATTACATACAATACATGACATTACATATAATATATTACATATAATATATTACATATAATACATTACATACAATACATGACATTACATATAATATATTAAATATAATATATTACATATAATATATTACATATAATATATTACATATAGTCCTAATCAAATACCCCCTATCTATCTAACATACAATCTATTTAATTTAAAATAAATCCTAACTATATCAAATACATCCCCCTATCTATCTAATATACAAAAAATCCTAACTACATACACAGACCCTAATTCTAAAATAAAATAAAATAATTACAGTCCTAACTACATACACAGACCCTAATTCTAAGCTAAAATCAATAAATTAAGACCACTTACCTTTAAGATGTTGCTTCAGATCACTAACCTATGGGTCAAACAAAAAGAAAAATTAGTACAAAACAAGGAGAGAAGGCCGGGGACATCGCGGGGAGGTAAGTTAAATGTATATTTAGATGTTTATTTGTGTATTTTACTTATTGTTTATATATTGTATTCATGTATTCATGTATTGTGTTTTTTTTTTTAACAGGGCCGCGCCGGAAGAGCTAAACAGTGACTGGACATGCTGTAAAGGTGAGTTGAATATTTAGAATGTATAGAATGTTTATTTATTTGATGTTAATGTTTTGTACTAATTTTTATTTTTTGTTTGACCCATAGGTTAGTGATCTGAAGCAACATCTTAAAGGTAAGTGGTCTTAATTTATTGATTTTAGCTTAGAATTAGGGTCTGTGTATGTAGTTAGGACTGTAATTATTTTATTTTAGTTTAGAATAAGGGTCTGTGTATGTAGTTAGGACTGTAATTATTTTATTTTAGTTTAGAATAAGGGTCTGTGTATGTAGTTAGGATTTTTTGTATATTAGATAGATAGGGGGATGTATTTAATATAGTTAGGATTTATTTTAAATTAAATAGATTGTATGTTAGATAGATAGGGGGTATTTGATTAGGACTACATGTAATATATTATATGTAATATATTATATGTAATATATTATATGTAATGTATGTAATGTCATGTATTGTATGTAATGTATGTAATATATTATATGTAATATATTATATGTAATATATTATATGTAATATATTATATTTAATATATTATATGTAATGTCATGTATTGTATGTAATGTATTATATGTAATATATTATATGTAATGTCATGTATTGTATGTAATGTATGTAATGTATTATATGTATGTATTGTATTGTGTTTATCTGTCTTTCCTTTTCAGGTGTGTAATTTTTTTATTTTCTGTAGTGGGGGGTGGGGTTGTAATGTATTTTTTTGTTTTCTGTAGTGGGGGGTGGGGTTGTAATTGTTTTTTTTTCTGTACTGTAGGTTTTTTTGTTTTTTGTACTGTAGGTTTTTTGTTTTCTGTACTGTAGGTTTTTTTTTGTAATTAGAGTGTTGGGGAGGTTTATTAGGGGGTAGGTAGTGTAGGTAGGTAGTGTAAGTGTTAATAGATTAGTGTAGAGGGGGATTAGTTTAGATTAAATGGTTTATTGGGGGTTATAGTGTAGTGTTTGTAGTTAGTGTCATGATGGTCCTTGAGGACCATCATGGCACTTATGTGGTTAATGTTGGGTTGTAACAGGCCCATAATGGTAATAATATACCCTTATGGGACTGATGGGGTTAAATAGAGCCTTATGGTGGTCTGTATTGACCATCATGAGTTAATGGGTTAATTTAGGCCTTATGGTGGTCTGTATTGACCATCATGAGTTAATGGGTTAATTTAGGCCTTATGGTGGTCTGGATTGACCATCATGAGTTAATGGGTTAATTTAGGCCTTATGGTGGTCTGGATTGACCATCAGGAGTTAATGGGTTAATTTAGGCCTTATGGTGGTCTGGATTGACCACCATGAGTTAATGGGTTAATTTAGGCCTCATGGTGGTCTGGATTGACCACCATGAGTTAATGGGGTAATTATAGTTGCCTGGGGTTAATATTTTTAGTTTTTTGTCCTTTCAGGACCTTTACGGTCCTTTGAGGACCCGCGAGGCGGGAAATTTAAAATTGAATTGCAGCAGGGTCACGATCGGTGCCGATTGGGGCCCCCCGCTGCAGGGGGTTTATGTGGGGACACTTCGGGGGTCCCGATGGGGACCCCCAGCATAGAGGGGGGTTAATTTTAAGTGCCGCGGCCGGGATTGGGTAATAGTGTGCCGCGGCCCCTTTAAGGAGCCGCGGCGGGGAATTTAAAAGTTTTAAATGCAGCGGGGGGCCTGATCGGTGCCGATCGAGGACCCCCGCTGCAAGGGGTTAATGTGTGGGGGCTGCGGGGGTTCCTATGGACCCCTGCAGCAAGGTGTTCATGTGAGGACACTTCGGGGGTCCCGACGGGGACCCCCGCATTAAGGGGGGGTTAATTTTAGGTGCCGGGGGGGTATTCGGAGTACCCCCACGGCAGGGCTTATGTGGGGGACTGCCGCGGAGGTCCCTTTTAGGACCCCCGCAGCAATTGATGAGGAGTGGGAGCCTGCGATATCATCTCGCAGGCTGTCACTCCTCATGTACATTTACGCAGTGTAGATACGTACGGCCCTGCTGCGTAGCTCATACGTTGCTCGCAGCAGGGCTAATTTAATAGCATTGTAAGTTAGAGAAACTTTGCAGTACGTAGGGCTTAAGTAGAAGCCTCTTATTTACGAGGCTGGAATTTAATAGGGCCCTAAGTTTACCCTTGTATCTATTTATGTCCCTACTACAGCTCCACATAAGGCCCTCATAAATCTACTGGAGACATAGGCAAGATAATCATAGGGGGAGATTTTAACTTGGTTTTAAACTCAGATCTAAATAGGTCCAAAACGCAAATCGATTTCCAGACAAAACTAAACAAATTAGGAATCTTTTCTTTAAATTGGGCTTAGTTGATGCCTGCAGGGGGCTCCACCCGCAGGTGAGGGAGTACACTTTTTACTCGCCTACACACAAATCCTATTCTAGGATTGACACACTTATAATAGACATAACAAAAAAGCAAGGATTGCTAGTTCCCCAGGTGTTTGTTACCTAATGACACATATCTTATAACAATAAGGGTAAACATCATTATAACAATTGATCTTTAATAAATCTTTAATCACAATGGAGATATAAAACCAATAAAAAATCCAGGATTTGGGAAGTAGGAGGTTTAGAAGTGGGCTACTTCTTTGAGATATATTGCCACCAAAGATATTTGTATACTCGCATTGGAGGGGCAATATTGTCTCTCCCCTGTAGTTCTGTGTGCTTTTATATGACAGAGCTATCCAGCTCTTGCTTAATTGCCCTTTCTGTCCGTCAATCCCCTTTTGAAAGGGGCAGGATCATCCAGGTCTCAAATTGTTAGCTCCTTTCAAATTTTTTGAACCTTATGGACTCATAATCATCTGGTGAACATATTTGAAAATATTATATGATATATCTGGATCAGGCTTGTTGCAAGGATGCTTGTTATTCAAAAGATGAAGTAATAGATTCTAAAAGGAGTCTTGTCCTGGCTATATGCCAGAGACTGCATGTATCTGCAGAGTCTACATAAGATCCTTTAGCTTCTTCCTCCCATATGATAGTGATTTATAAACTTTGTGGAACACCTCGTCTGCTTATTGGATTAAATTGCATTAAGATGCCCTGGAAATCCAGTGCAATACAAAATATAAATAAGACTGCAATATTGCATCCACCTTAAGAACCTCAAAATTGGTGAGTCAGGTGGCGTTTAGTTAACCTGTATGCTGACTTGTAATATAATATAACCAATTGGCAGGAAATCTAAACTGCAGTGAGGGTGTATGTGGCATAAACATCAATAGAAAAGTAATTAACTCTGCTCCTTATTAAAAGACAACTTTCCTTTTCACTGGTAGATCACCCTCCACTAGATCATCATCAATACAATTGGGTTAGGACAGGTAGGGTACACTTGCACACATACTACCAGGGGAAGCAGACGCCAGCGTGCTCCTTAACGTAAGGAAGCACACCGCGTCATCAAAAGCAGATGAGTTTCGACGTAACTAGACGTCTTCTTCAAGGGTTAAACGGAGCTTGCCTTCGGATCAGCCTTATAAGCGTTACCGTCTCCACGGTAACCAATAATCATGGCGTGCATCTGTGCAGTATGTCACGCACTGTCGTCCAATCGTAGCGTCCATGTTTTAAACTGTAGCATCACGCTATTTCATATATTCTTATCTGAGACAATATCAGGATCTTGGCATTATAGATACTTACAGTTGGTAAATAACTAAGTTATTTCTATGGTAAGCTAGGTATCCCTATAAATATCACATGGATCACCTGTTATTGTATGGGTGAATTTAAAACATGGATGCTACGAGTGGACGACGGTAACGCTTATAGGCTGATCCGACGGCAAGCTCAATTTACCCCTTGAAAAGACGTCTAGTTACGTCGAAATGCGTCGCCTTTTGATGACGCGACATGCGTTCTTCCTTTAAGGAGCACGCTGGCGTCTGCTTCCCCTGGTAGTCTGTGTGCAAGTGTACCCTACCTGTCCCAACCCAATTGTATGGATGATGATCTAGTGGAGGGTGATCTCCCGGTGAACAGGAAAGCTGTCTTTTAATAAGGAGCAGAGTTAGTTACTTTTCTATTGATGTTTATGCCATATACTCACTCCCTCACTGCAGTTTAGATTTCCTGCCAATTGGTTATATTATATTACAAGTCAGCATACAGGTTAACTAAACGCCACCTGACTCACCAATTTGGATGTTCTTAAGGTGGACACAATATTGCAGTCTTATTTATATTTTGTATTGCACTGGATTTCCAGGGCATCTTAATGCAATCTAATCCAATAAGCATATGGGGTGTTCCACAAAGTGGATAGAGTCACCTCTTTGTATCAAGGAAACATTATAGGCAGTTTATAAATCACTATCATATGGGAGGAAGGATCTTATGTAGACTCTGTAGATACATGCAGACTCTGGCATATAGCCAGGACAAGACTCCTTTTAGTATCTATTAATTCATATTTTGAATAACAAGCATCCTTGCAAAAGCCTGCTCCAGATATATCATATAATATTTTCACCAGATGATTATGAGTCCATAAGGTTTGAAAAATTTGAAAGGAGCTAACAATTTAAGACCTGGATGGTCCTGCCCCTTTCAAAAGGGGATTGATGGTCAGAAAGGGCAACTAATCAAGAGCTGGATAGCTCTGTCATATAAAAGCACACAGAACTACAGGGGAGAGACATTATTGGCCATCCAATGCGAGTATACAAATATCTTTTATGGCAAGAAGTAGTCCACTTTTAAACTTTCTACTTCCCAAATCCTGTATTTTTTAATTGGTTTTATATCGCCGTTGTGATTAAAGATTTATTAAAGATCAATTGTTATAATGATGTTTACCCTTATTGTTATAAGACATTTATAATAGACGCCACATTGCTAGAACAAACCAAATCTTCAGATATTATTCCTTGCCCCGGGCAGATCACAGTCTAATGTCATTGGTTCTGAATCTAAATCAGACACTGACAGGCTCCTATCTAACCCTATTATACAAGACAAAATTATACAGAGAAACAGAGAAGGCATTGAGGAAAACCCAAAGCAAATTATTTGCCCTACCAAAATAGCCAGGCCCTCTTTTAGCTAATAAGTTGAACGCCAAATATCAGCAATCTAAAGTCACTCAGATTAAAACAACATCTGGCTCAGTTACAATGAATCAGGCAAAGATTCAGGACACCTTCCTTAAATTTTATCAGGCTATTTATACCTTCCATGCACAAATAGATGAGGACTCCCTAGCTAGCTTTCTAGATAAACTGAATCTCCCCACTTTGGAAAACTCTGATCTGGATTTGCTTAACTGACGTGACCCTAGAAGAAGTCAAATACACTATTAAATCTCTCAAATTGTGCAAATCACCTGGGCCGGAGGACTTTTCTAATTCATATTATAAAGAACTTGTAAATGTCTTGACTCCTCATTTGGTAACATTATGTAATGCTACTTTACTTTAAGGGAACAGATGCCACCAGAGCTAAATCAAGCGAATATGGTCTTTTTTCCCAAGGCGGGGAGAGATCCACTAGAGGTTAAAAGCTATCGCCCAATCTCCTTGCTAAACGGGGATATCAAATTATTAGCTAACAAATGGCAAATAGGATTTCCAGATTCTTGCCTAAGCTTATCCATAAGGAACAGGCAGGCTGGGGATAACATTAGGAGAGTGCTGAATGTACTTCATCTTGTCCATCACCCAAAAGCACCACTCTGCACCCCAGCTTTGGATATTGAGAAAGCCTTTGATTCTCTGGAATGGCCATATCTTTATGCTGTTTTAGCGAAAATTGGTTTCAAAGGCAACTTCTTAAATCTCCTCAAAATGTATTATGATTTTCCTAAGGCAACTCTAAAATTACCAGGCCCTGAGAAAACACTTTTAAACATCCAAAGGGGCACTAGGCAACGATACCCCTTATCCTCACTACTTTTTGCTCTTGCAATGGAACCATTGGCACAGACTATTAGGATCACCCCTGAGATTAAGGGTTTGACATTGGGTAATCAAAATTACAAATGTTGTCTCTTTGCAGACGATCTATTATGTACTTTAACACACCCCTCCACCTCTATCATGGCCCTTTGGATGTATTAAATAGGTTTAAATCAATTTCAAGTTTACGAGTCAATGAGGATAAAACAGAAGCTTTAGGGTCTCATCTACCACACTCTGAACGGGAATTCTTAAAGAATTCTTTAAATTTTTTCTGGCCCAAAACTTATTTAAAATATTTAGGAATAAAAGTTACCCCTAATATCTCAGATCTGTACAGAGTTTATTATCTGGCTCTTTTTAAAGAACTGTCAACCGACCTAGAGAAATGGAACAAGTTCCAAATCTCATGGTCCGGCCGAATACATTCGGTCAAAATGAACATCCTCCTTAGAATCTTACACTATTTTAGATCCTTAAACATCAAAGTTCCCATTAAAGATCTTGACAACTTTCAAAAGCAAAATAAACCCCCTGGAATTACTAAGTCTACATTGTTTAGACATAAAGATAAATGTGTTCTTTTGTGCCCGCACCTAAAGCTCTACTACAGAGCGGCGCAAATTTAATTTCTACCCCAAGCTCACTCCTTAGAACATCAACCTATTTCGGTTCTGATTGAGAACCATCAGTTACAACCCCTAGGGTGGGATACGATAATATGGCTTCCTAAATCTCAATGCCCCCCAAATAATTACCTCAACCCCATAATTAGATTGTCCTTAACATGTTGGTCCTGGCAAACTCCAAACGTCAATTGACTCTTGAGCCCCGCCCCCCTTCTCTCCATTACTACCTCTCCCCCCTTTTCAAAGGACCTTTCCACAGACTCAAAGGTTTGGTGGATTTCACATGGTCTTGATAGAATAGAAGCGTGAATAATTGATGATCAAATTATCAATTTTGAATACCTAAGGGATAACGTTGATCTCCCCCTGAAGGAACACTTCATTTTTGCAAGTTTAGACACTTTATATTGACCCTGAAGAGGACATTTGGTTCCCCCAAGGTTAATTGGATGACTCGCATCTGCAAAGAAGCTCCACTATTAAAGGGTATTCAAGGTCAAATCTACGAGAATTTCAATAACCCCCTTAATAATCATAAACCTAGGCCCTTGATTAGATGGGAATGAAGACCCGAGATCAGACCTGTGATATGGAAAAATGGGGAAGAATTAGCGGGAGACTAGCTTAGGGCTCTTATAATTATAGCTTACTAGAAACTTCACTAAATGTTTTCCATAGAACCTATATCACCCCAGAGAGACTTCACAAGATGAACCTCCAGGAACCCGGCTACCTGTTTTAGGGGATGTTTGGAAATAGGGACCTTTATACACACTTGGTGAAACCTGCCCAAAAGCTCAAACTATATGGTCTGAAATAATTAAATTGTCCTCAAATCTTTTTCATACTCACAATATCTTACATTGAAGTTTGTCTTTTGGGACACCATTCACCTCTACTAACTAAACCTCAGGATAAACTACTTCAATATATTCTATGAGCTGTATTGCCAGTAGGTGGAAGAATGCCAATCTGTGCTTAAAAGAAATATTCAATAAGATAAACGATATAATGATCAATGAAAAACTCATACATGTAGTCTCATACATGTGACACATTCTAATTTCCTGACCATTTAGGAACCTTGGATTTCTTCGACCCATAGTATAGAGCCAGGATAAGGAAATATTAGGCTGACATGTGTGGGTCAGAGACAGCTGGTCGGGAGACGCGGGGCCTGGCGCCCTTACTGGAGACCGGACTGAAATGTGAGTTGACATGCTCTACAATTATTGAATCGGCTTTAAGAAGTTGGATAAAGGGAAAAAAAGGGGGAACTGAAAATGAATATACTGAAGATTAAATCACCTTTCCTTCCTTCCCTCCCTTCCCCTCACCTAATTACTCTTGTTTTGTTTTAAGTTTTTCATTGTTGAAAACGGAAAATGGTTAGTGGTGTTGCTCACATGGGAATTATTAATGTACAATCACTTACCATGCTTTTTTGTTTTTTGTTTTTTTTCCTTACATTTTCTACACCAACATCTTATATGTCATGGCTTGAAGTGGTTGTTCTTTCTTTCTCTGTTTTAACTTTTTTCTCTTGTGAGTCAATAAAAATTATTGAAAATAAAATTACTTCTTGGAATGTGGGGGGTATAAACTCAACAAATAAAAAGAGGAGCCATGATAAAGAATTTAAAAAAGATAGCATCAGACATTGCTCTCCTACAAGAAACACATTTCAGTATAAAATAACATAAAAAACTGGCCAGGGATTGGGTGCAAAAAGTTGTATTTACTAAATATAAGGAAAAAAAACGAGGAGTAGCCATATCTTTTTAAAAAAGGATTACATTCTAAATATAAAAGCATAAATCTTGATAAAGAAGGAAGATATATCATAATACAGTTATGGCTTGAACAAGAACAATTCTTACTCTGTAACTTATATGCCCCAAATAAAGACAAATTTTTTTTTTCAAGAAATAATGATAAAATATCCTTAATAAGTGACGAGTTAATCATTGCGGTTGGAGACTTTAATATTGCTCCATTTGGAGCTCAAGATAGGATTAAGATATCTAAAGGTTTTAGCCAGGAAAAGAATATGACTACTCGCAATAAAAGAGAGAATAACATCTATAGAGAAATATCAAATAAATTAAATCTAATTATTGTTTGGCACATTTTTAATCCACAAAAAAAAGAGTTCACTTGTTACTCAAAAACAAATTAAACTTTATCACAAATTGATTACTTTTTAATTTCACCTACATTAATAGAAAAAATAGGAAATCAATAAATAGGAAATATTCTCCTATCAGATCACGCTCCAATAATGATTAATATTAAACTTCCACACTATGGATATAAAAATAGAAATTGGAGATTTTCTAATGCACTACTTAAAGATCCAGAATTTGGGATTTATATCAAGGATAGATGGAAAGAATATTATGATCACAACAAAGCACATATTAACACCATTAATATATTTTGTGAGACTGCAAAGACAGTTCTTACAGGGGATATTATTAGTTATCAATACAGAAAAAAAGTGTCAAAAAAATGCAAGATCTTAATCTTAAGCTTACTAAATCATATATCTCGTATAGAGATCAACCAAATTTACAAAATGTAAATAAATTTAAAATGACAAAAGAAAAAATAGAAAATAATTTGATGGCTAAAGCTCAGAAGTCTGAATTCTATATACACAGTACATTTTTTAAAAGTGGAAATATAATATCTAAAATGCTTGCTAACCTTCTGAAAAAATAAAAAGGCTCTAACTATATATCTAATATACAAAAAACAGGTAGAATAATCACCAAAACTAATGAAATAAAGGATGTTTTTCTGGAACATTTCTCCAAGGTCTATACTAAAGTAAAAAAAGATGGTAAAAAGGAGGGATTCTGAACGGAAGTGGAAACAGAAACAGTAAGCCAGACGCAATTGGAAGAATTAAATAAACCAATTACAATTACAGAGATAGGAGATACCATTAAATCATTAAAAAAAAGGAAAAAAATCATTAAAAAAAGGGAATACACCTGGCTCAGATGGCTACCCTGGTGAATTTTATTTTATTATGTTAGAACAGATACCTCCTATCTTGTTAAAACTAATGAATGAATATTTCTTGGGCAATATTGAAATTTCGAAAAGATTTACTGAAGCCAATATTTCTATCTTTCCGAAAAATTGTAAGAATAAGGATGAAATAAATAGCTATAGACCAATCTCATTACTAAATTCAGACTACAAAATCTTTATGAAAATATTGGCAAATCGATTACAAACCCTCCTTATAGATCTGGTTTTATGCAAAGTAGATCAGTCACCACAAATATCAGAAAGGTAAAGGGAATAATTGAGGAATATCAATTAAATTAAAATAAAAAAAATTCACCAGCATTAATAATGCCATATGAGTATAGATGCCAGATAGTGTGAACTTCGAAAGAAGAGAACTGGAGAGAGGGAACTGGAGTAATGCAATTGAAGGAGCAGAGGGTGGAAAGTAATATGCCCATGCCTCCACCTTGCTTATTACCAGGTCTAGGTGTGTGACTGAAATATGCCCACGCCTCGACCTTGCTTAATCCCAGGTCTAGGTGTGTGACTGAGGGGAGGCAGTGTCAGATGGAGAGAGACAGGTGGTGGCTTACATTTCAGTCACACACCTAGACCTGGGAATAAGCAAGGTGGAGGAGTGGGCATATTACTTTCCACCTGCTGCTCGTTCACTTGCATTCCCCCAGTTCCCTCTCTCCAGTTCTCTTCTTTCGAAGTTCACACTATCTGTCTCTTTTCATCCATCTCTCTATGAGTGGCTGGCATCTATCGTCCGCCTAGACCAGCCTCTCAATTTCTGGATCATTTTGCCGTCTGGCTCCCTCTCTTTCTCTCCTCTAACATACCTTCACTTGTTATTAGTGATTTCAGCATTGCCACTGACACTCCCACTTCTCCCACAGCCACAAAACTACTTGCACTTACCTCTTCCCTTGGCCTCTCACAGTGAATAGAATCCCCTACCCACTAGAATGGACACTCTCTTGACCTATTTTTTTCTAATCACTGCTCTATCTGCAATCTTACAATCTCCCCACCTCTTTCTGACCACCATCTCCTAACCTATAGTCTCACAACCCCTTCCAATCTTTGCCATTTATCACACCCAACTACCAGAACCCACAGAAACCTGCAGACACTTAACTCACAACACATTTCCAATTTAATACAACCCCTTCTCAGTTCTCTCACTACCCTCACTTGCCCTGATATTGCTACCACACAATACAATTCGACTCTAAATTCCACCCTGGACTCTCTAGCCCCCATAACCACAGGCAGATGTCCCCGCTCTCATCTACAACCATGGCACACTACACGAACACGCTACATCCAGAAGTGCTCCCGCAGCGCTGAACGATTATGGACGAAATCTCGCTTCTCAGCAGACTTCCTTCGTTACAAGTTTATCCACACCCTCAATCTTGCCAAACAGATCTGTTTCTCATCATTAATATCAAATTTGCCTCCAACCCCAATTATTTGTTCTCCACTTTCAACACTCTCCTCTGTCCTCTCCCACCTCCCGCCCCTTTCTCTCTTACAGCTTAAGATTTTGCTAGACACTTTAATAGAAAAATAAAAAAAATTCGTAATGATCTCTACTCTCAACGTGGTCACATCACACCGTCTCCTCAACAAACAAACAGCAGCCTGCCTTCACCCTTTCCCAAAACTATAGCCATTATAAACTTTAACCTTTAACCCTGTAACTGAGGATGAAGCAGCAAATCTTCCATCAACCTCCTGTCTCACAACTTGTCCACATGATTCAATTCCATCACAGCTCATCCCCCCCCCCTCTACCACACTTATCCCAGCTCACACACATCTATTCAACCTTTCCTTAGACACTGACAAGTTTCCATCACCTTTGAAACAAGCCACAATTACACCCATTCTTAAGAAACGCTCATCTGATCCAGCTTCTCCATCTAAGAACCACTCTATCTCTCTACTTTCCTTGGCTTTTAATCTACTTGATCGTGTTGTCTACAATTGCCTTACACAATTAATTTCCTCCAACTCCCTCCTTGATCCCTTCCAGTCTGGCTTCCAGCCCCAACACTCCACAGAGACAGCTCTTACAAAGGTTACTAATGACCTGCTCAACGCCAAATCAAAGGGTCATTTCTCTATCATTATTCTCCTGGATCTCTCTGCTGCCTTTGACACAGTTGATCATCCTCTTCTTATCCAAATTCTCCACTCTCTTGGGATCCGTGACACTGCTCTCTCTTGGTTCACATCTTATCTAGAAAATCGAACATTTAGTGTCTCCTTCTCTGGCTCCTCTTCATCTCCTCGCTTTCTAACTGTCAGTGTACCCAAAGGCTCAGTCCTAGGCCCCCTCCTTTTCTCTATCTATACATCCTCCCTTGGTGCCCTTATAAAATCTTTTGGATTTCAGTACCATCTCTGCACCTGAACTATCCCCCTCTCTGCTAGCTCATGTTGCCAATTGCCTCTTGAGCAAATCCTCATGGATGACTGCCTAACAACTCCAACTCAACATGTTTAAGACAGAGCTCCTTATCTTTCCACCCTCTTCCTCAGCTCCCACTCCTCACTTATCTCTCGCTGTTGACAATGCCATCATCACTCCACCTCCCAGGCCCGCTGTCTTGGGGTCCTACTGGACCGTTCCCTCTCTTTCATTCCTCACATTCAATCACTCACAAAATCTTGTCACTTTCACCTAAAAAACGCCACTACCTTACACAAGACACAACTAAAATTCCCTCTCACATCATATCTCACCTCGATTACTGCAACTCTCTCCTTGCTGGCCTTCCTATCACCCGTCTGTCTCCAATCCATTTTGAATGCATCCGCTAGACTCATCTACCATACTAAACGATCAGTGTCTGCAGCACCTCTCTGTCAGGCACTCCACTGGCTTCCCATAGCTGCTAGAATACAATTCCAAATCATGCCCTTAATATATAAAGCCCTCCACAATAGTGCACCCTCCTACATCTCTGCTCGCATCCCAAAATACACTCCCACCTGCCCTCTTCGCTCTGCTAATGACCTTCTTCTCTACTTTTCTCTCATCTCGTCCTCTCACTCCCATCTTCAAGACTTTTCTCGTGCTGCCCCTATTCTTTGGGACTCCTTACCTCGCTCTACCAGACTATCTTCCTGCCTCAAATCCTTCAAAATCTCTTCAAAAACACATTTATTCAAAAAAGCCTATCATCTTTAGCCTCTTCACTCACTATGCATCTTTCACTCTCCTGTACCTCACCCACACCTTTAAGAATGTAAGTTTGTGAGTTTCAATCTTGTGAGGTGCTCTAGGGTAAGCACTGTGTATATCTGATTGAAAGCTCAATAACAGTGTCTTCCATATTTTTTCATTGTGGGGTTATTGTTTATATTTGTACCTAACCCCTGTATTGCGGAATATGTTGGCACGTTGTAACTAAAGGATAATAATAAAAGGTGGGACTGTCCGGTGCTCCAGGAATTTTGGCGCAACTTTCAGCAACAAATTTAGAAAAAAGTAAAGATAGAGATAAATCTCAGTCCTGAAATGACTCTCTTTCATATTTTCCCCAATACTCTCCCTCTGGAAGTAAAAGCGTTTCTGCTTCAGTCTCTTAGGGCCTCATTCTATTAGCGGCCGCAGCCGTTGCGGGGCCGCAAGGACCGGCCGCAAGCTATTCTGCTATTCTATTCCCTTACGGCCGGAGGCTCCGGCAGGCTTGCGGCCGGTGCCTTGCTATCTCTTGCGGCCGCTCGCGCCAGAGGAAAGCCTTTGATCTAAAACAGCCGCAAGAGATTTGCAATTCAATTGCTCCGGGAAACCTCTCTGCAAGGCTAAAAGCGAGCCGCAGCTTACTTGCAGGAAAGAGGTCCCGCTAGCACCAATTAAGCACATAAAATAGCTCAAATAAAGCCATCCTGCACTTTGAGAAGACTATAAAGGGATTTTAGGTGTTAGAAAAAATAGCACATAATTATCCTGTACTCAAATCCGTAAAATATTTTATTTTTACTATCCGTAAAATATCCATGTAAAAAGTCCAGAGTGCTTGGAGCACCTCAGACACACCCACGCCGCAGCCGGAAAATAAACAGTTAATTTGAACTCGGGTTTGGGCAGATGTGCAAGCTTGAGAGTGGGTTCCTTTTAATCCTCATGTCCCCCAATATGATCCCTAGCATTTACAGAGCTGTACAGTGCAGGCTTGAATTTATTTTTCAGTTTTTATATTTCTGAGATTACGGCCGGTTCCAAGATATGCGGCCGGCCGTAAAAGGAGATCCTTGCGGGGCCGTATAATAGAATCGCGAGTTAACTGAACCCCCGCAAGGAATCGCAGCCTTACGGCCGATTTACGGCCGATAATAGAATGAGGCCCTTATTGTGGCCAAATCTTTAAGAGGCAGAAAATGGAAACAGAGGAGGAAGTATGGAAGAAAATTGACCAAAATTGTGAATTGGAAAGAAATTTTAGTGAAATGGGAGCTTATAAAAAATTTGAAATTTGAAGTAAATACAGAATATTGAATATGGGCATTTGAAAAGGTGCACAGAAGTCACTTCAGAAGGAACCCTTCTTTTTGAATATGTTCCCTTCTGCTTTTTCAAGGGTCTAACCACCTAATTCCCTATGTTGAAGAGCGTGTTATTTCCGCAACTTATAAGAGGATATGTGTGGGTGGGCTGTATGGAATGTGATTTAATTAATTGTTTGTGTAATGTGACGCAATTTTTTTTATGTAAATCAAAGTGTACTAATATGTATATTGTAAAAGAAGTATTGGAGTGCTCTTAATCTTTATTGTAATGTACATGGATTTAATAAAATATTATTAAAATAAAAAAAAGAATGTGTTTATTATTAAATATTGCTGTCAATTTTTCGAAAAAATAAAGAATTAAAACCTCAAAAAAAATAATAATTGTATATCACCCAAAAACTCAAGGAACATCTGTGTATTCTTTCTCAAGTTAATATTGTATATAATTTGTATAATATAATTATATATCATTTGATTGCTTTTGATATATAATACTTGTGCTGCATTTACTTTTCAAAATTAATAAAATATATTTAGCCATGTAAAAAAAAGTAATTTAATTTATTTTATTAGAGAACTACTTTATTTGTATTGTCGAGTTCCAGTGTTAAATATTTCTGATTCATGTTATCGTTGTCTACATAATTTATTGTGTCGCAAATGTTTGTAGGGCTACATGACCCTTCATATTTCAATATATATGGTAAATACAGTAGCTCCTAATTAAAGTTATTTCATTCACTAAGAATACATTTTTTTGTACTTTTCATCAAGTAGAACATGGCAGAGCATACAATTTATTTGTTCATGTTTTAATGCATGTTTTAGCTATATATGGAGTATGAATATCTTTGTGTACATGTTCATATAAGGCAGGCTCCGAAAACCTGTTTTTGCACAGAATCTCCAAAAACAAAATGTTTCCATTGCACTCTTGTAATTGTTAGTACCATCATACAAATGTGTATAGAATTATATACACGCATGGACTATCATCTATTTATGTAATTTTTTTATTTTTTTTTAATAACATTTTTATTGAAAGGAATACAGAATAAAGACAGGTATTAGGTACATTAACACATACTATTGTCTGTAAACACATATACCTGTGATCAACTTTCTAGCCTCTCCTTTCGGGTTTTTTTCTTTTTCTCCTTTCCCTTAAAATTTGAAGTTATTGTCAAGTAATCTAGATCTTTTAATTTAAGCAAGGGGAGCATGAACCAACAAAACTTATTTACATAAAAACTGAAACTTTAAATAAACAAATAAATATATAACTATGGAGATAAGGGAGGAATCACTAGATCAAGTTGAGTCTATACAGTTATTATGCATACATTCACCTCCAGTGCTGTGTTCCAGACGTACCAGTCAGATCGGAGCCTCCAGACCCAGTCCTCGAGTCTCCTCCACCCCAAGCCTCTTTTTGGTCTAGTTCTATATAGTTATTGCTATAATTCTATCTGTGGACCCTTCAGGACAGAGGGGAACCTAACGAAGACTCTAGCCAAGGCCTCCAGATTCCTTGGAACTGTGTCACCGTATCTAGAATAGCAGATGTTAACCTTTCGTTTATTGCTATGTAATTAATTTTTGTTATAACCTCTTGCACATTTAACTTGTCTGACTTCCATTGGCTGGCTATGTGCACTTTGGTGGCTGCGGCCATTATCTGGAATAGCTTATTCTGTTTTTTTTGATAAGTTAGGGAGTTTAACCCCTAGCAGGCAGGACTCCATAGTTGCTGTAACTCTTATATCAAATAGCGATGTTGCCATCAGTGCTATTTTTTCCCACAACCTGTGAACTTTCTGGCATAGCCACCAGGTATGAGCGTGGTGTCCGATCTGTGAACAACCCCTAAAGCAGTTACTGCTCACTCTGGGATCGAATTTGTTGAGTTTGTCTGGGGTGCAATATATTCTCTGGAGAACTTTTATAGATGTCTCTATGTGCATGCAGTTACTTGCTGCCCTGCGTAGGTTGGAGAATGACTTCTGCCATTTTTTCCAATCCCACACATCTCCCAGCTCCCTTTCCCACTTACAGATATATGATGGTTTATCTGTATTGTTTGCTTTAGTGAATGTGTCATATAAGGAGCCTAATATTCCTTTCTTTAAGGGAAGAGTTTTGCAGATTACTGAAAACCAGGAGGTTTTTGGGGGTCCAATTTTTTTAAATGCTTCACTAGCCCAGCTTCTTATTTTTAAATAGTTATAGTATTCCCCTGGGGGGAGAGTATATCTTTCCTAAAACTGTCTCAGGGTCACCAGGCGATTCCCCATAATCCAGGAGCCTAACTTATCCAGATCTCTGGAAGCCCACCAGTGTTTAGACATAGTACTCATGGAGGCCCAGATATCATGTGAGGAAAGGACCGACCAAAGGGGGGATGTACCTATGTCCAGTTTATTTTTAGATCTGGCCCATTTCCATGTTGTTAAAGTTAGATTTATTATGGGGTTTGGGTGGGTTCTTATCGGAATCCTCTCTTCAGGGACTCAAATTAATGCGTTCCAGCTGTGTTGTTGCATTTGTTGTTGTTCCAAGAAGGCCCAACTCGGCTGATGTCTTACTGAGTGTGTCTGTGGTAGTTGGGATAGTCTAGCTGCTTTAAAGTAGTTACGCAGGTTTGGGCATGATAGTCCCCCTTCCTTGCTATGTCTGAACATTACTTTCTTGGGGATACAGGATTTTTTGTTGTTCCATATATATCTAAAGATGTTGGACTGGAACCGGTCCAATTCCTTTAAAGAGATTGATATAGGGAGCGTACGGAAGAGGTACAGATTCTTTGGGAGGATGCTCATTTTAACCGCCTCTTTTCGGCCGGTCCATGAGAGAGGGTAAGCTCTCCATCTGTGCAAATCCTCGCTTAGTTTTTTGTATAGGGGGAGATAGTTAGCTTTGTACAACTCAGAAATTTTAGGTGTGATGTTGACCCCTAAGTATTTAATATGTTTGGTGGACCACACAAAGGAAAACAGGGCTTTCAGATGGTCTATGTTGCCCTGTGCCATGCCTAAGCTTAGAGCTTCCGATTTCTCCAAGTTCAGCCTAAGTCCTGAAACCTTACTGAACTTGTCAAGAGCTGACATCAGTGCCGGAATAGAGACCCCGGGGTTTGTTAAGGTGCATAGGATATCATCTGCGAAGAATGAGCATTTGTACTGTTGCAGCCCCACCTGTAGCCCTTGGATTTCCCCATCCGCTCTAATGAGTTGCGCTAGGGGTTCCATAACTATGGCGAACAATAGGGGTGAGAGTGGGCATCCCTGTCTCGTTCCTCTCTGAATGTTAATTTGGGCTCTGTGGTGACCTGGTAACCTCAGGAAGGCTGTTGGGGCCTCATAATACGTGCGGAGTAGGGTGATAAACCGGCCTCTGAAACCAAATCTATCCAGAGTTTTAAACAGAAACGGCCATTCGACCGTGTCGAAGGCCTTCTCTATATCTAGAGCTAGCAGGCACATTGGAGAGTTGTTTTTCCGCGCTAAGTATTGGATGTTAAGGATACGCCTGACATTGTCCCCTGCTTGTCTATAGGGTATAAACCCCGCCTGGTCTTTATGGATGATTTCTGGCAGAAACTTGGAGATTCGGGTTGCCATTATATTGGCCATTAGCTTAACATCTCCATTCAGTAAGGATATGGGCCGGTAGTTTTTCACCTCTAGGCTATCCCTACCCTCTTTTGGTATTACTACCAGTTCCGCTTGGTTTAGCTCCGGGGGCATTTTTTCCCCTCTCATGATAGCGTTGAATAGGGATGTCAGATAGGGGTTTAATAGGGTTTCAAACTTCCTATAGTATTGGTTAGAGTAGCCATCCGGCCCTGGGGATTTACCTGACTTAAGGCCCTGAATTGCTGTTCTCACTTCTTCTTGTGAAATATCTAGATTAAGGTTAGCTAATTGTTGTTCAGTTATTGAGGGGAGGTCGATGGTATTTAGGAAGGAGTCAAGATCCAACCCCTCTGCCAGTTTACCTGATGAGTAGATCTGCTGGTAGAAGTTTTGGAACTGCCTCTCTATATCCCTAGAGCTGCAGGAGACTTTGCCGTCTTGCTTCCTAATCTGAGTCACTCTAGACTGGGTCTCCTTAGCCTTCAGTCTCTTAGCTAACATTCTGTCTGGCTTGTTAGCTTTCCAATAATATAGGTGTCTAGTCCTCCTCATAGCTTTCTCTGAATGGGCAGAAAGTACTCCGTCTAACTCTATCCTGACTTTGTTGATTTGGCCACGGAGCTTTATGGAGGGGCAATTTTGATTGAGTTTTTCTAGGCTGTTTAGGGTGGATGTTAAATCCTCCTCTTTCTGCCTGAGTTCCCTCCTATGCCGGGCTGTCAGTTTGATGCAGCAGCCCCTTATATAAGCCTTGTGAGCTACCCAAATCCAGCCAACCCCTGTATCAGGAGAATCATTCAGTTCGAAGTACTGCTTAATGTCTCCCGCTAAGGATGCTAAGCTGATGGGATCTGACAGAAGGTGCTCGTCGATCCTCCAGCTCCTATATGGGAATAGATTAGGGCCTAACGTTAATCTAATAGCTACCATTGCATGATCAGACCAGGGGCAGGAGACAATGTCAGATTCCCGGATATCATCAAAGAGTAGAGAGCTTGTTAGGAACGTGTCGATCCTCGAGTAGGTGCCGTGTGTGGGGGAGAAGTATGTGTATTCCCTATTATCGGAGTGTAGTCCACTAGGCCCATTTTGGCCATTAGCTGTTTAATTTGACCCGTTTTTTTTGGAAAGCTAGAATCTTGGACGTGCCCTGATCTGTCTAATGCTGGGTCTAGGGTCAGATTAAAATCCCCCCCAATCACCAGTTTGCCTAGATCTAGTGTGCCTAACTCTCTTAGCATGTTAATCAGGGTTTGGTGTGGTGATTTTGTGGGGGAGTATAGGGAAAGTAGAGAGATTCTTTGGCCTGAAATTAAGCCGGTGACCAAAACATAGTTCCTCTCTTTGTCTATTCTAGTATGCTCCGGGATGAATGGGAAATGCTTATGTATCAGAATGGCTGCCCCTGCTCTTTTCGTAGATTGAGTGGCCATGTACACTGTCGGATACTCTCTATGTAAATATTTTGGTTTACCCTCATGTGTGAAATGAGTCTCCTGCATGAAGATAACCGAGGGTCTCAACTTTTTATAATGCCTAAATGCTTTCCTCCTCTTAAAGGGGGAGTTAAAACCCTTAACATTGTGAGTTATAAATATGTACTCTGAGCTACTCTTTGTGATTTGGTGGGTAGGTGTGCATGGTCTGCCCGGCTACCTTTTATTCCTTGTCCGACGTCCACTCTTTGGTGACCGGTAAGGGATGGAGGCCTGGAGGGGAGGTTCTGGGGCCAGAGACTCCGTCCGCTGTCAGTCCAGGGAGAAACAGAAAGAGACAACATTAGATTTACATTTGACCAAGTTCCTTCTGCAACATACATTCTTCTAATCTCCTGTAGGCTAGTCCCTTGAGCTAGGTTTTCTTGGCTGCCCAAACCCTGGCTACTGTCATCTGTGGAGATATAGCTCTCCGAATGCATTTCTATCTGTCTTTCTGGACTTCGATATATTTTGCTGGTTGCCCCTTGGGGGCTTACTAGCTTCTCTATCAATTCTAGATCTATCCTTTCTCCAAAAATAATAACAATTAACCTCAACAACATTTCAATTAAATGATGTAAACTAGGATATTCCCCGTCCATGTCGGGTAACTGGTTCTGACAGGCCCTTCACTTGAGGCCTCGACTAACATATGTCTTAACTAAAGTCTTCAGTGCCTATTATAGTCCCACTAAAGCAGGTCAAAAAAGTCCCATAAGCAGATGAGGAAATAAAAACTCGAAACTACTTCCTGATGGTGGATAGCCTTCACTCCGATCGCGGTGGTATCAGGCTTTCCGGAGACGGGCCCGTGTCTCCTCTGTGCTGTGTATTAAGCCCCCCTTGGCTCCTACGGAGCAGATTCTTGTCTCTATAGTTCCTGGGGGGGAGCGGGTCTTCTCTCGGTAGCTGTGACCCTACTACAGTCCACTGTTTCTTCGTTATGGGAGGAGGTGGAGGGAAGTTGCGCTCCTCTGCCGGGAGGTCTGCTGGGCAAAGATGGATCTGTCGTAGTACTGCGAGGCAGTCTTCTAAGTTGCGGGTGGTGTGTGAGGTCCCTTGGTAGTTGAAGGTGAGGGCAAAGGGAAAATTCCACCTGTATTGAAGCTTGTTATGCTGCAAAATCGCCAGGGCCGGTTTCATCTGTCTCCTTCTGTCTAGTGTGTTGGGGGATAAGTCTGCATACACTTGTAGGGTGGAGTTATCTGGCCCTTTGACTGCCTGCGTCTTCCTTGTTTCTGCTAAGAGACAGTCTCTGGCTTGTTGTCTCAAGAATCTCACCACAACATCCTTGGGGGCCTCTGGATTTCTCGCCCCTCCTAGCGCTCTGTGGGCTCGTTCAATTTCGAGGACTTCCTTTGGTTGATCGGGTAATATAGTAGTGAAGGATTCTTTTAAATACCCTGCCAGATCTTGCGTAGTCCTAGGGACCCCCCGGACCCTGATGTTGTGGCGGCGGGATCGGTTCTCTAGATCTTCAATCTTATCAGTCAGCTCCATGATGCTGTATGAGTTCCGATCTATGGTGGACATGTCATGTTGCTGTGCTTCTCCCATCTGATCCACCATCTCCTCCAGGAGTTGGGTCCTCTGCCCCAGTTCTTTCAGGTCTTTTCTCAAGGGTTCAATTGCCTTGGCTAGGAGCTGTTCTATCATTGCTATGGACCTGGGCGATAGATCAATGTGTTGTTTTGACCTCTTGGGAATCTCCTCTTGATCAGATGATTCATAGTGGTCTGAAGCTGAATCTGGTGGAGATGTTGGCTTTGTTGTTTTGGGTGGGAAGTGCTCCCGGATGCCCTTTGTGGAGGAGTTCTTCCTACTTTTCTTCATTTCTGAAGGCAGAGACGTGCGTGTTACAAGGGCTGCAGTACTCTTCCCCTTTACCTTCTCTGCTTTCAATTCCCTCAGGAGTGTATAGCTGTGGATTTCGTTAGGCCAGTGTGGTCCAGGGCTGTGTTCTCATATGAGATCGGTCCTTGTAGCTTGTTAGTCAAGGCCTCCTGTTAGGAATCCTTCACATCTCTTGGCTCAGTGCTTCACATCGTTCCTTACAGGCTCCACCAGATACAGGTGAAGGGGGGCTTTCAGGCTAATTATCTTGGTATACATCCACTGCAGTTTTGCTGAGTGGCCACAGGGTGGCAGCATAGGATCTCTGCAGCCGTGTTCAAGTAGTACTTTCTAGAATGTCCCAAGAGATTAACTGCAGGATTATCTGAGGAACAAAAGTCAAGGTGTTAAAAAGTCCCCGCTTGATACCCTGAGGGTGGCAGGAACCTCTGCAAAAGTAAGCTTGCAATGACTTCTTGTCCAGTTGAGCTCAATGCAGGATCTGGTGCTGTCAGGGTCAAAGCTCCAAAATAGACTATTAGTTGCTGTATTCTGCTGGTGAAATGTTCTTCCGCAGCATGAGGGATAAGACCCAGTTTGGAGTGTCCAGAGGGGCTAGCTCTTCCTGGGGCTTAAACTCCTGGATGTAGGTCAGATGAGAGATGAGTCTGTGTCTGTCTCCATGCTACCATGAGGTGCCTCAAAATGGCGGCCGCGATTTCGCGGGCTTTTCTTCTGCCCCTTCTTCCTGCCCTAAGGGCTGCTATGCAGCCTGATTATCCCTCTTGTGGGGCTCTTTGGGCTTATGGGGTACCCCTGCTGGCCCCTGGGTGTCTGTGGAGGGTCCTGGGTGCCCTCGGGCTCTATAGAGGGAGGTATCTCTTTGGCAGGTACTGCTGTGGCTTAGTAAACATGGCGGCCCAGTGCTACTGCGGGCTCCTGATTTCCCCCCCACAGTACCTTGCTGTTCTGGCTGATAAGCGGGCTCCTGCTGGTGCCTCCGCCAGTCTGTGTCTCCCGTGCAGTGAGAGCCAGCGCGCAGGGCACGCTGCTGCTGTGTGGCAGTTACTGGCCTCTGAGTGCTCCAGCACTCCTCCGGGGCCCCTGTTCTTTATCCGGAGGGATTCTCTGGGGGTCCGGCGGCTTCCCCTGGTGCCCCCTGATGTTTCTGGAGGTGACTGAGGAGGTTCATAGGGCTAAATTACCCCGAAATCCGGCGTTCCCGACGGAGCTCTCTCCTCACGCGTCCTGCTGGTTAGGACGCTGGCTCCGCCCCCCTTTTTATGTAATTTTAATTATATACACATGGTTTGCATACAGCTCTTATTTACATAGTTACATAGTAATTGAGGATGAAAAAAGATTTTCAGTCCATCAAGTTCAACCTTTTAAGGTCTCCTCTGATCTGCAATATGCGGATTAGTTGTTAATTAATTGTTAATTAATTGTTAATTAATTGATCCAGAGGAAGGCAAACAAAAAAAAAAAAAAAAAAGTGAAACTTAGCCAATCGTCTCAAGGGAAAAAAGAAAATTCCTTCCTGTCCCCACATACTGGCAATCAGATTCCTCCCTGGATCAATACTTTCTCTCTAATTATCCAGGATAACCCTGTATGCCCTTTTTAATTAGAAATAAATCCTGTTCCCTTTTAAATTGATCTATCAAATCTGCTGTCACCACCTCCTTTGAAAGAGATTCCACAGATTAACCATCCTTACTGTGAAGAACCCTTTTATTTCTTTAAGGTGGATTTTTTTTACTTCTAACCTCAAGGGATGTCCTCTTGTCAGTTGAAAAACTGTTGGCACAAAAAGCTCCCTTAACAAATCTTTATACTGACCCTGGATGTATTTATATAAGGTAATCATATCTCCTTTTAGATGCCTTTTTTCTAGAAAAAATAAGCTTAATTCGGTTAGTCTTTCTTCATAACTTACCCCCTCCATTCCCCTTATTAGTTTTGTAGCCCTTCTCTGTACCTTTTCCAGCTCTAAAATGTCCTTTTTAACTTTCAAAGACCTTAACAATAGAGCATCCCCATACATGTCTGGTCTCATCTCCAAATACTCCCCCACCCGCCCTCTTCGTTCTGCTAATGACCTTTTTCTTTCCACAACTCTTGTCACCTCCTCTCACTCTCGCCTTCAGGACTTTTCTCGTGCCGCCCCTAATCTCTGGAACTCCTTTCCTTGCTCCACCAGATTCTCCTTTTGCCTCAAATCAGTCAAAACCTCTCTAAAAACACATCTCTTTAAAGAAGCATATCCCCTTCCACCCTAACACGCTCTCACCTCTCTCTCCCTCCTTTTCCACACACAATACCTTTAGGTTGTAAGTCTGCGAGTTTCAATCCCACAAGGTGCTTTGGGGAAAGCACTATGGACACTGGATTTGAGGCTCAAAGACAGGGCCCACCTTGCTTTGCTATGTTTAATTTGTATTTATCTTTGTCTTGAACTTATCTTATGTACAGCGATATGGAATATGTTGGCGTGTTATAAATAAACGATAATAATAATAATAATAATAATAATAATAATAAAGTGGTGCCCAAAATTGTACTCCACATTCCAAATGAGGGCATTCTAGGGATTTGCATAGTGGTAAAATTATATTTGCTTCCCTGGCTTCTATACCCTTCTTAATACATGCTAATATTTGATTTGCCTTTGCAGCTGTTGCTTGGCTTTTAGCACTGTAAACAAGTACTCCCAAATCCCTTTCAATATCAGATAGCCCTATATTTGCTCTATTAAGATTATACATTGCATGGATTATACATTTTTCCTTCCCAGATGCATAACTTTACATTTATTCGTATTAAATCTCATCTGCCATTTAAATGCCCATTCCTCAATTTTATGAAGGGAAAGCAAATCATTATCTGATTGAATTATCTTGCACAACTTTGTGTCATCAGCGAGACACTACTTTCCAGTCCCACCTCTAAGTCATTAAGAAATATGTTAAAAAGGAGAGGACCTAATACTGAACCCCAAGGAACCCCACTTACTACATTAGTCCAATCTGAGTATGTTACATTTACAACAACCCTTCGCTTCCTGTCTTTTAGCCAGCTCCATGAGCAGATATTTACTGCAATTCCTGTATCCCTTAGTTTGCACAATAGTCTCCCATGTGGCACTGTATCAAAAGCCTTTGCAAAATCCAAAAAGACTACATCCACTGAGTTGCCTTGATCCAGGTTCCTACTATCCTCCTCATAGAAACTAATTAGATTTGTTTGACATGACCTATCCCTCATAACTCCATGTTGACTCATATTTATAATCCTGTTCAAATAGACATATTCTTGTATATTATCCCTTATTAACCCTTCCAAAAGCTTTCCCACTACAGAATTGAGGCTCACTGGTCTATAATTCTCTGGATTTCCTCTTGCTCCCTTTTTAAATATAGGTATCACATCTGCTTTTCTCCAGTCATCTGGTGGAGACCCTGTCTTGAGTGAATCTTGAAAAATTAAATATAATGGCTTGGCTATTACAGAACCCAATTCCCTCAGTACTCTTAGATGTAATCCACCGGGCTTTATAAACATTTTTCAACCTTTTTTTGGATTTTTCCTCGTTAACCAATTATTTGGCGAAGGTAATGCAGCCACATTATGTTGCGGTGTCCCACCCACTTGTACCTCCCTTGTGTGTACTGAAGAAAAAAAACTATTTAGCTCATCTGCCTTTTCCTGGTCACTAATTATCAGACGGTCTGTGTCACATTGTAATGTTCCCATAGTTTTCTTCCTGGCCTTTTTCCCATTAATATACTTAAAAAATATTTTAGGGTTAATCTTACTCTCTTTTGCAACTAATTTTTCATTTTGTATTGTAGCCAGTCTAATAGCGCTTTTGCAAGCCTTGTTGATTTCCTTGTAATCCCGTAAAGCAGTCTCTGTCCCCTCTTGTTTGTCTAATTTAAATGCCTGTTTTTTACTCCGTATCTTGATCTTTACATCATTGCTAAGCCACATTGGATGTGAGTTACTCCTACTTTTATTCCCCCGCGGTATATGCCGATGTGTATGTATATTTAGTAAAGATTTAAATGTTGTCCATTTATGTTCAGTGTTTTTACCTGTCAGTTCTCTGTCCCAGTCTATACTTTGTATTGCTGCCCTTAAAATCTGCCCTTTTAAAATTAAGAGTTTTTGTTGGCCCCTTAAAGTTTTTTTTTTTTAATTCAATCTCAAATGAGACTGTGTTGTGATCAATGTTTCCCAAAGGTTGCCCTATTTCAATGTTTGATACTATATCAATATGATTTGTGATGACTAAATCCAAGATACCTTCATTTCTAATAGGTTCTTGTATAACCTGGGCCACATAATGATCCCTGAGTGTACTCAAGAACCTGCTCCCCTTAGATGAACTGCTGGTCTCATTTATCTAGTTGATTTCAGGGTAATTAAGGTCTCCCATTATTAGAACTTGCCCATGCTTAGCTGCATTTCTGTAACAATAATTGTATTTCCTTACTTTCAGCTATATTTGGGGGTTTATAGCAAACTCCTACTAATATTCTTTTGGAATTTGCTGCTCCGCTATTTAACATATAGACAAATCCCTCTTCCTCTTTTACCATTGTCTGTATCTTTCTTAAAAAGGTTACAACCATCCAGATTAAACGGTCCAGTCATGAGATTCATCCTACCACATTTCGGTAATGCCTATTAAATCCCATTTTTCATTAATTGCCAATAATTCTAACTCTCCCATTTTTCCTGGCAAGCTTCTGGCATTAGCTAACATACATCTTATGTTATGAGTTTGTAGTTTTGAGGTGCCTGCTTCTTTACTTGACTTTCTTAGTAATACCTCCCTATTTAGAGTTTTCTGTACTGACTTTTAAAAGCTTTATTATTAAAACACATGTATGTGTTGTTTTTTTGGCAGGAATTTTTGCCTTGGTACCTCAGACTAACCCCGCTATTAAGCTTTGGTTACCATACAATCAAAAGACAATGCTTGTTTCCATGAGGTGTTGTTTATAGTTGAACCCCTACACTTCTGGGGCCTCATTCAATTAGGGGCCGTAACTCAATTGGAAATCGTCCATTTGCTGCAATCGGGTTACGTCCTTGCGTTGCCCTACGTTTACGCTGCTATTCAATTGGCTGAGTGCGCAAGTTAGCCCTCCTTCCTTCTGATCACAAACCCTGCTATCTGCAGAAAGCATTCGCGGGCTTGAACATGATCGCGGCCGCAAGGCCGTAACTCGTGTTTCAAGCCCGCAAACTCAGAGCAATGTAATTGCAAATATAAATTCAAGACAGCACTGTAAAGCACTGCATATGATGGGGAACACAATAGGTGACTTTAGGATTAAAAGCACAACATTCCCAAACTTGCACATCGACAAAATCAAATACTTTATTTCATGTTGAATTTCCGTCCAAAGTCCTACTGGCTTGAATGACCTCCAAGTACCTAATTCGTCATTCAAGCCCGTAGGACTTCAATGAAAAATGGAGTTTGGATTTCGACTACCTACAGGCTTGGAGGTTGAAGCCTGTAGGACTTCAGATGGAAAATAAACATGAAATAAAGTATTTGATACTGGCAAAGTGCGAGCTTGATAATGTGCTTTTAATTTTAATGTCAACCATTGATTTTCCTATCATTTACAGTGCTGGATTGCTTTTTTATGTGCTTAATAAGTGCTACGATTTGCAAGTAAGCCCTTTGCAACACCTCCTTGGTACAAGTAAGCTGTGGTTCGCATTTAGCCATTTACATGCTTGAGGGAAGGGTAATCGGAGCAATTGAATAGCAATAAGGTATATTTTGCGCCCACAACTCTTGCGGCCTCAAAATTTCAAAGGCTTTGAGTGAAGTAAACTGCGATTGACGAAAGGAATCGTAGCTAGTAGAACGTATCCCAATTGGAGCAGGCAAACGTAAGGCAATTGAATAGCAATGTAGCTAACGATCAGCATTTGCCGGCCCGGATCTCCAAAACGTAGCATCTGAATGAGGACCCTGGATAGCAGTTGGATGGATAATTAACTCTGTAAAGAAGCACTAAACTCCCTCTGTGTATGTGCATCTGGGCTATAATCACATGATGTCATGTGAATACATGCGCAAGCTACATGTTTCTGCTATCCAGAGTATTCACATAAATCAGAAATATTTAACACTGGGAGGAAAAATGACTGTGCTCACACTGTCCCCTCATGCAAGAGTTGTGCTTGGGGACTCTTAATGACAAGATGACCCCCCCTCCCCCTAGAAACAAGCAGTAAGGTTTAAATAAGTAATTATAAAATACATGTTTTTACTTTAGGGCACTAATACTGATTTGAAAGCTAGTTGAAAATTACAAACTCTAACATCTTATATTTTATTTTGATGCTTCAGTGGTCCTTAAATAGGTTGCCCATCGCTCTTAATCATTCGTAACATTTAATGAAATGCTATTAGCCTGTTAATCTCTCTGGAATTATTAATATAGAAAAAAGCAATAATCAACATGTATGTATAGGAGCATTCTGATTTTTACTTATATATGTTTTTTGTTACAAAGCTTAGTGGTTTCTAATAATATGTTTGTCTTTTAAAACACATAAAACACATTCTAAATTTTACTAGAGAGTACTGTTTTATACAGTGGAAGAACACAGATAGAATTAGGCAATCTCACAAGGGTTTTGATAAAATGCTAAACAGAGTTTAACCGCTCACTTAAGAGAAATTAAAGGCTATATAGGCAAGTTCCTTAATGCCGGTTCCAAGTACTACAATGAGAAAGTGTGGTGTAACTAAGTGTTCTAGCATTTTCTGGCATGTACACTAGAGGGAGCTCTAGGATTGTATTGTACACACATAAGGTCTATAAATGGACTTTCAGTTGTTGTAGTTTTTATGTTCTTCTTCAAATATATAATTTGGGTACTTCTGCACTTTAATGGAATGTGTATCCCACCAATGATACAGAAAAAAAAACACAATTATCTTGCTCCAAAACATTGAAAGCAAATATATAAAAATAAAATAAAATGAATGTACAGAGAAAATGTAGGACTTAAAGGTTAACCCAAAGGGAAACACACATGTTCTAAATATGGCATAGTTTAAAACTGTAAGTAATAACATGTATTTTGTTAATTGAGTGCTATTCTAAAAATGTATTTTCTCAAAGGAAACTAACATTGAAGTTTGCTATTTTTGTCTTTCAATCAACATTTCAGATAGCCCATATTAGTCCTTGCTTTAAGATTTGTGCTACAATATAATGGTTCGAAATCACTATTAATGACTCAACTACCAAATCAGTACTAATTAATCCAGTTTCAAAATACACATATTTGTACAAATATAAGTATGCCCACTTGTAAAGCCAAATAAACTCATTAACATCATTATGAAGCACTGTATGGGTGATTAAGGGGTAATGTGTGGAAGTACTTCTTTACAGTAAGAAGGGGTGGAGTCTGAGATAAACATAATACTATATTGATGATTAATTAATGTAAGCTACTTAGGGAGTTAGGATGGACAGATTAGCTTTTTGGTTGTCATGTGCAACTAATTTTCTTTTTTCTCTGAAACTTTTATTCCTGTCAGTTTGGTGGTGTCTCAGGCTAGCATTAGGTAAATGGTGTAGTCCCAAGTTAAGGATATGACCATACTTTAAAATTATAAAAATATCTTTTGCAGGGTTGAATTAGAACGGTAATTAACTGTGTTGTGAACCGTTGTTTCAAGTGCACCCCAGCACTATGCATTTATTTAGAGGGGTAGTATATTTATCGAGCCATGTGCAATTCAAATACGGCTGTTGGTTTTATCTGTTTAAAAAAGTCTGTTTAAAATGGTAAGTTTACATCTATATTCCTCCTCCCCTCCTGGTTATTGTACTTGTGAACAGTAGCTTCTCTAAGCACAAGGGGTAGTTATGTACATTACAGAGAGAGTATCCTGCAGGGAGGAAGGGAGGCTTGTCTGCCCAGCAGGGGTGGGGGCTTCCCCACTGGGTGGACACAAGTACAGGACAAACAGAACAGGCACAGGAAGACACTGCGTCCCATTGTGACCAAAGTACAGATACTTCCCAATGATGGGAACTCTGTTGCCAGTTACTTGTTACTGTTCTTAATTAATGGGAACAACCTCCCACTGCTGCCCAGACTAAACTATGGCTCCTGAGTACTCGGCCTCTCCTGTGTGGGGCGGATTTTAAAGTGTGTGCTAAAATTCTCAGCCCCAATCACAGCAGGTTTCGTAAATGCAGCAACTTGATTTTCAGCAACTACACCTAACAGATCACAAAAATTATGAACAGCTAGCAGGCCTCAAAGTATCAATGGCTGCTAAACTGACATTACCAATATAGTTGCATCATATTACATAGTTACAGTTACATAGTAATTGAGGTTGAAAAAAAGACTTTTAGTCCATCAAGTTCAACCTTTTATGATCCCCTCTGATCTGCAATATTATAATGGCTGTCAAAATTATATTACAACTAAAAATACAAACCTAAAATGGAGCGTCACCAGAGGACTCAAATTATAAATGGCTGCTGAAATAGACAAGAACAAAAAATAGAAGCCTTAAATTATCAATGACTGCCCAAATTAGGCTACATGTAAAATAAAGGCCTCATATTGTCAGTAATTGCCAACATAAAACTACACTTCAAATTATGAATGGCTTTCAAAATTGCACTTGACTTAATAGAAATATAGGCCTCAATGTATAAATGGCTGCCATTCTATACCTAACAGAAACATAGGCCTAAAATGACCAAAGTATGCTATAGCTAACAGTAATATAGGTCTCAAGTATCATGATTTGAATTATAGGACCAATGTGGATTGCATAGGAGGTTCTTGAAATGGTAAAGGGAATTAGACTAAAGGAATTCAAGCATGCCTGGGATATGCATGAGGATAACCTAAGCATACATTAAACCAAGGTTTTGTAAGTAGATAGAATCCGCAGGCTAGGCAGGTTTATTTATTTATTCATCTGAAATAAAAATCTATATTTATACTTCTATGCTACCAGTAGCTGTCAAAATAATATTACACGTAGTAGAAATATAGGCCTCAAAGTATCACTGGCTGCCATTAATTTACTGTACTTAAGCCAACAGATATAAAATAAATAGGGGCCTCAAGCTATCAGTGGCTGTGAAAAAAAAAAGTTTTTTTTTTATTATTCCCCCCATTTTAACAAAACATAATAAAATAATTATACTAACAGTTACTTATGAAACAATGGTGTATCAAGATTACTATATGCATAATGTATTTAGTTATTTTATAGCTACCAATAAATGTTAAACATTAAGTTAACTTCATGCACCACTATGCAAATAAGAAACATGTCCACATTTACCATAATAGCTTAGTAACCTAAAATTAAAGAACATAGTGCATAGTGACACGATTTTTAAGCATAGATTGAACTACAAATACCCAGTATGCAACAGGTTTGTTCAAACATGCTTTGGGTTAGATATCTTTCAAATAAATTACAAAAAGTCTGCTAAAAATCAAAATCATCTATATGTATAATCTTCATAAAATGTATCTATGTCTATCTATATGTCTAATATATTTGTGCCTTGAGGACATTTTATTAAAAAAATGTGAGGTAAAAAATAATTTTTTAATGCATCTCTATATGGAACAACTAACTGGGCGTCAAAGCACTTCTCTATTTTTTAGCTTTTTCACCCTTTCACTTTTTGTTTTTCATCCATGTGCTGTATGTTGGTTCCTGTCTGTGAGATGACTCCACTGATTTTGGGCATTTGTCACCTTGACGCCATGTATGTCTCCATGTCACCCTAGTGAGCGAAGCTGGTGTTTATGACACAGTGATGCCTTACCTGATACTACTGCATCAAACAAAAACCCAACCAACAGGCCTCTCTCTCAGGATCAAAACACTTTCTAGAAACTTCTGGGAAACACACCTCGGAGTTAAATATACAAAGCCACGTGGGTGGGATCCTTTGCCAGAAAAAAAAACATTTTGATAATTCAGCATAGTTAAAATGATTTTTAAGCACTGACAAATAACATAAAAAATAACTATGTATAGATCTATATATAAAGCAATTTTATATAATGTTATTACAAATACATCTTACTAATTATGCTGACAAAAATGTGACACATCTACAAACCTCTGTCAAAACTGCAAGGAATTTAGGCTTTGCTTAGAAGAGAGCACACAATTTGAATTACTATTTATTAATAAAAGTTTGGTGCTATTATTCAGATTTTTCTTACACTCATTAAAATAATTAATTTGCTCACACTATGACAACTGTAAAATGTACAAAAACTACAAATAAAAAAATATCAATTCTGCTTCCATATTTTTCAATATAATGCTGAACATGAAATTTATTTCAGTTAAGGAATTATGAAAAGTATGTTCATGATAGACCCTCTAGTACCAATAAAACTTCCAAATTTTATTACACAAACAAATAACAGAGGCGAATAACAAAGATCAAAGTTGGGCCTATTACGTAATTACAGAACAATTTGGGCATTAATTGAGAATGTTTCAAGTGAACCGATCCTTGTCGCTATTAAAAACAGGTGTTTATTGTTTAGTGTTTTTAATGGTGGCCAGGGTCTGTCCATTAATACCCAAACTGGTCTATTATTACATAACTGGCCCAACTTTTAACTTTTTTATTTATGCTTTTTATTTGCTGCTGTTGTTTGGTAGTTATTTATGAATATACTTTGCATGGGGTGTAACATGCTCTAGACCTCCTTACAGAATACATGAAGCTCACTTTCACTATCTCCATAAATAAATAAAAAAAGTATGTATCTATATATTGCATAAAAGAAAAAGAGGTGTTGATTTGAGATTGGAGTGTAGATGATTCGGTTGTAATATGAGAAAGGCCGATCATTCTTCTAGTGGTATGACCAAATGCTGTAAATTATATCCAGAATGCCCATTCTTGTATCTACCCTGAAAAAGTTATTAAGCCATTTTTTTTTTACGTGAATGGGCATACTAGATGGGGCTTACGGTTTTGATACAAGCAACATAACCTAATGAAATAGTTATATTAAAACATTATAACACTTTCTAGTCATGATACTTTATTTTATTTTATGTGATGTGTGATTACTATCATTATAAATTTGATGTATGCTATATTAAAAGCTCAGGGCCTCATTCTATTAGCGGCCGCAGCCATTGCGGGGCCGCAAGGACCGGCCGCAAGCTATTCTGCTATTCTATTCCCTTACGGCCGGGGATTCCGGCAGGCTTGCGGCCGGTGCCTTGCTATCTCTTGCGGCCGCTCGCGCCGGAGGAAAGCCTTTGATCTAAAACGGCCGCAAGAGATTTGCAATTCAATTGCTCCGGGAAACCTCTCTGCAAGGCTAAAAGCGAGCCGCAGCTTACTTGCAGGAAAGAGGTCTCGCTAGCACCAATTAAGCACATAAAATAGCTCAAATAAAGCCATCCTGCACTTTGAGAAGACTATAAAGGGATTTTAGGTGTTAGAAAAAATAGCACATAATTATCCTGTACTCAAATCCGTAAAATATTTTATTTTTAATATCCGTAAAATATCCATGTAAAAAGTCCAGAGTGCTTGGAGCACCTCAGACACACCCACGCCGCAGCCGGAAAATAAACAGTTAATTTGAACTCGGGTTTGGGCAGATGTGCAAGCTTGAGAGTGGGTTTCTTTTAATCCTCATGTCCCCCAATATGATCCCTAGCATTTACAGAGCTGTACAGTGCAGGCTTGAATTTATTTTTGCGTTTTTATATTTCACAGCTTACGGCCGGTTCCAAGATATGCGGCCGGCCGTAAGATGAGATCCTTGCGGGGCCGTATAATAGAATCGCGAGTTAACTGAACCCCCGCAAGGAATCGCAGCCTTACGGCCGTTTTACGGCCGATAATAGAATGAGGCCCTCATTATTTTGTCCACATGAGTTGCTTTCATTTTTTTTCCAAATTTGCCTTTTGTTTGATGTTGATTTACATCAATTTGTCTGTTTCTAACACGCAGAAGGATAATAAATAAAATAAAAAAAATGTAATACAAAAATTATTGCAAATTCAATTTAACAGACAAAACACAACACTGAATAATACAACTTTGCAAATAAATTCTTATGGGTGAAATCCAGGCTGAAACTGAACCTTATAGTAATTTGACAAATTATATGGTAATGTGTATACATTTTTAAAGGTACTTTAAAAGCTCTTTTCAATGTGAATGTAAATTAGAGCAGGGATAGTAAAATGTAAAATCCACACTTTCCCACAAAACCATTTTGAATAGGTTTACATACTTTTTTTATTTTTCATTATTATTATTTTTCATTACTTGCATTACATTTTACATTCAAGTACTTATATATATGCCCAAAATGTCAAAACAGGTTGGAAATAGCATTTTTTTTTATTCTGATAATTTATTACTTCCTAAATATAATGGGACGAGTGTAATTTGATTGTTTAAATGCACTTAGCACTTAATAAAGGTGATTTAAGGTCATTGTAAGCTTCCAGATGAACAACACTAATAACAATGAAAAAAAAACTGCCTATTTAACCCTGATCCTCTAGGTAAGATAACTCATACAAATTAAAGCCAAATGTGACGTTTCAGACACTGTGTATAATTAGGAATAAATATCAATCTACTTTAACCCTCAATAGCACCGTTATGTAACTGTTTTGTTTTAATACTTTACAAGAAACTAAATGAAATATTTCACTAATATATCAATAATACATTTCTCATTTTTAAGAAAATAAAAAAAATCAATATACTGATATGTTTACAAATATTAATTGACTTAATACTTGCCTAAATATACTTAGAATTAATTATCATTGTGTATTATATTAAATCCAAAAAATATACATAAACAAATAATTTCCTTGTTTATCAAAAAATAATACACGTGAAACTAAAACCTAATTTCAGAGTTAACCTTATGGACTTATACAACTACTATTACTTAGTATCATCAATTTCTTTGTAGTTTTTATATAATTTCCGGAATAATTCAAATGCAATATATTATGATTGGTTTGAGGTAATCTTTGGCCAAAGTCAATTTAGCTGTTACCATTATGTGTGAAATGTAATTTTGCCATGAATTTACCAAACCTTCTACACTCCAATCTAAAATCATATTGAAACGTTTGTAACTGAGTTGTACAGAATATACCAACTCCAGTAGAACTAGAATTGGAACTGTAGTTTTGAGATTGTTGAGTAAAACTGATTGAAAAAAAGATTTGCAAAATATACTGAACCAATTCTACCAAAGCCATTTGAGAAATTCTCAACTGTTTTTTTTATAATTTTTTTTGCCTTTGATAAATGTAATATTGTTATGTTTTACCCCAGCTGGTAGATTATAGAATATAATTCTACCGAAACCTTTAAACGGCATATTATTTAAGCCCAGAGACAAATCCAAATTTCAGTAATTGACAGTCATAAATATTTGTCTCCTCCGGCACTTAAATGGTTAACCCTTTGATCTTCCATGTGACATACTGTGTGACATATGGGGTTCATAGTATACATTTCCTGGCTCTTGTTTAGGAAGGGCTGGCTACATTGACCTGGGGCAGACTTGAAAACAAGGGGCAATAAACTTCTCCCCTCATTATCTGGGTTTACAGTTAATTACAGAGTGTACAGATGGGAAGGGAACTAAGGCACTAAGAGTAAAAGAAAACCCGGAGCCAAACAATGGCGGCAGGATACTTCTAGGGGTTATAAGACTGTCACTTTGTTTCCTTATTATGACAGATATCATTTATTGTTAAAGTGTGGTTCAATAGCATATTGGTCTGTACAGATGAGCCTAGGTAACTAAAATACTGACCAATTGTACTCATTAACAGGAAGTTTGTTTTTGGAAATTAACATCAACAGTTTGTGATTTTTGTCAATCATGAATAGTTTGTGATTTTAGATACGTGTGTGTCAATTGTTAATGAACAGGTGCACAAATTCAGATACATTATATTGATCATTTCCAAAAATATATGTTTACCATAAGTTATGAATTAAATGGTATCATTGTGTTTTTTACTGTTTTATATTCACCAACTGATTCTTATTTTAATAACATTGGGTGAGTATTTCTACTTTGCAGCTTCTATTAAAAAGGAATCAAGCTGTGACTGATGAATATATTATACATATCCATAACATTTTATTCATAATTCACAGTTAATATCTAGCCATAAACTTACTGAAAATTGTGTTAATAGGCACTTCACTAGGTTTCAAATCATTATGTTGGGTAGCTGTTTTGCAGTAGAAGACCTCTATGAAATGAGAATGCAAAGTCTTACCCATTTTATGTCCTAAAAACCGTTCTGTTTTTAATTGTAATTGTAGTTAATTGGACATAAAGCGCTAACATTTCCCTAGTGTTATTATATATAATTGGATGTACGTTGATCCTTATTTTGTTCAAAGAGAATATAACCCACATAGTGATATATTTATGAAGGTGGAGATAAGTGAGGTTAAAGAACAAGAAATTAAATATTCCTTTTCATATGTTTCCTAAGTATCAACCAGAGTTAAACGTTATCTCCAATTGAAAAGTAGGTTCCATAGCAAAACAAAGTATGTTCTAACCCCTAGATTTTTATTCAGTTGTTCTTCTTGAGAAGCCTATGTTTTATAAGCTCTGAATGTATTCAGTACATAATTATATGTACAACAGAAGGAATGCCAATTTTATAGATTTTTAAGGTTATTTTGGTTGGTGTTAATGGGAAAATTGAATGTGTAACAGATGTGGCATCAATACAATCAATTCAATTACCACGAGTGCCAACAGATACTGTGTGGCTGGGTGCTAATGTCAATCAGAACTTTGAAGATACAGTCAGGCAGACGGTGACATATAGGACAAGATAACAAATGAGGACAGTCCACAGCCTCTAAGACAGCAACAGAAGCCTCACCCACTGGCTAGATCAAAAGAAAGGAGCAGTGTTTAATATTCAGCCTCCTTTGTAGTTTGGGGTTATTTACTAAAGAATAATGTTGCAAAACCAGTACAGAAAATATCAAGGTGTAATTCATTATTAATAATATTATCGGAACTACCAGGTGGGAGATTCTTTTGCTAAAAAAATAGTTTCCTCCATATTTTCACTTCTCTACTTTTCTGACCCCTCCTCAGAGATATATATAGGGGTGAAGGAGACAGAATCATTTTTTGAGGATACAGATCATTGTATACACAGGCTGTAAAACAGCTTATATATACATACATACAAACATAGATTTGCTCCCCCCGCCCCACCCAGCTCTTGCACCCATGGATATATATAGAGAGAGTTTTTGCTGCTTGAGGTCCATAAGCTCATTCACATATGTATGTCCTCTCATAAATCCTCCTCCTTATCCATTGCTTATCCTCACTCCACTACCACAGACACAAAATATCCTTTCTGATATGGCTCCTTTCTTACACTTTGATGGTCCTTTAAGACACAGAACTCATTTAATAGGGATGATACAACAAGTTTATAGATCAAGTGTTAGGCTCTCCTCATCCCTTTTTTTTCTGGGGCTGGCAGATAAATATATCAGGGAGCAGCTAGAGGCCCAATATGGAAGCCCCCAGTCACAGGCAGAGTCTGCTAAATTTAAGATCTCAATAATAATAATTTTATGCTCATGGCTTATATAGCTGCTGGCCTTAGTTTGTTAAAAACTTCACAACCATGAGATGCTTTTCCCCAATCACATATAATAGTTATGGATCTTACGAATGTTGGTCACGCAATGTTAAATAATTGTGGCCCTCGCAAAGTGAGGAGCTGCAATGAGCGCTCATCGTGAGGCCCGTGGGACTTAGGCTGCAATGAGTGCCAAAGACTTAGGACCAAAGCACGTAGATGCAACTGCGGGCCTCCCAAAACGAGGCCCGCAGTTACGGGGCTGTACTAAATTACGAATTTAACAGCCAGCAGCAGCTCAATGCAGAGATCTACAGATCAGTGTCTTCTCCTACTTCCTTCTACAGGGGGACTACACATCCCAATGATTCCTTCCTGCACAAACTGCCATCACTGATTGTTATATTGTATTAAAATGTATTGGCTGCCTGTGACTGGATAAAACAAATTATGAGTTTTATGCTAATTTTAGGAGGGATGTTCAGAGGTGTTAACTCACAAAAACTGCTGATTGCAGACCCAAGAGATTTAGCAAACATCAGTTTTGATAATAATTGATGCTCAAAAGATGTTTATTTTGATATTTTTTCATGCAAAAAATATTTTCAAACACTACTGATTCTCCTCTATCAGAGGCTTTCATAATCCAGGAAACTTAGATATGCGTTTAATTGTTGTGGCTCCATAAACTGTTTTAAGGCATGGCCATCCTGTTAGCACCACCTACTCCTAAACATAGCTGACAATTTGAATTTGTTAACCCTAAGCCTATATGACTAGATGGAGATTTAGGCCAAGCACACTCGAGACATCCTATTTTCAGCAAAAGCATATTTCCCTCTGCCTATGGTTTCCAAACACTGTAAATTTGGTCTTCCTACTCTTAACATAGCGTGGGAAAATGTCTCCATTCAGAGTATTTGGCAAACATTTTTTCAAGTCATTTAATGCTTGGTGTTTGTTTTTGCAGCCAGTGAGATGCTAAAACAGTTCTTGCTTGTATAATTAGTTTTTGTCCATCTCTATATCTTTTAGTTTAATTCATAAGCTAAAATTTATTTTTCATTTCTTGTACTGTTCTCCAGAATGTTTGAACTTTAAGAACATTGAAATCATGTATTAATAGCTGTGCCTAAATCTTTACATCATCTGACATGTTGGTGGTATGTGTAGCTTCTTATATTTTGTAGTTTAGTCATTCAGTTTATGTCTGACTCTACATGACACGCCAGGCACATCTGTCAGCGACTGTTCCTCGGGGCTCAATCAGGCTCATGTTCATTGCTTCAATTAAATCATCGATCTATTTTCACTCCTGTCATCCCCTTCTCCATGTGCCTTTGATCTTTCCCAGCATCCAAATCTTCTCTAGGGAATCCTGGCTTCTCATAATTTGGCCAACATTTTTGAGCTTTAGACTCATGATTATACCTTCCAGTGAACAGTTTTGGTTAATGATCTGTAGTATTGATTATTATTATTATTATTATTATTATTATTATCGTCTATTTGTAATGTGCCAACATATTGCATAGCGCTATACATAGGTTACGATCAAGGCAAAACAGTAGCAGTATTAACATGTTGCAAAGAATGGAGAAATCTTTTAAGCAGTTTTACCCAGCACCACAATTCAAAGGCGTCAATTTTATGGCGCTCAGCCTTCTTTATGGCCCAGGTCTCATATCCATATGTTACTACTGGGAATACCAACGTTTTAACTTTGTGGACCATTGTTGATAGTGTAATAGCTTCTCCAGAAGCAAACATCTTTTAACGTCATGGCTGCAGTCATTATCTGCAGAAATTTCAGTGCCTATGTAAATAAAATCTGTCACTGCCTCCACTTCTTCCACTTCTAATTGCTAGGAACTGAGATTGTTGTTTGCCATGATCTTTGTCTTTTTAACATTGAGCAGCAGGCCAACTGTTGCACTCTTATTTTTCTCATTATCAACCATCAGAGCAGTATCCTCTGCTTATATGAGGTTGATGTTTGATTCCTGCTTTGGGTTCATCCAGTCCGGCCTTATGCATGATGTGTTCTGCGTATAAGTTGAATAAATAGGGTGACAATATACAACCTTGTTCTAACCGTAGCTTTTTGTTCCACATACAGATTACCTAGGATGTGAATGAGGTGGTCTGGTACTCCCATATCTTTAAGAACCTTCCATGTGTTGGCTTATACCTATTTATTATTATTGGTATTCTGTACCAAAATTATAATATTTTAATGTTTGTTTCTTTAGTCTGAACATTTCTTGATGCTGTAGCGTTCTGACATATTTTTGCCATGTTTTGTTATCTAGCTCTAATTTATATTTGCATTTAGATTGTTAAACTGTATTTGCGATAGTGCCAGAACCATCTCTACAATGGAAAAATGGTAAGGTTACAAGAAGATTTTTTTTTTTTAAATATCTTAGTATATAATGTTTTGCTTGAAGGTATTGCCATCTGTCAGAGTCATGTAAATCATAATGGAGGGAAAGTAGTCAGAATGTATTCATTCTGGCTCATTTAAAAATCCAGATATATTTTTTAAAGGTTTTGGATGTAAATGTGACCAGCACCACTTTAGCACCACTATTCTCCTTAGTAGAGAAATAGGGAATTTCATCCATTCCTTTAGTACCTTAGTAATTTGTATTTTTTAAAGCATGCAAGAAAATTACATGAGTTCCATGTCCCTTTTATTATGATAATCTGTTTTAGAATAACTTACCTGCGCATCTTTATCTGTGACTCCTCACCTGTTGTTGGTACCTCCGGTTACTGTAGCTCATTACCCTTAATGTGACTTGCATACTTTGTAATCATTAACATGCTATACTTTATTTTATTGCTGGCTAACACAGCTGTTTAAACGCCTCTGTTAGGATAATGCTGAATGTGCATGCCCAATGTGCCCTAAATTTCAATGTATTTAATCACAATACAATAGTTTTAGTGATACATGATATAGTGTGTGTATATTTATTTTAAGTCCAAAAACAAGTCTGAAATCATGTATTCAGCTAAAAAAAAATCACAACAAATGCAATGTTACAATTGCATTCTGGGAAACTGAGTGGGGTTATAGCAATGAGATCACTATGGGCCTCATTTAATTGCAAGCCCGCAGATTGCGTTGTACAGGCCGTATGTCTGTAGGCTTGAAATTTGCAACAGTTACAGAGTAATTCAATTGAACAAACCCGCAACTTACGGGCCAAAAATCGAAACCGTAAACCATGCAATCGTAAGCAGCATTTCAGAGCGTGAACATGATCAATTAAGCAAGGCCGTAATTACACATTTGGAAAATGAGACTGTCATCATTACATCAGTAAAATATGGAGGTTACACGTCAATCAATTAGTGTATAGGGGTCCGATATGCGATCAGACTCACAATCCTGCAATGTATAAAATAATAAAAATGAATGCCAATACTGTTCTAGTCCATGTGGGTGGCCTGATATGTATCAACTCATTGATTCCCAAGATTGATAGAACACCAAATTTAAACATAAATTTGTTTTTTTCAACTGCAGATTTGCGAGCTTGAAACTGTTGTGTAATTAATTCTAATGTCTTTCATCACTTTCCCCATCTTTAAAAGTGCAGTATTTATTTGCATTTACAGCGCTACAAACAGGTGTTTAACCCCCTTGCAAGTCCTATGTGGTACCTATTTTGGATTTTCTTCTACATCTGACATTTGTGAAAATATTTGCGGACTTGTAGGAATTGTAGCAATTGAATAGCAATTTGCGATTGTAACTGTTACGGGCTTGAAAAATCAAGATCATGGGTTGTAAGTCACGGTTGTAACAACCACAGGGATTTTCCGCCTGTAACCCGTAGATCATTTGCGGATCATAAAAAGACCCCAGTTGGCAAATTAGTTTACGGGCTACCGTAAGCTACAATTTCTGACTTGCATGAGGCCCTATATGTTTAACTCTGTAATCCCATATCCATTTTAATATGGCCCATTTCTAGCATATATCCAATGTGTGTAGCCGATATCAACATGTGAGTGTAACCTATCTCAAAAAGTTTTGTATTGCATGTTTATTGTTTATAGCACTTCATGGTACTGAGCATTTGCCATTTAATATTTTTATTTTATTTTAAAGCCACATAATCCTCTAATTTGCAAATTAGCACTTTAAATATTAGGAGATTATTGCACTTAAATTATATTTAAATAGTAAACCAACATGATACATTTTTACAAACAATGTGACATGGCTCTTTTACTGGATTATGATATTATATTTTCTTGTGTTTATTAGATTGTTTAAACTCCAACACTTTATTGCTTCTTCCTTTTCTTTTGTATTGAGTGTGATGTTACCCCACAAGGACTGGAAGTTAGATGAATTACATTTTGATCTCTAAATTTCCTCTTAATTTACTTTGTTTTGAGTTAAAAACTTTTAATAGATGCTCTCAGATTTAATTGTATATTTTAATTGGTCTCGGTGTGCTCCCTTCCGGAGACTTCTCAGATAAAGTATAATGACTGTTTTTTATGAAGAGAGTAGAGGTAGCCAAAGAGAATTGCATGCAGCTAACCCAGAAACCGTTGCACAGCTCTCCTTTAGCTAATGTTTTAGTCATTATGATGTCATATGTAACCCCTTTTAAATCTGGCAGTCCAGTAAAGCAGTGAAGCCATGTTCTTCAGAGGTCATGGGGTCTTGTGTTGTCCTCTGGGTAGAGGTGTCTGCCCTGTGTCTGGGCAAATCCCCCCTGGTTACAATTGTTATTCGTATTAATGTGAATAGGGTTTTGGGGGCGACTCCACCCATCTTATTGTGACCCATAGTGGTTCTATTTCCTCCCTTAGGTCACCACAGGGTCAGGACTAGTCCAGGGAGGTTAAGGTACTTCAGCAGCCAGTTTATTAGTGGCTGCTTTGCACAGCCATCTATAGCCATGGCAGAGGTGCATATATTCAGGTCATTGCAATATAACACCTGCCCTTTGATGTGGATTATCCTTCAATGTAATTTTAGTTGGCCTTCAGAAAGAACTTTTTGGTGTAGGAAAAAGAATAACATGAAATAAAGTTCATGTCTGATTCTCACCCAATTAATGTAATGCATTGCATGCTCATCTGCCAGTGGAAAGGTTTAAATAATTGGGTTACTGGTTGTTGTAAAACAATATTACTTTTTCCCAATATAATATATGATTTTTTATGGATTTGGTATACAAGCTTTCAAAACATGAATATCTTTCCTCGTCAAGTGACTTCAAATTAATGTAGGACTTGCTTTTGAGAAATACATAGATGGAAGTGAGACCTCACTTACAGCTGGGACAGTGGACCATGGGGTTGAAGTATTGGAAAACTCTTTGCAGACAGTCGCCATTTAGTACACTTGACCCAGTATTCCCAATAAAATCACATATATAGTTGTGAGCATGCTAGTTGTTGCTAACGCTTGCGGGCTCGGTCAGCGAGCCTGCGGCCCTCGCAAAGCGAGGGCCTCAGTTGCTGGCATGTAGAGCCAAAGGCGCTCCTTCCCAGCAACTGCGGCCCTCGCAAAAAAGTACGAGACACGTTACGACCAATTAAGACCTCGCAAAAATTGTCCGCAACCCGCGAACATGAAAAAATGAAAAACACCATAAATACACACAACACATACATAAAAAGCTTACCTACCGCAAGAGGGAGCATCCAGGACCTCAAAAACTGAAGTTACACCTTAATTTAACTCAAAATAAAAGCGAGAGAAAAAATGGCTGCTGAAACAAACGAAAACAAGGCTACAGCACTCTAAAGATGCAAAACACCACCAAACACCTACGGAATTGCCGAAAAACACATACGAGATTCGAAAACAAGGGCGACCCCAAACACATTACAAACACAATAAATACACACAACAAACATATCAAAAGCTTACCCACAGCAAGGTCGTGCGCACAGGACCTCTGCAAGTAAAGTTACACCTCGATTTAAGTCCAAATTTCGGAGTTTAAACACCCGAAAATCCCCTAAGCGAGAGAAAAAATGGCAGCAGATCAAAACGAAAAAGAGGCTATAGGACTCTAAACACGCAAAACACCACAAAACAGCTACGGATATTCCGCCAAAGCCGCATACCACACAGTAGCCGCCATTTTAGAACAATAACTTAGACAATGCGGAAGTACACAGCTACGCTAACAGTTTTGTCTCGCGCACGCACACTATTACACTGCACACATTCATCACGCTTATACAGCAGCTCCACAGCACTAATGCTACAGCAACATCAAAACAGATTGCCAGCTCTTCAACACAATGCTTCCTGCATATATTACTTGAAAATAGGTAAAGTATATTACTTTATTAATGTATTATTTATTTGATTTATTATACACCAAACAGTTCGCTAGTATAAATATATTTGGTACATTTCAAAAGAAGGCAACTACAATAGTGGATTAATACAGATTTCAGGACCTTCAAACCATCAGCTTGGAAGAGAGGAGGTAGATATCGGTTTGATAGAAACCTTCAAGAATATTAAGATAAATATTTTTCAGAGCAAGTGGAATGGTAGAACAAGAGTTGGCAACCTACAGACAAAGAGCCCTATGATAATCCCGGCAAAAGCAATTAGGAGTGCCGTAGCAGCACAGAAATTTCTACCTACCTATGTTATTCACCCATCCATAAAACATTACGAGATAACTGCTATAAGTGACTGCTACGAGTGAACAAGTTACATGAGTTACTCCCTTACACTTTGACACCCAAACCATATGCTAATAAGAATTTAGGGATAACTCACAATCTATTAGCCTCATTCAATTGGCCGAATTTGAGATACAGGGGCCCGTAAGTGAGACCGCAGTCGAAATCGCTATTCAATTGGTGTCTTTTTGTGTGCTTGGATCGGGTTACAAGCTTGTAAAAATGTCTGCCGTCCAACTCATAACTTACACCATCCAGAAGCCTTTGATGTGTCACTTTCGTAGGGCTAAAATCACTCCAATTCCCCAAGCTAGCAAACATATCCACACTCGTAAACTGCAAATGGAGGAGAAAATACTATGTGTCCTCGAGAGGACCCGCAAGGGGTTAAACACCAATTCATAGCACTGTAAATACAAATAAAACAGTAGTTCTTAACTGTAAATTATGGGAAGAGCGATGAAAGACATTAGAATTAATTGCACAACAGTCTCAAGCCCGCACAACTGCAGGATATAAGTTATAATTCATGTGCCATTTTGGGGGTTAAATGTTCTTGGGTATCAATGAGTTAATACATATCAGGCCATCCATATGGACTAGAACAGTATTGGCATTCATTTTAACAATTCTTCATTTTTAAAGTTGTGCAAGTCCGATCGCATATCGGACCCCCGAACCTGATTGATTAACTTGTAACCGCCATGTTTTACTGCCGTATTTATGACAGTCTCGTTTTCTATTGGTCAATTCGAAATGAGCGGCTAGGGGCTCTCTGAATTGATACGGTTCCTGCCCACAACTGCTCCGAACCGGTGCATGGTTTACGGAACTGGCTTCAGGAACACAACTCGCAACCAGGAGCAATTGAATAGCATCGCAAATGGAGTCCAACGGGAGCACGCAACTCGATCGCAGATTTTCGGACGTCTGCGAGCAAGTTGCGGGCTTTCAGTTGTATGACTCTCTATATTTCTAACAACCAAAGAAATGAAGAACATTTTACGTGTACCAAAGACCACTGGTGAGCAGTTAAAGTGACAGTATAGAACCAAAAAAAATGGTGATATTTCAACATGTGTCATTAAATAATATGTTATTATTATGCTTGTTTTATTATACAACATCGGTTGCCTAGGGAGAAATGCTCTAATACATTGTCTATAAACATATCATATTTAAACACAATATTGAAACACATATTTATCTATTGTAGCTATAAATACAATTGTCACATCTTTTTAATATCAAAATATATTATTAAAGAAAAATTATATAAATACACAGTATCTCGCAAAAATCAGTACACCACTCACATTTTTGTAAATATTTTATTATATCTTTTCATGTGACAGCACTGAAGAAATGACACTCTGCTACAATGTAAAGTAGTAAGTGTACAGCCTGTATAACAGCGTAAATTTGCTGTCCCCTCAAAGTAACTCAACACACAGCCATTAATGTCTAAACCATTGGCAACAAAAGAGAGTACACCCCTAAGTGAAAATGTCCAAATTGGGCCCAAAGTGTCAATATTTTGTGTGGCCACCATTATTTTCCAGCACTGCCTTAACCCTCATGGGCATGGAGCTTCACAGGTTGCCACTGGAGTCCTCTTCCACTCCTTTACAATGACATCACGGAGCTGGTAGACGTTAGAGACCTTGCACTTCCCCACCTTCCGTTTGAGAATACCCCACAGATGCTCAATAGGGATTAGGTCTGGTGACATGCTTGGCCAGTCCATCACCTTTACCTCCAGCTTCTTTAGCAAGGCAGTGGTGTTAGGGGTCGTTATCATGTTGGAATACTGCCCTGCGGCCCAGTCTCCGAAGGGAGGGGATCATTCTCTGCTTCAGTATGTCACAGTACATGTTGGCAGTCATGGTTCTTTCAATGAACTGTAGCTTCCCAGTGCCGGCAGCACTCATGCAGGCCCAGACCAAACATATATACACATATGTCTATATGTGTATATATGTTTTCTATAATATGTTGTGTTGATTCCCCCTATATGCAGTTACCTGATGATGTCAGATGCTGCATCCACTCTCTCTGCATCGCTGTTTACATTCAAAATGAGGGTTACATCTCCTATCAGTGTTTTTGTGTTCTTTGTGCCTTATCTGTTTATCTGTCATTTAGGGATTATTTCAACTACCTTTCCTCAGTATAGATGTATACTTTTGGTGGTGGGAGTGTCATGGTCTGGGCCTGCATGAGTGCTGCCGGCACTGGGGAGCTACAGTTCATTGAGGGAACCTTGAATGCCAACATGTACTGTGACATACTGAAGCAGAGCATGATCCCCTCCTGTCGCAGACTGGGCCACAGGGCAGTATTCCAACATGATAACGACACCAAACACACCTCCAAGACGACCACTGCCTGCTAAAGAAGCTGAAGGTAAAGGTGATGGACTGGCCAAGCATGTCACTTTGTGAGAAACTGTATATATATACAGTATATATATATCACATATATAGTTGTGAGCGTACGAGTTGTTGCTAACGCTGCGGGCTCGCGCAGCGAGCCAAGGCCCTCGCGAAGCGAGGGCACTGGCCGAGGGTCTCAGTTGCTGGCATGGAGCGCCGTAGGCGCTCCATGCCAGCACCTGAGGACCTCGCAAAGCGAGGGCCGCAGTTGCTGGCATGGAGCGCCGAAGGCGCTCCATGCCAGCAACTGCGACCCTCGCAAACTTCACGTCGCAACCCAAACAGCACGACACACACATTACGACACTCGCAAACAACATACGACACACGTTCACACACATTACGGCCTCGCAACACTCGGACGCAACTCGCGAACATTACAAAATGTAAAACACAATACATACACACAGCACATACATAAAAACCTTACCTACACCAAGAGGGAGCACCCAGGACCTCAAAAATACAACTTAGACCTCGATTTTACTCGAAATAAAAGAGTTTAGAGACTAAAAAAAAATCTAAGCGAGAGAAAAAATGTCCGCCGAACAAAACGAAAACGAGGCTACAGCACTCTAAACTCGCAAAACACCACAAGAAACTCGCAAAACACCACAACAAACTCGCAAAACGCAACAAACGACCTACGGATATTCATACCACACAGTGCACACATTCAGCATGCTTACACAGCAGCTCCACACCACTAATGCTGCAGCAACATCAACACAGATTGCCAGCTCTTCATCACAATGCTTTAAAATAGGTAAAGTATATTCATTTAGTAATGTATTACATATTTCATTATTATACACCAAACAGCATTAGCTACCTTACAATTTCATTGCCGTCATTTTTTGACGGGCAATTCGCTAGTATATATATATATATATATATATATATATATATATACACAGTATCTCACAAAGTGACATGCTTGGCCAGTCCATATATATATATATACAGGAATACCTTGTTTAACTCTGTAGATAGGTTCCAGGCAATAGAAGTGCTAAGCAAAACAGGAAAGTTTAACATGGGGAAGATAGGGATATGGGAACTTATGACAAAATAATATACACAATGTAAACTTTTTTGATTTTATATGAACTTCAAAGAAACAGCAAACATAACACTAACACAAACTGAACATTAGCAGAAATATACATTTTAAATTATTGATCTTGAAGTTTCTGGCTCATCCAGGATTCTGTTTTCTTTGGAGAAAAAACATTGTTAGAGTGAATCAGAGCGTTAAAAGGGATCTGGCAGTCAAAAACAGCATTATAGCGAGGCAATGCTATAGAGAATCAGAGCGTTAAAAGGGGTCTGGCAGACAAAAACAGCGTTACAGCGAGTTTAGCGTTAAAAGGTGTCTGGTACGAAATAAAGTGAATCAGCGCTTAAAGGAGTAGCGTTAAGCGTGGTATACCTATATATATATATATATATATATAGGTATATATATATATATATATATATATATATATATATATATATATATATATATATATATAAATGGTTCCTTGCTGCTGCTGGTACGGCACTTGTTATGAGACGTTGTTATCATGACGTTCCCATTTCCTGTTGGATCCTCAAGCACTGTCTCATACGTAAAGCTTGATTTGGCTACTCCCTACACAGAAATCTGTTGCGTCTAAGGCAGGATTTACAGCTATGTGCTAAGTTCCCTAACATGGAGGAGCAAAATATTTAAATTAGTGTAGAACTTAGGGGGAAAAAAGCTCCTGCTGCGATTTAAGGCAGTGCCCTAAGTTAGAGTACTTGATTTACATGTAGGCCAAGGGTTGTTCACTAGACATCAACATATGGCTCTATTCCCATCCCAAATATAGCAGTGTGATTAGCTAGTAATTTTGCTGGAAACATGGAACACTGGGGGTATAAATTGGATGGAGGTAAGTGGGTATAGAGAGAGAGGATTGTGGCTAAAGGGCACTAAAATAAGGAAAGAGGTTGATTTGGAGCGAGATTAAAATGGTTAGTGGGTATGGAAAGTTAAGATGGCAGTGAGAAGGAATTTAAAAAAAACACTGCTGGATGTGAATGTTGTATAGATTTGACTGAGCATGGAAACAGGAAGGTTTAAAAAGAGTTGTTGTTAGTTAATGGGTATTTAGAGGAGTGTGGTGATTGTAGATAGATAGATAGATAGATAGATAGATAGATAGATAGATAGATAGATAGTTAGTATCTATAGATAAAGATATATAGATACAGATAACGATATACCGTTAAAGATGGTAGACAATTGCTTTACAAAAAAAATATTTTTATTGACCCCACGGGGTGGATAAAGAAGTTGCCAGGAGGCCCCAAGTTATTTTGCTCCTGGGTCCTCCATTCTCTAGCTCTGCCATTGGTCTAATGATGACGATCATGTGCTGGACTATATTTATGGAATTGTGAGCTTCAGCACTGTTAAAGGATTACTCATATTTTAAAATTGTACTATTTTGAAGAACTACACTTCAAAAATATTTAATACACTTTTAGAATGAGAATGGCCTAAAATGTATTATCTTTTATCAGCAATTTTGCTGCTGAATTCATTTTGGCTGAGCAATTCAACTTCAGAGATCAAAAAGGACTTTAAAAACACAGAAAGTGTATGTCAGCAAACTGGATTGTGGCAGTTATATCGCATAGCGCTCTTGTCATGGTTGTGTTTCTTTATTTATATATTCATTTTTTCTTTTTGAAAATGTTTTGCTTAATATCAACTTTAGTTACTAAAGAAAACAAAGAAAACAATTTGACCACACTGGTTCTTTAAACTAAGACCTCTCAAATTCCCATTTTGAACTTGAAGCATATTCCAATTATAAATATATTTGTTAAATAGGGTCTATAGAATAACATAGGAGTTGGAAAGGTCACACTTTAGTGATATTGGGATCTAAACGGTTATTAAACAGAACAATTAAACTGAAAACTATAATTAACATATTTACTTTTAGTCTCTGCATTTTGCTAAGTGCCTTAAATGAAAGCAGAAATGAATTTACAAAGTGAAGACCTAGACACGGGAAACTGTTGAATGTTATCAAGTGTCAGTCTAGAAATATCAGTGAATCCTGCTAATGATGAATAGCTCCTCCTTCTGATCTAGACTCATGAGAGACTCATGTAGGATATTGCTGTGCAATAAAACTAGATCTATCTTGTCTGTCAATGTTGCCTACATAAAAGACATGTTCTAATAGCTTTACCTTCCCTATGTGCAGTGCAAGGAGAAAGAGCAGATTTGGAATTCTTGATCTTCAACAGCCACATTTTATCTAACAATAACACGGTCATGTCAGATGTACTATACATACTACCAACACAGTGTCAGTTTCCATATATCCATCACTTTCTGTAAACTAGTTCCTTTCATATGATTTATATGCTTTCCACCATTCCAGTTGCGAGCATGACCTCTTCTTCTAGCATTTATTTTGCACGGAATTAGGCTGATCTATTGTGTTCTGTTGTATCATAACCAAGCTTCACATATGTCCAAATCTATTTGAACACTTGACATACCTTATTCTTCCACCTGTTCAATACAGAGTACCACTACAATTTAAGAAAAAAAAAGACAATTCTATGTTAAGTATGTACCAAACTAACAATATTAACAGCAGTGTAAGCCCTTCTGGATCGCTACCTTGTCGTGGTGAAGGGGCTTGTGTACATTAATGAAGCTGTGAGCTATATCATGTATGGTCACCCAAGATGGGAAAGTCAAAACAGAGAGGTCAGACAAATTGTGGTCCACTGGAGAAGGAACTGGCAACCCACTCCACTATCTCTGCCAAGAAAACCACATGGATAAGCACAACCAGAAACACATACAGATGTGCCTGACATGCAGTGTTTGTTACATCACTTCCTCAGAACTGAATCATGAGGGTGTGTATTTCAGTGCAGAGAGGGATGGGGAATGATGGGACAGAGAGCCATAGTAAAAATATTGTATAAGACTGAAATAAATACAATGCCCATGACCTCTCACTGGCCCAGAAGTGTATTATTCACTGCAATCATAGCTCTCCAACAATGTAACCCCCCTCTCATACACTACCAGCGATGTATCACAGACCTCTCCATGGTCCTGTAGAGAAATCAAAATGTATTTTTGTTCAAACTTGATGTTTGACTTTCTCTTGCTTAATTATTACCTGAGTCATACTTAAACATTTTAAAATAATTTCTGTTTGGAGTGTACACAATGCCTGTTCCCTCTCACTGGCCCAAAAACATCATTCACTGTAACCATAGCTCTCCAGAATTGTAAACTTGCCCTCTCACCACACGCAACTACCACCAATGTATCATGGATCTCTTTTTAGGGTCCTTTTTTTTTATTTTTTTATTTTTTAACTTGCTTAATTATGCTTGAAGTCACACTTAAAGTTATCATTTTATTTTTTCAATGTGCGGCGGCCCTTTTAATCTGTTTAGGGTGTAAAAAAAGCAAGTTGGATTCACCAAATTCTAATAAAGTTTATGCTGTCACTCAAACTCCATGACAGTCCTTTCAATATTTCAACAAATGTGTCAGCCAAAAATGTAATGAACCCTCTGAGACTGACATTGTCATGTAGCATTGTAACAATGATGTTTACATTTGGTAGAATGTAGGAAGCTGTCTAGGCCTGTGAGTAACAAGATAGTCTATTGTAATTAAGATGTGTTTTATAAACATTACATCATCCTCTTTGTTTATCTCAAGTTTTCTTACAACAACTACCCATAATTATAAGTATAAGATATAGCTGGAATTTTATCGGATGGTTTATTGCTATAATGCTGCTATATTCAATATCAGGCAGAGGTTATCGGCTAGTGTAATAGTCACTTGAACTGGTTATCATTTTTTTTGTAGAAAACCCAATCTCAGCATACAATTCGGCCAGCCCTGATGAATCTCTGCAGTTCCTTGTGCAATTTACTTAGATCTCCAAGATTCACATTTTAGGCATCTGGACTATTGTTTCCTCATGTCATATACACCACACCCAATTGTATAGATTGACAATACCTTACCTTTGAGGATTGACACTAATAACATTTACATACTGAAGAATGAATGCTTTCACCAACATGAGTGTAGTGTTGATGTATCAATATAAAGAGGATTAATGAACACTGTATGTAATGAATCTTATTCAACTTTCAATTTACCTGTTGTTGCACCTCTTCACTATTTCCCATTCTCGCTATGTAATCCAAATTCTACATCTCTTTGTTACAAAAATATATTGCAATAATTAATAATTTCTGTTTCTAATAGCATTTTAGAACAAGAAGAAACCTTGAAGATATAAAACAAAGCTTAACACATATATGGGTTGGTCAATTCTGCGCTCAACTCACTTTCTTTTGGATATTTAAATTAAAATGTATTCATCACATACTTTCCAGTTTACAATATTAGTTATACTGACTTCTTCCTTGGAGTATATGTAAAATTAATTTATCTACCTTTTATAATATTGTATCCAATTTTGAATATATGTAATAAAGACATAGAAAGCTGATTTTGGTTTAATTTTCAGAAAATGTTTTGGACTTTGGTGACCTTTGTAAAATATTAATTGAGTACCCTTGCTCTAGAAGGCCCAAGCTAGGAGGCAGGTGGGTCTCTATTGATATGTGATACAATAGCTGAATTGGTGTCACTTCCTGTTTGCTTGTGGCAGGCCAATAAAACTACCCCTTAACTTCAGGTCAAAGGTTGTCTGATTCCTCTCTCTGATGACTCCCAGGTTACAACAGCCCTCAAGACTGTTCCCAAAAATGTCCCTTGCTTTGCCTGCTTTAATGACAGCAGGACACAGGGAGGTGACATTAGCATCACAACACAGACAAGAAACCAGTATTTGAAACCCAAATGAAAGTGTGAACGAGGTGATAGTTTGGGGAGGGACAGAGGAAGAGAAGGGAGTGCCCCGCATACAGGGTGACTGCATGTCTGGGCAACTAATGATGGTCTCTCTATGACTAGATGGAGGTATTTTAGGAAGACTGGACTTTCCAGCTCTTTATCTGATGTCCCTTCTTCTTTGATCTCTGTGGGACTTAACTGTTGCCTTTACAAAGTATCACAATTAAGGGCAGATAAATCTACACAAACTCTGTTTGAAAAACAAACCAAAAACATTCAAATCACAGAGATCAAGCGCCAGGCCTTGGAAGAGGTGGGAAAACAGAAGATACAATTGACAGATAAGCCACCAGGCTATGTAGACAATCAAATAAAAGCACGTAATAAAGGGCTGGTGCACAAGTGATTTGTGTTCCCAAAATAAAAAAACAAAGAAAACATACATAAAAATAAACAGAAACTACATCTTACAATGAACTATTACCACTATTAGGGGAAACTAGCATACAAAGGATTAACCATCGTAAAATATCTAGGTATCTAAGTATGTTACTGCTGGTTTCTAGCAAATAACACCATAATCTCACAAACATTGGGAAATAAATATAAATACATAGGTTCTATTTCTGGTTCTGGATATAAAGGTATGTTAAAAATGGTAGCAGCCCTCAAAACTCCAGTAATGGTCAGCGATTCAAGAGCTAGAGGTTCATTAGTAAATGAGGAAGCCAATATACGTATTTTGTTTTGTGTAAATAAACATTTATATTTTTGGACCCTGTAAGAAGTCTTTTTCACAGACATGCACATGTTCCTATAATTTCCACAGAGGCCTCTGAGAAAAAGAGAACTGTAGTGCTAGATATGACATGCAAATAATCACATGGAATAACAATAAGATGTAAACATAAGTAAGTTTAAAAAAAATAACATACTCAGTTCTTCAGTTCTTTGGCATACTGTCTACATAGGAAGTATGCCTTTATAAAAACGTTCATACAGTTGTGTATGTTTTTGTCTATGGTTGTTACCTTAATAAATATCCCAATATAAGATTTAAATGTTAATGTTTGTTTTATAATAAAGAGTCCCATGAGCGTGCAACCTTATTAAATTGAGATTTGGCCAATTGAATAGGGCTCTATATAAGCACAGAGCATATTTTTTTTACAAATACATTTTAGTTAGTGAACTACTATCCAAAAGCAAGGTATTCACTAACTAAAAACATCTGTAAAAAAATTCCTTAAAACAGACTACTTCTGTGGTCCTTTACGGGGATTATACAAGAAATGTCCAAGGTTTACAGTTATATATAACTACCACAAGCGGACAACTGATCACTCACTTGGACACTCATCTCAACATGTGCTTGAAGTTTATTTATTTATTTTATCTGAATACACACAAACACCCAGTAGCTGAAGTGTGAAATCAGTCCTGGCAGACCACCTTAGTGGTACTATATGTGTGATCTGCACATCCCTTTTAAAGGACAAGGCCCATTTTCTTTGTTGTATATGAAAGAAGGTATTTAATATATTGTGAGCAGAGTGAAATTAAATTAAAGCAATACATCATACCTTTATGCAATCAATATATTAGGGCTTTCATTATGTGAGATATCTATTAGATAACATAAGAAAGTACACTCATAATAACGCATTTTGGAGCCAGGCGGAAAAACATTTTTGGGTGTTGCCTGGAACTATATTGAAATGCATCTGTAATACTGAGGCATGCTTTTCAATTAAATATAGTTTTGCAGTGTGAATGAGTTAAATTAGGCAGATGCGTCTCTGTCCTTCTGGGATTCAAGTGGAATTTTATGACTTCCAGTTCCAAGAGTTAAAAGTAATTGAGAGTGTTTGTGGAAGCACCCTGCCTGGGAGGCAGTCATCTGGGGAAAGCAGCCTGCACAGAAGGCTGACCACTAAAAGCCCCTCAGCAATTAAAGAACGCAGTTGGGTTTTATGTGCTAATGGATAGTGCCATGAAAAATTATTACATGCTGTCACACGCTTCACACTGAAAGGACAGAGGCTGTAATGTAACCAATGCATAGAAATATTCAGCTTAATCATTCCAAATCACATAATGAAAATATAATTGGCTAAAACACTTTTAATCTTTATTTGTAATGCGACAATATATTTCATAGTGCTATACAGTGGTTAATTACACAGAAAAATACAATATTAACACATGGCAAAAAATAGTACACCCTGGGCCATATTAAATTCCAAGCCCGTAGCCGCACCAGTATACCCGCAAAGCCTGCGGGCTTGAAATTACAGAGCTATTACATTCCACCATGTCGCGACCAATGGGCCGGAGACGCAAACCCGTAAACCATTCTTGCGTTGGTTGCATGCGCGGCCGTGAATATGATCAATTAGTCAAAGCCATAGTTACGGGTTGAGACGGAGCCAATGGTAAAAGAGATCATCATCATTACGTCACTGAAAAATGGAGGTTAGATTTCAAACCCTTACGGGTTTCAATTACGAGTTATGATCGGTCCTGCATTCTAGAAATAATGCAATATAAATAAATCAGTAAATATGATATTCTAGTCCATGCGTGTTCCATTATATATATATATATATATATATATATATATATATATATATATATATATATATATACAGTTATGACACGGAAATTAAACATTAGAAAAAGTATTTTTTATTGCAGATTTGCGAGCTTGAGAATGTTGTGCTATTAATTTTAATACCTAACATCACTTTCCCTTTAATTTGAAGTACAGTAGTGTGTTGATATTTGCATTTAAAGTGTTACGGATAATACTTTAACCCCCTTGCGGGTCCTCTCTAGTACCCATAGGCTTTTTGGCTTTAAGCAATTTAATAGTGATTTGCGAACATTACGGGCTTGACAGATCAAAGGCTTTGCAGCAATGGAGTTCAGATTTCGATATCCCACAGGGTTTTTCCGCTTGTAACCCGGAGATCGTTTGCAGGTAGCTAAAAGAGGCCAATTTAATAGCCGTAAGTCTAGTCGTCTCAGTTACGGGCTACAGGTTTTCACATTGGGGGAATTTAATAGGGCTGTCTGTGTTTGAACTTAAAATATTACATACATAGTGCTTTTGACCTAAAACACCTTACAAGATTGAAAACTTTCAAAATTACAGTCTAAAGAATTCACAAAGGCCTTGTCAATGGTCAAGTTCATGGGTGATTCAGATGTGACCTTAAAGAAACACTGCAATATTTAAAATATATATATATAAAGGGAATTAAAAAATATTAAGTCTAATGAATAGCATAATTATGCACGAAAACGTCATATAGCTAGTTTTAATTAGAAAAAAGTTGATGCCTTTACTGGACCCTGGATGATACATTGATGGAAACTGTGTGTGTGAGAGGGGCATTTACATTTCTAGACGGCTGTGGTTGCATCTATTGATGGAACATCCAGCCTCTGGGCCAGTTAGGAAGAAGAGTCTGATGTCAATTTCAATATTTTCCAGTTATCTAAAAAAAAAAGCTCTGTGTTGCCCCCTCCCTCCACTGATAGAAACATAAATTCACCCTCATGATCCAGCTCTCAGAAGGCGATTAGCAAACACTAAATGGATTCCTATATTCATTAACTGAATTTTCAACACTTCAGATGTCCATGGCTTACACAGTTGCTAAAATTGTTCATTTGGGACATAAGTAATAAACAAGTGTTTTCAAAACATTTCTAAAGCAGATACAACATTAACATTTTTATTTTCTATATGCAATTATTCTTTCCTGATGTACTCCATTTTCTTTTCTGAGCTGAGTCTGTCTGTTACTTTATCAAGAGAGTGTAAAGTAATGAGACTTCCATTATTCATATTAAAGGAGCTGGCAGTTTTGGCTGCCACATTTCCTTCTTGCAGATAGAAGCTTCCTCTCCATTCATAGTTTCCTCCCACCTATGAAAGTTGAAACTAGAAGGGTTGATTCCAATGCAGTACAGTTGCATATAAAATGTAATGAATTAGACTCTGTATTATGTTTATTACATTCTAAAATATGTTGCCTATTTTAAGTATAGTTCTTCAAATGAGTATATTTTAAATGTATAACCACAGTGGCCTTTCACATTTGAATGCGTTAACAGCAAACTTTACTGCTAAATTTGAACTAAATGTAAGATGTTTTTTTAAACTATTTTATGCTCATGGTTTACAAAGCTGTAAATGTTGTTAGTTTGTTAAAAAGTTGTAAAAATGTCATATTTCCCACAAAACCACAGTGGCCCTTTAACATTTAGATCTCCTATCATTAATATCTGGGCGACATGCTCTAAAATTAGTACAACCATTAATTACTTTGTTTCATTCATTGCAAAGCTCTTGTTACATAAATGTTAACAACATTAACTAATAGAATAGGATTAGAAATTGTGTATTTAGCATACAGTTTGCACCTAATTCTCACTAAATACATGTAATGTTGACACAATGCATGTAAGCTAATGCTATGCTAGAATCTATAGAATCTAATATAAATATGTTAAAACACCATGGACAAATATGTTTTTCTTAATAAATCATATGTTTGCTTTGATTTCCTTTTAAAGTGAAACACACATGTATACAGTAGGTTGCCAGTCATTGATATAATATATTAATCTTATTTTGGATGTAATATTTCCTTTGACCTCAAGGTGGCAAACTTGCATTCCCCCAATTTCCCTTTACAAAAGGAAGCCTCCAGTCTGCTCACACAGAGAGGGGGAGGAGTACCTAGTAAACATTATTGTACTTTCATTCATCTTCTTGTTTGCCCATCAAGTGTCCGATATGTGATGCACATTATAAGTTAGTTCAGTTAAACAACATATCAGTCTCCCTCCTGCATTTCTGGTTTTAGCCTATATTTTACATTTTGGTACTATATTTCAAATTATGGCAGTTCAGTCTCAAAATCTTCTATGGACAATAAATGACAATAAATGGACATAAAAATGGACAATAAATGATTACTAAAATAACAATACTAACGTGTGTCTCCTCTCTTTCTGCCCAACATTTGTCTCTCTTTATCCAATAGGCATCTCTTATTATCACATGTCTATATCTCTGTGTCCCATGTTATCCAGAGCTTATCCTAAACAAAATGAAGCCCCGGGAAAGATGAATTCTGGTGAATTCCCAATTTGTGAAGAAACGCCAAGTTTCCATTGGACACCCAATGCACACAAAAAACGGCAAACATGGGTGTAGGAACTGGTGTGGATAGGGGGGACTCATCCCCCCATATTTTTCTATGTTTGTATGTATGTATATATAAACTATTTTGCGGCCTGTGTATACAATTAGCTATATCCCTTCCAGAATTATTATAGCTTTTACACCCCTGCGGGCAAAGCCCACATTTCATTGTATATGAGCAATACATTCTTACACAGGCCCTTTGACCATTATCTGCCAGGTCTCTTCGAAATTAATAGTGCCCAAAACATTAATATCCCAGACTTCACGCTCCTCAAAAATGGAACCCCAGATAGCTTCCTGAGTTGCTTGACCAAAGTTAGGCCATGTGTATACATCTTTGTCCCATGTATATTTATCCAACATACATTTCTGTTCTCTTCATCAAATATTAATCTCATTACGTTACAAGTATCTCTTAACATCAACTGTGTCTCTCATTACCCAACATCCAATGCACTTCTCTCTGCCTCTTATCTTTACCCACATGCTTTTCTTTACTCACCTTACATCTCTTTATGCCATATGGGTTCTAGCTTTATTTAATGGGCTAATGTATTTTGGAGAAATATTAACAGCTATGAAAGTCATTAACTTGACATCATTTTAGAGAAATTATTAATTTCTGCTTGTGCCAGAGGGATTTCTTTATGCAAATCTAATGCAATGCTAGCTGGGACTGGAGCCTGAGGGGTATGCACTGCCAACTTCTTTTCTTTTTTTTTCTATTCAGCAGCAGCGATATGACTATTCAGGGTGTCATATACAGGCAGATGCACGAAAAGATCCTCCTGCTTACCCTGCTTTGTACCCCCTCTATTGTGCACTGAGGAAGGATTACAAGCATATCAACACCTACACACTAGCCATGGATTTTATTCACACCCAATCATTTCACCATGTTTCTTTCTCTAGTTTCCTAGAGATTCCTGGAGAAACTGGAAAAAGGAAAAGTCAGAATATGGGTCCAATTCAATTGCATGCCCACAACTCAAGCGTTGTAGGCCTTAGGTCTGCGGGTGTGTTGTGGGCTCCCGTTCGTCTACGATTACAATATCTACGATTACAATGCAATTCAATTGAGCAAGGGCGAGAGTTACGTGCCGAAGCCTCAAGCCCGTAAATCCCTCCCGCGGCCGCAAACCATTAAGGGGCTGGCCGAGACGTGATCGGCTGTTACGATCCAATCGAGGTATAATGTAGTACAACACAGGCCTCTCAGCCAACAGAAAGCGGTCTAGCCACAGATGATTGACATAGGGAGATTATTATAAAGTTGCGTTCCACCCGCCCATGCGTTGACTGTTTTGTATTTTCTGATGAAGTAACACGCAGGTCCCGGAGTTGGAGGTTTTTCAGAGAGAGAGTAGGAGTATTTTGAGAGCAGTAATTTGCGGTTTTGATTATACTATTTTATATTTTACACTTAATCTTTGTTGACACATACTGACAGATTCCACATAATTGCAATACACATAATTTAAAGAACACACATAGAGCTAGTTCACTCCATAGACACACCTCCCATCCCATGCCCCACACATAATACACACATTTTTTTTCCATCATACATGTACAGCCAAACTTTCATTGATTTATCGTTATATTATTTTTGGGATTAAAATGGAGGGAGGAGAGAGGAGGGGAGAGGAGTGGAGAAGCGGGGAGGAGGAGATGAGGAGAGACGAGGAGGAGAGAGAGGAGAGAGTGGTGGCCCTGGGGAGTGGAGGAGTGGAGGAGAGAAGGTGGAGGTTGGGAGTGGAGGAGAAGAGGAGGTGGCGGGGGAGGAGGAGCAGGAGGAGCAGGAGGTGGTGGAAGTGGAGGAGGAGAGTGGGGAGGAGGAGGTGGGTGGTTTTAGGGTGGCCCTAGCACCAGGCACACGTAGACGAGAGACAGGGCCCACACTTACACACACCAGGAGAATGTGGTCCTCCTTGGTGCCATCCATGGCCGCCCTCTGATCCTTGCAGGGGGGAGAGAAGTTAGGCCAGGGCCTAGTGCCCAGGCATGGAAAGAAGTAGCAGTTGAGGTTACAGCAGTGGGCACAGCGCAAAGGGATGTGAGGTCTGTCAAGCACCGTTTGGATGACATCAGGCCAAGGTGAGGAGGATGATGGCCAAGGAGGTGAAGTACGTGACAGTGCCATATACTGAGTGGGAGAGGGTCGACAAGGACCTTCTCAGCCAAGTGCCTGCCGCTGGAGCTTCAGGCCTGGTGGCCCAGCAGGACCCAGCCTCCATGTCAGGTGAATATCACATACACCAACATGCCACCACATGTACATCACACACTACACAAGTACATGATGACCAACAAGGACACTGACATGTCAGCTCCATGGAATTAACATGGGATAAATGGATGCATCATTAAATCCATGAAGCTGACAAATCACTGCCATTCCTGAGCACAACAAAAGTAATCAAGACATAGAGAGTCCATGTATTGGTGTGCCCACTGCATCCTATGCAGTTACAGACTACAGCCAGAATCAAGGTAGCGTTAGGAGCCAAGAACAATCAAGACCAAGAGCCAAAGAATAGATCACATCTAGTAAATGATAGCTAATCTGAGTTGTAATTAGGAGAATCATCCAGGTTCAAGGCTAGATGCCAGATAGTTAGGAATGCACACAAAACAATGTATTATTCATCATACTAATAATATATACCTTTCTTTTCTCCATTTCAGCATCAAGGAGGTCTGGGTCCAGTGGCGAGCCAGGGGCAGGGGCGTCGGAGCACGAATTGGAGGAGCAAGCACCCGCCCAGCAGGGGGTGGAGGGGAGAAGAGGAGCCGAGGGCCCTGTTTGGGAGGAGGAGGATGTAATATGGCTAGTGGGGTCATCATCAGGACCACCGGCCACACCGCCAGGATTTGACCCTACTATCCCCCTCCTCCAGACACTGAGCATATCAACAGGGCCCTCCCACTGGAGGGAACATCAGAACCAGCCCTAATGACAGAATCCTACCTGGCCGGGCTGGTCAGGATAGGGGTTGACCAGAGTGCATTCCAAGGGGTAACTGCAGACGCTATGCATCCCAGGCCATCCGCAGCCCGGCCCCTCCTCTCCTCCCACCATGCCTCCACCACCGCCACTGCAGGTGCTGCTACCTCCCGGGCAGATGTCTCCCCCTGCCCCCCCAACACCATAGCCAGGGAGACGGCGGTTGGCCACGAGAGCTTGGGGCCCTGTGTCTAGGCAGAGGAGGACCTAGGGGCTGCTCAGCTATTTGTGCCTTCTCAAGAGCACTCCTCAGTGACAATCGATTGGTCACAATGTTAAAACAATCTTGTCTGTCTACAGAGTTTTGGATCTTGGCCTATGTGATGGTGATATTTTGTATGCAGATAGATACCTCCCATCACATGGTCCATGATCCTCTTCTTTGTGGACACATAAGGTTCTGTTTAACATTTCACCAATTGATGGTCACTGAGGAATGCTGTTGAGAAGAGATGCTGCAGTCCCTTATTTTGTAGTTGTTTTATTTTTTTATTTTTTTTCTGTACAATTCAGGTCCATGAAGGCATCTTCTGCATCTGCAAGCATTGTGAAGGAAATGGATGAGGTGCAAGGTTTTCACAGTGCCTCTCAGGTAGACATTCCTTCAATGGCAGCCCCCTCTTAACATGTAGCGCCCACAATATTAAAGCTATCATATAGCCAGATATCTAAGGCATTATTGTTGTTAGCTGAAATGTTGAGTAATACCGCTATGGCGGTGGACTTGCAAAGTCACACAATGGCATGTTAATGACAGCCAGAATTGATATATGATCTAGGGAAGAATGTGATCCTGACCTCAATATCGGTCTGACCTCAATATTGGGTCTAATGTAAGTGACCTTGAATCTGGCTGCTGACCTTTGTGTCCTCTCCATATTAATGGGTATATTCCCCTTTTGCTGATATCATGAGTATCTTTTAAGATGTGCTACCAGCTGTAGAGCTGATGGATGTGATATCAGTGTTGATGAAAAATATCATATGGAGAGGATGATAGTACACCTTGACCACTGACGCTGGTCACAGCTAAGCATTTATTGTGAGATGACACATCATTATTATTGGTCATGGCCAGTGAGTTGTCCTGAGACCTAGCTAATAGTAATGCTTGCAGATGGGAATCCGATGAGTTGGTATATTGTTACAGCTACAGTATCTAGCACTGTACTGTACATGAATGTCTTTTTTACCCCCTTTAGGTATCCCCTTTTTTCCCACAAGCCTCTTGCTTGATCCGCCCACACCACATCCATGATATTAATGCACAGTCTTGCCCATTTCTGATTGTGCTCTGTGTATAAAATAAAGCTTTATTATACTGTTATCACTGTGTCAGTGTGTTTTCAATAGTTGGAGTTATGGGACATCCACATGCATCCCATTTGTGTCACATTCCTATATCTGTAAACTAATGAGCACTAGTTACTATGCAATATATTAATACCTATAATAACAATAATAATAATAATAATAGTAAGTATAGCATTAGATATCATATAATAATATATATCATATATAATAGGGTTAATACACATGCAAAGTCCAATTTGTGATACTATATCAACATTCCCCAGAAAGCCTGATAACAATAAGACAGGTGATACTGGAGTGGGTTGCCAGTTCCTTCTCTAGTGGACTGTGATTTGTCTGACCTCAATGCTATGATCTGCCCACCTACAGTGGCCCTACATGGTATAGCTCACAGCTTGATGGAGGTACACAAGCCCCTTCACCACCACTTAGCAATCCAGAAGGGGACCAGGAAACATTCACCTCCATTGAAAATGGAAACAAAGAAGTTAAACTGATATTTTAAAGCAAATCATTCACACGTATACACTAGGTAAGGGTACTAATATCCATTACAGTTACATAAAAGAAATTAGTGTAGTACAATAACATGTAATTAAACACGTTCTTTACCCATAATTAAGTTATCATCAGATATGCTATTTAAATAAATAACTACTGACTGCACTAGTCATATTTAATGTTCCCCTCCCTTTGCTCTTACACCATAATGTTGTCACTTGATATTTGTATGCATATTGAGATGTCTTTCTTCCTATACTATTTGTGCATATTGAGATGTATGTCTTCCTATACAAATTAAAGGGACATAGAACACAGCGCATTTTAAACATTACAAAATGATTTATTGGCATGACAAAAATTCAGCAAAACCTGTTTAAACGTCATTGAAAATAACAAGAAATGCAACAATATTTTTCAAAAATGAAGTACCGTCCGGCTCTGTAACAGCCCTGTGTGCCATGAAGAAGTATTACTATTAAGGCATCTACTATGCTCTAACAAAGTATGCTAAAATTAAGTTTTTCTTAAATTATTTTATGCATACAACTTGCACAGCTGCTAATGTCCTTAGTTTGTTGTATATTTCACATATGAAGTTTTTACTGACTTACTGTATTGTCTAATCTGTTTTGTCCTCTCTTTTCTTCTTATTTCCTCCTCATTACATTTCCCTTTTCTCTCTTCACCACATTGCTTCCACTTCCTTCTTACCTCTTTTACTCTCCTACATTATGCCATCTTCCCTTTCATAATAATAATACATATATATATATATATATATATATATATATATATATATATATATATATATATATATTATTTTATATATTTTATTATGTAGCGCTGTAAGAGGAAATATACATTACACAATATTAACAACTGCAGAAAAAGGAGGGCCCTGTTTTGAACTTCAAGTCTTGTGAAAAGTGCTTTATTCCAAAGCATCCTACAAGAATGAAAACTCACTACTTACAATCTAAAGGATTTTATCTATATCTTCTAACGTTCCTTCCCTCTCTTCTTTTGTCATTAACACCTCCTTCCGTGTCACCTCATATCCAATTTTACCCTTGCCTTACACTTTTCTTTCTCTTGTTTTCATTCTCCATATTTCTATTTCTCCTCATTTAGTTACTCAATCTCACAAGATGAGAGCTACCAGTTTTTCCGGGGTTGAATAATTGTTGAAGGTGAGAGGTTTTAGCATTATAGGGATCCCTTGACCACTCACAATATGTACATGTAACCTCATTTTTGTGATGGACCAGTGACTGTCATAGAAGTCTCTCAACCATCTGCATGGGATATGTGTCAAGATTGGTATATAGATGTAATCACAGATAAGTAATAGGCCCATCAAGTCTGACCAGACTGTCTAAATAATTGACAATACTTGACTTACTCAGCATCCCTACCTAATGTATGTTCCCGAATGTATTTACAGACACAGAGGTGGTATTGTATCTGGCTAAAGTGTCACCTTACCCTTTACTCCTCCTATCGTGTGTCACTGGTTTGGCCCTTCTCACATATATCACTCTTGTTTGCTTCTCTCCCATCTGTCTTTCCCCAAGTGTCAATCTCAATATTCCCCAAGTCATTCTTGTTTCCCATTTCCAATGTGTTACTATTTCATTTCCTTGCGTCACTCTTCTCTTGCACCTCTCTAATCTCCCTCGTCCATTTGTCTAGAATACACAAGTATTTCTCACTCTCTTTGCATCCATTATATGATTACTCATATAATATATAAAACACCTTGTTAAGTTAATTTAGCCCAAATCTACATTAATTTTTGTATTATCAAATGGTAAATATTGACTTGAAGCACCAATGAGACAACAAATGCCCAATATTCTTCCTTCTACTCTTGAATAGATAATAAAACCCAGGCTGGAAGAATGGAAGATTAAATCTTTCAAACAGGATCTACTAAAATAAGGATTTTGACAAAAATGCTTTCATGTCATCACTAACACAACTGATCATGTTTTTAGTATGTCACATACTTAAAAAATATATGTTATTCTTTGAAAACAACAGTGGAATATTATCAAACTAGTAACTTGCCCGTCAAAATTTGAAGCCATGGAAATGTTGTTTTCCACACAATGTAAAGCTTTTTGTACTGTAAGGACCTTCAGCACTCATTGCGAGCCTCGTGCTGAGCACCTTTGGTGCTCATCTCGTGGCTCGCAATGAGCGCCTTCAGCACTGATTGCGAACATCTCCTCGAGTGTCCTTTGGCTCCTCTCTATATTTAAAAAAATACTAATTAATGAATGAATTGAATAACAAATTAATATAGCTTACCTTTTTCTAATTAATATATGTAACAATCAGTAGCCTGAAGAGGTAACAATCTCTTTTTATTGTCCTGCAGCATATAATGTCCAGTGGGACTGTTGCTGACCTGAGGAGATAGTTTTATGAATGTCGCAACTGTGCATTAGAAAAAGGCTTTTGTACCTCGAAGGTTCCTGGGTGAAAGTGGTATGCGGTTAGCTGTGTTTTGTGCGGTCCAGGGTCGTGTAGCCTTGTTTACATTTTTTGTGCCCCTCCATTTTTTTTCTAGCTTAGCCGATTTGATGAAACTCTCCAAAATCGACTTAAATTTGCGTTCCACCTCACTCCCAGACGTCCTGGCTGTTCCCCTGTGCTGTGTGTGATGGTTTTGTTGTATTTTTTTTTTTGTGTGTGTGTTTCGTGTTTTTTGCTTTGTGCGGTTCGGCCGTTAACTTTGTATTTTTCCTATCTCGTATGTAATGTTTTTTCATTTCATTTTTTTTTTAAGTCCTGTGTCTTATCATTTTTTTTTTTTTGTAAGTCCCACATTCGTCAACTGTTTGCAGCCTAAGGCGATCCCGCATTTCCTAAGTTTTTGCAGGCTAAGTCCCGTGTGTTTCCTTGCCTCCTCTGCTCGCCTCGCTTTGCAAAGCTTGATAAAATTAAGTTTTTCTTAAATTATAATGCGAGTTTTAGTGCGGTAACGGCTCGCAGGTGATGAGCGCCTTTGGCGCTCATCGACTAAGTGATGCAAGGTAACGGCTCGCCTCACTAGGCGAGGCTCAAAGGCGATGAGCACCTTTGGCAAGATAACTTCTCCATGTTAGATTGAATGCAGGCTCATGAACAATGACTAAGGTCAAGCACAATTTGTGATTAACCACAAGTCAAAGTATTAAAGAGGTATCACTTGCAGAGCACTTGACACCACTTGACATTTGTCTATTGAAGCATGTGTTTGAATTGCTATTTTGACAGCCTTGTTAATTGAACATGATGGTTTAAAGAACCACAAACGTCCCCCATATATCCGATAGAGGGTGAAAACACATGTGGAAAAAGTGTTTACATTGAAAATTGATGCTGAATTCATGGAGCTTTAATCACTTGAAGTTAGGCTATTTTGAGGTGTTGTCTCTGCCTGAATCAGTAATGAGCTCTGTACTGTGCAGAACATAATGAATATTAAATAAAATCAGGTGTAGAAGCTTTGAATGAGGCAGTGTCAAGTGATTTGTAACTACATGTAACTGCTCTTGCAAACATACATAGTATCATGTTGCTCTCTGTGGTGCAGAGAGTCTAGGGTTCAATGCTTAACAAAGTTACGTTTTTTCTTTACTGCTTAAAACTGTTTTACTGTCAGATGGTCCCCTAGCTACACCTATTACTTGTTCTCTTGTCAAGAAAGTCCATCGGCATTCTGGTGGACCTTTCTCCACTGATGCTGGATGGTACAATTAAAAAGATTGGAGTGCTAGGCTCCAAGGAAGCCACCGTCTATTATCCCCAGCCACCTGGGACAACCAACACAAAGGATTGTGGTCAGTGACCACCATAAATTCCCTTCAATACAGGTAATGCTGGAGCTTCTTGAAAGCCCAAACCACCATTAACCACTCCTTCTCCACCCCAGCATAGGCAACCTCCCTGGGCAATGGGGTGCTCACAACCCTGCTCGTACTTCTGGCTAACAACAGGCCCCAGACCAACAACATGAATCAGCAAGTGACATAGTCATTTTAAAAGCTCTTATGTCCATTAGAATAGCCCTTGGCTTAGGTAGCCACATGGGCTAGTGTCCATCAATTTCGAGTTGCCATTTCAAAAAGTCCATGGGTCCAGGGGGTCATGACAATAGCAAAAAATGGTTTAATGCCAATGGCTTATAGCAGCTAATGTTATTAGTTTGTCACATACTTCACAAACAACTGCCTTTTTTTTTTAACTACAGTGGTCCTTTAACAAAATAATAGGATCTTGGTTTATGGTTGTATCAACGTTTCTTTGCATTACAAGACAAAAGTCAAGCCTCAATGACTATATCTAATTTTTACCTTAAAAAAAGGAAAGATTCTTACCAAAATGTTGTTAAATCTAAATTATTATACTCTGTCCATGGTTTCCAAATACTTGGATAGTGGTCTTCCTGCTCCAACCTAGCATAAGAATTTTGCTCCGTTTGCAATATTTGCCAAACTTTTTTTTCTAGTTGCTAAATGCTTAGGCTCTCATTCAATTGCAATTTGGCCAATTGAATAGGGCTCTAAATAAGCACATAGCATATTTTTTTTAAAGAAGTTTTTAGTTAGTGAAATCCTTGCTTTTGGATAGATGTTTACTAACTAAAAACTTCTTTAAAAAAATATGTTATGTGCTTATATAGAGCCCTATTCATTTGGCCGAATTGCATTTGAATGAGGCCCTTAGTATTTGCTTTTGCAGCCAGTGAGCAGGTTAACGTTTCTATCCACAATTAATATTTGTATAATTATTTTTTGTCCATTTCTGTCTACACCTTCCAAAGGCCCATTTAGTAGCATTATTACTGTTAATACTATTAATTCATAAACAACTTTTTTTTTTTATAATTTCTTGTACTGTTCTCCAGAAATATAGGGCATTCCCATCGCATATATGAATGGACGTACCAAATTATTTACATCTTCTAAAACATGTTGGTTGTAGTTGTGGCTTGTACTTATTTATTATTATTGGGATTCGGTACCAAAAGTTGTTTCTTTAGTCTGAATATTTCTTGATGCTCTAGCGTTCTGGTCACATATATTGTGCCTTATTTTGTTATCTATGTCCCTATTTAAATCTCAGAGTTCCTATTTTGAATAACGTTCAGTTGATAAAATACTTGCTATTACTTATAGTATTAAATTATATCATATCTGGAACCTCCCCTACAATGCTTTAAAACAGACTTGCGGGATCTGTCTGGGGCATGTTGTTTCAGTATCAGCACACTACAAGCCTTGCCCTTGCCATAATCACACTGGTCACTTCTTGTTATTTTACACCTCACATGATGACAGCTGCGAGCAGACTATTGTTGCGGGTCACATGAGGTCTTCGTGTTCACAGACTAATAAATGTCTAACTTTCAGGATACAAATAGTTGCATGAGAATTCTGCAATTTCCATGTTATTATTTTGCATTATTATTATTTCTATAGATCTAAGGATATTTGCATTGTATGTTTGCTACACATAGATCACATTTTCATTAAAGGGACACTGTGAGACACAGCTTTCTCAAGCTCTTATTTTAAACAATACAAGCGTTGTTTTTGTTTTAAAATAAATGGTTTTTAAAAATTAACACAATACACTAACATAATATAGTCATCAGAAACATCTTATCTGTTATTTTTAAAAATATATATATTTAGTCTAAATCTTAAGAGTTATAGTTTTTAATCTTATGGATGTCTGGACTGCAACAAATATGTGTCTGTATTGCGGTTCAGGGTTCCCTGCTGGTCCTGTGTTTGGGATTTGGTGCTTTCAACCCTGCAACCTGGGTTCGATTCCAGTCAGGGAACCTAGAGATCACACCACCCTGAAGCCAAGTAGGGTTGGGCCTGGTCAGTACTTGGGTTGGAGACCACCTAGGAATAACAAGAGCTGTAAGCCAACCCTACTTTCATGGCAGTATCTCTGTGATGAAACTAAGTGGATCAGCATGGTGTGTTGCGGCCCATGAGGTTATGGAGAGTCGGACACGACTGAACTACCCAAACATTGCTGTTCAATTGAATGTAGGTTGCATAAGAAAAAGCAGTTGATAGGCTATGCATGAAACTTATTTATACTTCATCTCAATTAATTTGAAAGATAAAGGAAGATCAAACACATAATTGTTTCTGTAACATGTTATAGACCACTGCAGTTCAAGAAGAAAGATACTTGTTTGTCAAGTATGTACCAAATTAACAATATTAGATGCTGTGAAAGACATGGTCCTAAAATATTTTTGGAGACTCTTAAATTAATCTGTCTTCTGTGATTAATTAAAGGACCACTGCAGTTTCATAAAAATGTTCCATACTTGTTATATAATAACAACATCAGCTATGCAGAACAGAAACTTAAACATTTTTAGAGATTTTTTTATATTTAGATGTATCATGGGGGCAGAGGCAGTGCTACTGCCGAAGCAACTGATGCAAGGCACTGAGACCCCTTGGGGGCCCCTGCAGATCTTCTGCGCCCCCTGCGGACCGCCCGTGGATCACCTGTGGCCACAGCGGCCCCCTCGCAGTCCTCCCTATGCCCCAGTGGGTCCTCAGTGGCCCCCACAGGTCCCCTGTGGCCCCCGTGGGGGTCTATTTGGCCACCAGGGCCCCCTATGGCCTTCGAGGTTCTCTTGTGGGTCCCCTGTGGCCCCTGCAGCCCCTTAGTGCCACTGTGGCCCCCTGCGGACCTCTGTGGCCTCCATTGACTTTTTGTAGTCCCCTCGGTCCTTGCGGTATAGATGCATATGTAAATGTATACGTGTATATGGTATATATATATATATATATATATAGATATATATGTAGCGCTATATACATACATATATATCTATATATATAAATATGCAGGTATGTATATATATATATTATATATATACTAGCGACTTGCCCGTCAAAAAATGACGGCAATGTGATGTATATGTTTGTCAAGTTGTTTAGTTATTAACATATATTTTTGACACTTGTAAGTATTTTAATATGAACGTGTATTTTTGTAAAATGTTGATGTAATGTTTTTTTTAAATGTAATTAGTATCTGAAGAATTGTTAACTTTAATATACATTGAATGAATAGGAAAGCAAAAAGTAAAAAGCCTTCTTTAAACGTCGCGAATTTTAACATGAAGTTTAAACTATATGTAAGCAATAACCATCAAAGTATATATTTTTAAACTTGAACTTTATTTTTTATGTAAGTTTAGAAGTTAACAAAACATTGGTATAATTTTGAACATTATAAACAGGAACATAGTGAATACATTTTGTAACCTAATTTTTTATTAAAAGTATTAACATTTGAATGTAAAAACAATTGACATTTAAATTAATCAGTATTAAAATTCAATTTCTATCAGAATAATTGTTAACTTGAATATACATTGAATGTAGAGTAAGGCATACAGTAAAACTCTTCTTAAAACGTACGTAATTAAAGTAATTTATTACTGAGCACATAAACTGGCGATAAACATTAATGTAGGTAGTAATCTTAAAATAACAGACAATATTTACATTGTGACTTAAAAGGTGCTTGACCTCTTAACATCCACTTTGTAATCTGTTGAATGAAATAACTTGAAAATATATTTTTTAAACTTGTAACATTAGAAACATTAACATAGTGACTTAACATTTTAACATAATTTTTACTAACAATGCAAGGCAAGTATTTTGTGAGGCAAATCATTCATAGACATGACTTCCATTAATTATGACTGAATTAAACAACCAATTGTTATGTATTTTGCAATGCTTTAAAAAAATCTTGGCATCGTTAATTTGTATCCTTCAAAGTTATAGTACTTCATAGTAGACAATGTTTTTAGTCAAAATACGTCCATCTTCTAATAAATCACCTTGACTTTCATTGTTTTCAATGTAAACTTTAATAGCCTGTGGATTTTTGCACCGTGACAACGCAACGTACAATTGACCATGTGCAAAAACTGGTTCTTCCAAGAAAATACCCACAGATTTGAAAGTTTGACCTTGTGATTTATTAATGGTCATGGCAAATGCCATAATAATGGGAAATTGTCTTCTTTGAAGTATAAAAGGGAGACTACTTTCACTTGGTGCTAAATCTATTCTTGGTATGAAAACTCTCTCTCCTTTATGGGTCCCAGTTAAAATTTCAGCATCTATAAAATGGTCCTTTAATTGTTGAACAATTAATCTTGTGCCATTGCATAGGCCTTTTTTGGGGTTCATATTTCGCAGTAACATGATAATTGCACCTTTCTTTAGCTGCAAAATATGTGGTGGCATTCCAGAAGGAGTTAAAGAGTTTATGAATTCAGTCGAAAAGTTAGCCTGACTTTCATTGTCATCAGCAAGTACAGAATCAGCACTGTGATAATTTCTTTGTGGTGCATAATTTTTTTTAAAGATTTCATTATTGAGGATTAATGCATCTTTATTTTTACACGTCAGTATGACTTGGTTGGCAAGCTCGGAATATTCTTCGTTATTTATGCTCCCTTCAAATATAGCCGATATAATATCTTGTTGACAAATCATATGAGGTGGGATCTCTACAGTGTCATCAGGTAAATGTAGTATTTTTTCTGTTCTGCCTTCTCCAATTTTAATAAGCCAATCATTGAAATCAGTTTGGCCTTCTGATCTCATATTTTGTTGCAGTTGAAGATGGGTAAAATGTTTCCATACTATACTTGACTTTATACATGTTTCGATAATGTCAGTTCGATTTCCATGTACAACGACAGGTAATGTTTGTCTGAAATCGCCACCCAACAACATTACCTTTCCACCAAATGGAAAAGTATTCTCTATGACTTCACGAAGCAAACGGTCAATACATTGGAGGGCATAGCATGACATCATTGTGGCCTCATCTATTATAATTAATTTACATTTCTTCAATTTCTTTGCTTGTAAGGATGTCATGCGAATATCTGACACAGAATTTTCTAAAATAGGCACTGGCAGTTTAAATCCACTATGAACAGTTCTTCCACCTTCTAATAAAAGTGCAGCAATTCCAGTAGTGGCAAACGCCATTGCTATTTTTCCTTGGGCTCGTACTGAACTCATTAATAAATTGTACAAATATGTTTTTCCTGATCCGCCAGGTCCATCAAGATAGAAATAACGCTCTGTCACCATGTTATCATCTATAGCATTTTTAATGGCATGAAATGCTTGCAATTGTAGTGTATTTAAAGTTGCAAGTCTTTCTTCTGTTCTTTCTGCTTGTAGTTGAATGTCATAGTCTTCAAAGTTAATGTCATCTATAAGACCTGGATCAGGCAAATTAAAACTTGCACAACTTAATCCATGAGTTAAAAAGACTTCTTGGATTTCCATTAACGCTTTTAAGTGTGCAATGGGTTCATTGTATCGTCGCATAAAGTCTTCAGCCATATTACTTTTAAAAGTCTCCCACAAAGCTAATGCATTTGGAGCATTTGAGAAGATACAAATAAAAGCAAATTGTTCTCTCATCTGTCGTGGCATTTGACATTGTGCTGCTTCTTCTAAACATCTTTCCCACTCTGTATCATCAGCGAGTAAGTTTCTATGTCTTGCAGCTAAATGGAAGGATTCATATACAATGTCATTAACAGTTCTTAAGTGTTCAAAACTTTGTGCTCCAGGAACATTTAAAAGTAATATCCGTAAGCAAAAACGTTCCACATCTCTTGGACTGACTGTGTAAATTCTTGGAATAATTTTATTGCCTCTGGTTTTTCTTGGTCTCCATAATCCATTCACAAAAACATAGTGATATGGAATTTCAATATATAAGTATTGTGTTGCTTCAGCATCAGTGGAATTTAATGCAAACCATGCAGTTAGTGTAGTGTGACGATCTTCACTTTGGGCCAATGCATTCATTTCATTTCCAGCATGGAAATAGACTAAATGTCGTTGTGGCAAATGTACTGCTAACCTATATACTGCATGTGATCTATCATGCATTTCAAATTTTAAAAGCCGCCATATAGCTTCTGGCGCACTGACATAGCGAGCATCTACATGAGATGCAAGTTCATCATGTACTAACTCACTACTTTCAGGGTTGTCTGCACTTTTGACGACTACAGTAGCTGCATCGTAACCTTTGTAAATATATTTGTAGACATATTTAATGGATTTGATGGAAGTGCAGGCTTCTACGTTGATGTGGGCGTTGTACTTCATGAGTAAATGTGGATTGTAGGGTACTACATATCTATTGTCCACTTTTTTTCCACGAATAATGGCACTATCTCCTTGTCTTCTTTTATAAAGTGGATATCCATCACAATTGGCATAGGTTTTGTCTCTATAATCTTTTGGAAATTCTTTGGAACATTTATTATTTTCCATACATGGTGATTGTGGATTAAGGTCACCACAGGGTCCATGAATCATGCGATGAGTAACAATCTCATATAGTCTACCATATAGTTCTGGATCTGGTAGTTCAGCAACAATGACTGCATCCACTTTGTCTGAAGTATCTAATTTATCTTTTTCTTGAAGTATTATTAGAAGATGTGCATGTGGAAGGCCTCTTTTTTGAAATTCAATGGTATATACATAAGCAAGACATTTGCCAAATAACTGATTTATAGTGAAGTCACGTATTAATTCATTTAATTTAATCTTAAAAACTCTGGCTACTAAATCTGGTCGATCTGAAGCAGTTTGTCCAAGAAGTAGATTTAGTGTAATTTCTGGCCATTGTGGATTACATGTAAATGTCACAAATAGATCGGGTTTGCCAAATTTTGTCACAATAGCCATAGCATCATTGTATCTTTCTCTCATATTCCGAGGAGATCCTTGAAAGGAAGATGGTAAAATGATGGCTTTGCCAGCTGTCATGTCTCTGCTTGTAGCCACGTCAGCAACATAGTCCATGAGTCCAGAATATTGTTCTACACAGAGTTTATCTTGTTGATATTTGATAAAGTTTAAATTATTTGCCTCAACTTGCAAATATGAATCAATAATCCATTGTTGTGTTAGTTTCCCACCACATAAAATTGGATTAAATACATTGCGAATGGCAATTTGAGCTACTTTAAATTTAAGCATAGAAACATTATTTCGGATTCTGGCTTTAGCATTTGGGTAACTGGGAAGAGTTAATTTTGGTTGCCAACCTGCTTCTCCGTGTGGGAAAAAGATGGGATATGTCATTGGATCTAAATTTGGACTTAAGATACTCATATTAATAAACGGTTGGTCCTCATTTCTAGGATATATTCGAATGTCTCTTTGAAATGGTGGTTCTCCTTCATCATTCTGAAACACCATTGCAACCTCATTTGTTGTTGGCAAGTTATAACGACGTTTATCAGTATGTCTGTCTCTTTTAAGCACCATATTAACCTTCGGCATTGGTAATTGATGTGTTTGTGAATGAAGTAGTTGTTCATTTTCTACTTCTGCCAATTTTTTATAAGCTTTACTGTAGGGATTGTTGTCCATAATGTTATTTAGCTCTATGAAAACAGTGGGTAAGCATTTTTTATTTTCTTCCATCTGCATACGTTGGTCAACAGCTTCCATTGTATCTAGGACATATAGTTGAGCGAATTTTCTTTTATTTCCTTCCTCTGGATGTAAATGGGAAGTGCGATGATAAATTTGTCCTTGGACTTTAAAACAGTAAGGACCATGTCCTGGTACATTAGCAGCTAATGTTGCCCCCATGGATGCAAAGGATATGGCACTATTGTAGGATCTTATGTTTGTCTTAAAATTTTTGTAGTTTTGAAAAGTAGGTTCAGTCATAATATTTTGTAAATAAATTGGAAATTCTTTCCTTTCTGGAAGTTTGAACTTGCCTTTTTGACAACAACTAATAAATTGTCCATCTCTGGGTCTCTCCTGTTTAAAATAATAAGCCTCACAAAACTGACATTGAGTAGTCATGTCCCCACAACTATGAACCTCTACTGCTAAAGACTTGAGTAGAGGACAATTTGCAAAGCATATAGGATTTTGACTTTCATATTCATCAGGTGAAATGTCATATAATGTTTCAACAACAGGTTCTAAATGTTTTGTTTTTTTCGTTGCTTTTCTTGGTATATGTTGTATTGTTTGAGGTAAAATGTCATGTAATGTTTCATGAAACGGTTCTAAATGCTTTGTTTTCTTTGTTGCTTTTTTTGGTATCTCTTGTATTTTTTCTGGTAAAATGTCATCTGATGTTTGAGCAACAGGTTGTAAATGCTTTATTTTCTTTGTTGTTTTTTTTGACATATCTTTAATTTCTGCAAGTGACAGTCTTTTGCTTGCAATTCTTTTGCGTTCTTTTTCTCGTCAAATTTCCTTCTTCTCCGGTGTCTGCTGGCTGTCTGCTCTCTGTCGTCGTTCTCTAGCTTGGCGTCTTTTCTTGTTTACTCTCGTTATCAGCCATGTTAATCTGTAAAAATAAAATAATGTACCATTAGTTTATTTTGAGATGTTAAGTTGTTTTTCATGACAAATAGTTATCAATAGTGTGTTAACATTTTATACTTAATCAATTTCAATGCGGTCAATTGAATAAAAGTCTAAATAAGGCCATCAGATAATTATTTAAAGAAATTTTTATTTATTAAACATGTATCCAAAAGCAAGTGTTTCAGTAACTAAAAAGGTATTTTCAAAAAGATGTTATGTCCTTATTTACAGCACTATTCAATTTGTCAAATGGCAATTAAATTAGGGTTTAGGACTGGAATGTTACAATGACAAATTGTATATAGATTCTGTGTTTTTAGACTTTTTTGGACTATGCCAATTTATTTTTTAAGTTTACATTGAAGTTTGTATTTAGTGTTAAAGATTATTGGCCCTAAAAGACAAATAAGAGATAGATGATAGATATTACTTTTTATACTGTACCTTGGTTGAAGTTTGATTTGAAGCAGAATCTTTGTTGGTCCTGTGTTGAAAGCCTTCGTCTGATGGTCTGGTCCTGTGTTGAAAGTCCTCGTCCAATCGTCTGGTCCTCTGTTGAAAGTCCTCGTCCACTGGTGTGGTCCTCAGTTGAAACTCCTGTTCCGATGTTCTTGACGCAGTATCTGATATAAAATAAAAATGAAAATGTAATTTTATTTGAATGTATTTGTATGAACTAAAAAATGACATTATTTCTTTGTTTTTCTACAATCCCGTTTGGTGTCCACCACTTTTGGTATGCTTATTTAGGCCTTTTTCTAAGGCTTATAGATTGTTAAACATAAAATAAGTATCTAAATGTACTTTGGTATGTGTTTGTGTGAGTTTTCATACAATCCTGTTTGGTGCGCACCACTGTTGGTATGCTTATTTAGGCTTCTATCTAAGGCTTATAGGTTGTTAAACATAAAATAAGAATGTAAATGTAGTTTGCTATGTGTTTGTGTGAGTTTTCATACAATCCTGTTTGATGCGCACCACTGTTGGTATGCTTATTAATGTTGTTTTGTAATGCTTATAGGTTGTTAAACATAAAATAACAATGTAAATGTAGTTTGCTATGTGTTTGTGTGAGTTTTCATACAATCCTGTTTGATGCGCACCGCTGATGGTATGCTTATTAATATTGTTTTGTAATGCTAATAGGTTGTTAAACATAAAATAAGAATGTAAATGTAGTTTGCTATGTGTTTGTGTGAGTTTTCATACAATCCTGTTTGGTGCGCACCACTGTTGGTATGCTTATTTAGGCTTCTTTCTAAGGCTTATAGGTTGTTAAACATTAAATAAGAATCTAAATGTAGTTTGCTATGTGTTTGTGTGAGTTTTCATACAATCCTGTTTGATGCGCACCACTGTTGGTATGCTTATTAATGTAGTTTTGTAATGCTAATAGGTTGTTAAACATAAAATAAGAATCTAAATGTAGTTTGCTATGTGTTTGTGTGAGTTTTCATACAATCCTGTTTGGTGGGCACCAATGTTGGTATGCTTATTTAGGCTTCTTTCTAAGGCTTATAGGTTGTTAAACATTAAAATAAGAATTTAAATGTAGTTTGCTATGTGTTTGTGTGAGTTTTCGTACAATCCTGTTTGATGGGCACCACTTTTGTTATACTTATGTAGTGTTTTTTCTAATGGTTATAGGTTGTTAAACAAAAAGAATATAAATTTAGTTTGCTATGTGTTTGTTACAATCCTGTTTTGTGTGTACCAGTTTGTGTGTACCATATGTTGCATACTTTGGCCCTCATTCAATTGCAGTTTGGCCAGTTCAATAGGGTTCTAAATGTGCTTATTTGGAGCCCTATTGAATTGTCCAAAATATCAATTGAATGAGGACCTTTGTTTGCTGGATTTGTTATATTGTGAGGGCCTCATTGAATTTGGTTTTTCAATAGGGCTCTATATAAGCACAGAGCATATTTTTGAACAGAAGTTTTTAGTTAAATTGAGCCAAATGTGCTTATATAGAGCCCTATTGAAATGGTCAAATCACATTTGAATGAGGCCCTCGGCCATTAAACATATTTAGGTCCTGAATCAATTGCGTTTTGACCAATTGAATAGGGCTCTATATAAGCACATAAAATATTTTTTTGACAGAAGTTTTTAGTTAGTGAAGACCTATTATGTGCTTATATAAAGCCCTATTCAATTAGCCAACTCACAATTGAATAAGGCTCATGGTTCGGTTCTTTTTTATACTTAATACTTTACCTTGATTGAAGTGTGGAATGACAGAGGGTCCCCTCCTGCCAATCTTAATCCGCCGGTCTTCTTGTAGTGTCTGTTTGAAAAATAAAGTGAAATAGTGAATTATAGAATTTTTTATTTGTATTTAACAAACCATGGCCTTTTCAGCATTTAAAGTATTTTTGTATCTTACCTCTTCTTCTTTGTTGGTGTTCTTTAAAAGGGATTGTGCTTCACAGTGCACGGTGCAAATTGTTGAGAGACGCTGTTGATGCAGAGTCTGTTTGAATATTAAAATAAGTAGAAAGATTGAGTTTTAGGTGATCTATTAAATTGCAGTAAATTAATTTCATTGAAATATACTTCTGTAATTAATTTGAATTAACATTATTTTTTGGTGGGGTCTACACACATATGTCACATACATGAAGCACATTTCCATAGTTGAAAGTAATTTTTTTGTGTGCGTGTGACATATCACTATACATGAATCATATTTTAATTGTTAAATTAACCTTATTTTTATTTTTGGCCAACATACATAAATGTGTGTGTGACATGTGACTATAGATGATACACATATATGTGCGTGTCACATATCAGTATACATGACTCATATTTTAATAGTATTTTAATAGTCCCAACTTATTTTTTTCTAATGTAATTTAAATGTAGTTGTTTAATTAGTTTGTTGCAGGGGCAATACACATAAATGTGCATGTGACATGTCACTATACATTATACACATAAATGTGCGTGTCACATGTCACTATACATTATACACATAAATGTGCGTGTCACATGTCACTATACATTATACACATAAATGTGCGTGTCACATGTCACTATACATTATACGCATAAATGTGCGTGTCACTTGTCACTATACATTATACGCATATATGTGCGTGTCACTTGTCAGTATACATTATACGCATATATGTGCGTGTCACATGTCAGTATACATAAACCTCTTTGTCTTTAATTTTTTTTTTGATGTCCTGTCTTGATAATAAAATGTAATATATTATAGCTTACCTCTCAGTTGTAATTTGCACAATGCAAAGTAGGAAATTAGGAAAGAATTATCTTCTCAAGTTTTAGCAGCAGTTATCTCAGAAGTCACTCTGTTCATCACCTGAGGAGAAATGTATTTTTCTCTGTCAAATAGGCAGTATTTACAAACTTGTAGAACATTCTGGAAAGTTAGACCGTTAGAACGCAATACGCATGCGCTATTTGCGTTCCAGCTTCCAATTTGCGTTCCATCCGCCATTTTGTGCGTAGTAGTGGTTAAAATGGTGTTTAATATGAGTGTGATCCGTTCCGCATAGTATGTGTTTCATTATTGCGAGTAAGTGTAGTGTAGTTACGTCTGAAGCCTCGTTTTCGTTTTGTTCGGCTGCCATTTTTTCTCTCGCTTAGCCGATTTTCGGTCGTTTAAACTCTTTGTTTTGACTTAAATGGACGTGTAAATGAACTTTTGGAGGTGCCGGATGCCCCCCCCGTGCTGTAAGTAACCTTTTTATGTGTTTGTTGTGTTTATTTCTTGTGTTTGTGATGTTTTGATGCGCGGCGGTTGGAATGGGTCTTTCGCGACCGTATTTTTTTCCGATGCGGCCGTATTTTGTTGCGATGTTGCCGTATTTTTTTGCAATATACGCAGTTAGCTTTTACGTGTACGACGCAGTGTATTTGTTTCTAAGTCGTGCGTATGTGTGTTAAGAGCATGTGAGGGGCCTTTTTTACTGTTTTTTTGTTAAGTCTTGCGTCTGTGTGTCTGGGTGTAAGCGGGTGTGAGGCGACTTTGATTTTTTTTTTGTTATGAAGTTGTGTGTGTGTGTATGTGTGTGTTAACACAGCCGATGTTGGGATGCTCCCACCACCGCAAATGCGGACCCTCGCTTCGCGAGGATCCGCATTTGCGGGGACGTTGTTGGGTTTTTGTTGGCTGGGCGGTTGGGTTTATTCTGTTAAAAAGTCGTGTGTGTGTATGTGTGTGTTAACACAGCCGACGTTGAGCCTCCACCACCGCAAATGCGGGCCCTCGCTTCGCAAGGACCCGCATTTGCGGGGAACTGCGTCCCTCGCTTCGCGAGGGAAGCAGTTCTTGCGGGCTCGCTACGCGAGCCCGCAAGCGTGAGCAACAACTCGTACGCTCACAACTATATATGTGATATATATATATATACATATGTAAATGTATTCTTGGGGGGAGGTAAATTTTCTTTTTGCCCCGGGGCCCTACATGTACTAGCTCCGCCACTGCATGGAGGATCCCATCTTGGACTACTAATCTGTCTGTAGCTTGAATGGGAGGGTTATCGCATGGGACTTTTGTTCCATTGAGTTCTATTACAAATAGGTTATATGAAGTTGCACTTTTAGTTAGAAAGATTAGTTGATTGGATCCTCACAATGACAGGGGCTTAAATATCTTAAAGTCTCTGTTATTGTTCTCATTTATACCAAGCAGAGATACTCCTCCGGAATATTGCACCTCTCACTCACCTTAGATAAAGAAATGACTTGTTCAATTTTCTAGAATGCCCAATGAAATAAAAAAAAAACAAAAAAAAAAACAACTGCAATTATTTTGTGCATGTATGTGCGACACTAATGGAAATTAAACCAAAGCTAAAAAAATAAATAATCTTAGCCCAGTTAGTAACTACTTCCTAAATGCCAGAAGAGTAAAAATGAGAAATCATATAACTTTAAAAAATATGAATATGTAAAAAATAGTTATATAATCAGTCCCAATAAATGCTAATGATCTTTAAATAAAACCAATTTCCCCAGAAAATGTAAAGCTATTGACAAAGAAATAAGTTCTTGATGTTTCACAGATGCCTGTTTTTATCCTCTAAATAGCCTCAAGGAAAATAACATCAAATCTGATAAAGAGGAAAACAGAAACCCACAAATAACACAATACCATATGGATATTTTACCACCAAACAAGAAAATAATACACACAAAAAAAAATAGGAAAATGTGCACAATAAATATATCCCATCAGACCAGGATCACCAATGTGCCTTTAATTTCTTCAGACTTCTTCAGGGATAGTGACTGACATAATAAGCTAAACATGTATATATAGTTATCTGTCAACCTGGTTAGCACGATAATTGGTCAACAAGATGCACCAACACAGGCCCTCATTCAATTGCAATTTGGCCAATCGAATAGGGCTCTAAATAACATTTTTTTTTAAATACGTTTTTAGTTAGTAAACATCTATCCAAAAGCAAGGTTTTCACTAACTAAAAACTTCTTTAAAAAAAATATGCTATGTGCTTATTTAGAGCCCTTTTTAATTGGCCGAATCACAGTGTATAACAGAATCCAAAACCCAATGAAATTTCACATTCTTAATCAAAACAATGAATTCATTTTTATCTAAGACAAAAAGTGTTTCCAGCTGAAATAAATCCAGATTAGTGACAGATACATTTTATATCCAATCAGATATCACATAAATTGTTTCCCCTTTCCAGAAGTTGAGAGAAAAATGCTAATATACCACTAAAAGAGATAACAAAAAGAAGCAAGGTGAAAATAATCACAGCACACCATATTTGTGTGCTTTATTCCTGGCTGATATCACTCATATTGAATATATGTCTGTTCTACAGATGGCATTATGAAGGGTATATGAGGATTATTGAAAGTTGTATGTATGTGTATACACAGGTATGATGTAAATACATTTAGCAAAAACTCTGACTTTTAAATGGAATGTGTATCGGCAAGCATGAAATGCTTCTATAGCAGTAATTAGAGAGAAAGGTATTTTTTTAATTGCAATCTGTAGCATGTATAAAATTGTAGGAATGTTTGGTTTTGGTTGTAGTTGTTATTACATGCCCCAGGCAGGTCCTTGGTCCTAAGGTTCAGAGATTAAGTTTTATTTCTTTTCATATCTTCACTTAAAACCATTTTTGTGCCTTGGGCAATGCTTCTCTCTACCCCCTATTAGTTGTCCAGGGGGTGAGAGAGGATATGCCCAGGAGGATGTCTTAAATTATATTCTGACAGGTATGTGTTTGTCTGTGTTGGCCATTGAAGGAAAGAGGCAGACAAAGGGCCTTATTAATTTCCAAGCCAGTAGCGGCACCGGTACACCCGCAAAGCCTGTGGGCTTGAAATTAGCCGGAGTTACAGAGCTATTACATTCAACCATGCCGCGACCAACGGTCCGGAAACGCAAACCCGTAAACCATTCTTGAGCACGTTGCATGTGCGGCCGTGAACATTATCAATTAGTCAAACCCGTAGTTACGGGTTGAGACGGGGCTAATGGTAAAAGAGATCGTCATCATTACGTCACTGAAAAATGGAGGTTAGATTTCAAACCCTTATGGGTTTCAATTACGAGTTACGATCGGACCCGCATTCCAGAAATAATGCCACATTAATAAATCAGTAAATATGATATTCAAGTCCATGCGAGTTCCATTATATGTATTAACACATTGATTGCCGGGATCAAAATAACACGAAAATTATACATAAAATAAAGTATTTTATATTGCAGATTTGCGATATTTGCATTTACAGTGCTACTGATAGGACTTTAACCCCCTTGCGAGTCCTGTCTAGTACCCGTAGGCTTTTTGGCTCCATTTACGGGTTACAGGTTTGAACGCCAGTTGATTCGTAGCAATTTAATAGCAATTTGCGAATGTGACATTTACTGTCTCGACAGATCAAAGGCTTTTTGGCAACGGAGTCCCGATTTCGACATTCTGTAGGGTTTTTCCGCCTGTAACCCGCAGATCGTGCAGGTAGCTTTAAGAGGCCAATTTAATAGCTGTAAGTCTACGTTAATGGCTACGGGTTTTCACGTTAGGGGAATTTAATAGGGCTGTATGTCTCCTGTTAGGACAGCCTCACTGACAGATTATTTCCCAAAATATTTTTATGTTCAAGTAGCTATTCATGTTTTGGTACATACTTGCAAAACAAGTACAATTTTTCTCAAATTATAGTGGTATTTTACTAAATACAGATTGTATTATTATTTTTTTTAATAGTATATCTATTATCATGTACGGTCATATATTTTAAATACATGGCCCTTTAAGTGTATGCATCTATTTTTATATTTTCTTATTAACATCACAGCCTGTTTTTCACTCATAGCTTAGCAAACTGATAATTAGCATGTATATCATACATTCCTCTTCCTGTGTTGTGGTGTTATTGAAGTGGGCGATCCTGTGTATATTTTGACAACAGACGTGATGAGAAGCTTCCTGGTGTCTGCTCTCAGTTGGATCTCTATTTATTTACATAGCAATTAAAATATGCCGTGGTTGCAACTGGTGTAATAGCTGCTAAAAAACACAATGAAATGAAATAGAAGCTCTCAAGTATTTTTTGAAGGCTACTTGCAAATTGCAGAGGACTACTTGAATATTGCTTAGGATCTTCGCAGATCCCTAAGTTATATTTCTGTCTGATGTTTGATGGGACACAGTAAAGGTCCAAGCAGTTACAAAAATAAAAAGTACACATAGAACAAAATATAATTAAATTTGGTTGTTGAAAATTTTTAGTGGAGGTGTTAAATAATCTAACTTGGTATTTTAAGCAAGAATAAATTATTAATAATATTTATAATAACCAACAACATTTGCATCACTATATACAAGGAGCAATTAGACTGAATACAGAGGCATACTGAGACACACTTGACAGCTCCCACCACACTACTCCACCCCAAACATGTTTAGCTGCAACCCGCACAGCTAAATGCCACTGGAGGAAATCACATATGCAGACTTCTTCTTCTACAAATTCATTATTTAAACCTACAATGCTGCCCTACATATTTCCAAACAAATATATTTCTCATCCCTCATATACACTTGGTCATCCAAACCCAAATGTCTGTTTTTAACCTTTATCCTCAGACCATGCCTCACCACCTTTTAATCCCAAGACATTCCAGAACATTTAAAAAATACAATTCTACAATTGTGAGGGTCTCACTCAGCCTCTTCACCCCAGCCACAGATGATCAGGTAGACTCATGCCTCTCAGCTTCTCATCTGACAACATGCCCACTTGAACTTGGACTTTCACAATCATTCTCTTCACTTCCTCTCTACTAACCTATCACCAGCTCTAACTCACCTCTTTAATCTCTCCTTCATAACTGGCACATCTCCTTCTCCATAGATATCTACATTTACATCTCCTCTATTGACATATGTCTCTCCCTATTAACTCATATCATAACCAACCAACATCTCCTGGATGGTAGCCCACAACCTAAAAATCTCAAACACCAAACTCTTAATAATCTCACACTCTACCAAAATCCCCACCTCCTGACCTCATACTTACAGTCAAAAACTGCACCATCACACCTACATCACAAGTCTGCTGCTTTGGAATTACTGTGGATCTAGCACTCTCTTTAATTTTCTGCATCCAATCACTTACCAATCATCTGCCAACTGCATGTCTGGAACCTTCAGTATGCCTCTACTTCACTTACCTGTCTCCCAGCATCAGGCATGCAAGCAGGATTCTTCTTAAAGATTTAGCACACCTATAAGCAACTGATATGCAATCACTTTGACTTCTAATTGAATTATTTTAGGGAGTCATCCTAGTACCTCGGTGCCTGTTGTTTGGAATCCTAGTATTCAGTGTAAGCTCATGTTTGCTGCAGTGTTTGGTTCCAACTAAAGCCTACAGTTGTTACTTTGCTCACTTCTACTGTGTTCCTGTTTACAAGGTTCAATGCCAGTAACACCTGTCTGTATACAAATTCTAAAACCTAAATACAGTTCTTGTCAGTACAAGTAAAATCTCTCCAAATCCAGTACCTGCTTACTACAGAACATTGTTTCTCTCAGCTAAAACTGATTCCTGTCTGCGGATTTGCCAGTTGCTGCTCTCAGTCATATAAATCCTATCATCTACATGTGCAGATAAATACTACCTGGGACATTGCACGTGCAAAACATCTCACAAATGCATCCTTTCCTTGCACATGTGTTAGGAGATCTAGCATGTAATTAACAGAAGCAAAAGCAAATGCTGCACTGTTTCAGCGTTCAGGTCATTTCATATATTTACTAGCTGAGGAGCTCTAGCATGCAGGCTAATAGAAGCAAATGCAAATTTTGTACTGTCTTAATATAATAGGCGCCTCACAGATTTTACACCTGTGTGTCCTAAATTAGAGGACAGACTCCTTTTCCACATTACTCTAGCAACTTGAATGGGATAGACACACTCAGATTACCCAACAACAGAGCGCAATAGTTGCTAGATGGATATGGCAGTGTTGTGTCAGAAATTGTGCACACACTGTTGTTGTTCATGTATTGGTATTTAGTATCATACTTACTGTGTTAGGTGACTTCAACATATAGTTGATGTAATACAATTAATGACACTTTAGATAATAAGACTGGATTCCAGCAAAGAATGCAGAGAGATCGATGAACAAGAGATCCTGCAACTTCATTACCAATATATGCAAAGTATATATTTGATATGTGGAATAAATAGTAAGGTGGATCTGTGAATATCTAGTTACAATATCTGTCACTGGGTAATGAAATAGGAGACCTTTGAACTATTGAAAGAAAAATACCTCAGTATCAGTGTGTGAATAATGGTATTAAAGAGACATACAATACAGTGTTAACAAACAGCAATATATAGTGGTGAAATTGCCATTTTGGTTAACATCAAAAGAGAGATCCTAGAATAAGAGACTGTGCAAAAACAAGCTACCAACATCAAAAGTGAGGCCCTAGAACAAGAGACTGTGTATAAACAAGCTATTTTGGAATAGATAGCAATATTTTACGGCATAATTGTCTTTTTTGGCCAATATCAAAGAGAGGTCCTAGAATAAGATACCCTGTATTCCCTCAAAGATTGGGACCAAAGTGATATATATGCTATGAGCACTAGGAGTTATACACTTCTTAGTTTGTTTGCACAATAATGCAATTCTCAGTCTAGTCCATGTCTTTTTGACCTGATGGCTATATCTATAGCATGTTTATATTTTTATATATCTATACAATAGACCTAAGAGTGTCATTGGAATTAATTAAAGTGAAAAATCACGCATCAGATAGACCAATATATCCATGCCAAAGGAATCTTTTATTCTAATTGTAGGTATTTTAAGTTGTTTTAATTGCACCGCTGTCCTTATATATTAATGAAAGTTGTTTTTCTTTTCTATTAGCCCCCTAGCTGTTATTGTATTATAACTTCAGTGTGAATCACTAATGGGACTTGGTATCCTAGATTTATTTTTATTTGCAGAAGAAACAATCAAAATTCTAATTAATTAACTTATCACTTCCTGCATAGTACTGCAACTCACTCCTTACCGACCATCCCCTTACTGTACTCTCCTTTCTCCCATTACTCTTGAATGTCTTTGCTAGACTCATATATCTAACAAGAAGTTTTTCATCACCCGCCCTACTCAAGAATCCATTTATTGGCTTTGCATACAACCTTAAGTTCAAAATTTAGACACTCGCCTACAAAGCCCTCAACAACACAGCATCCTCTGAGATATGATATCTAATCTCCAGATACTCTACTAACTGCCCGCTGAGACCTACCCACAACATATGGCTCTCTTGACTTGTCATCATCTCCTTACACTCTTGTTTCCAAGACTTTTGTTGTGCAACTCCCTACTCTCTCTACTCTTCAAAGTTTCACACTTCCTGAGAATCCGCATCTCTTAAGAGAAGCCACCAACCCCAACATCATGGATTCAAACAAGACAGTGAACCTTTTCTGTGCATGGATCCTACTGCCTCACTGGGCAACCACTTTCCCTTTTGTCTTTAATACCATTAAAGGAACACTTCACAATGAAAACAAAAATATAGGTGTGAAAACTTTGTCTGTTTAAGAGCATATGTAATAATCTAGTTCTTATTTTTTAAAAAAAATTAATGCATCTGCAGGACCTTGGATGGATGTATGATACATTGGTAGAAGCTGTGTGTGGGTGAGAGTGGTGTTTACATTTCTTAAGAATTGTGGTTGCATTGAATGATGCAAGGTGTCTACTTATGGGCCAGAGTATTCAAAAATTAAACTACACAGCTGCTAATATTGTAAGATTGGTATATACTTGACAAACAAGTATATTTTTTTCTTGAACTGTGGAAACTAGGAAACTTTTGTCATATTTCCCTTATTTATTCACTGTATCCACTGTATCCATTGCACTTAGAGCCACAGAATATTTTGTCATTTTATAAATAAAGGATAAAAATAATAAGGTGACGCATCACAGAACAGTAACATATATTGATACAAACAGATTAGAGGCCCCGGCTCCTGGGAGTTTACATTCTAAAATAGATGGCTTGGCAGGTGATACAAAAGGAGTGGGAGAGATGTATAATTAATCAATAGCAGGTTGAAGGAGATGACTGTGAGTCACAGTGATGATGAACCAGCAGTTGTTGTCTGTAAATTCTATGGGTTATCGGTGTGAGGGCTATAGGTGATATGCTTCTATGAAAAGGTGAGTTTTTAATGAACAATTAAAGCTCTGAAACATAAGGGAGAGCAAGGTAAAGAGCTCCATGGGAGCTGCACAGGAGAAGTCTGTAAGTGGGCGGAGGCAATTAGAGAGGAGGAAAAGAGCAAGTTATGTACAGATCAAAAAGGTGGTTTGGTAATATACATTAGCTATAAAGATCCTCCCTCCCTGATATCACTTGTTTATAGATTGATTATTAAACTTTCATAGTGATAATCCTAATAATAATGACATAGGCTATAATACTTATAATCATTTGTGGATTATGCTAATTTAACATAACATACATGCTCTTCTTTATCGACCCCACTTTGAAAGTTAATTAATCCCCTCAGAAAAGTTAATTAATAGAGAGGGGGGGATATTCGTCAGGTGATATATGGTTAAAATACGAAACTTTGAAGCTCTATTAGTCATAGAAGCTCTATCTGTCAGTGTAGGGTATTAGATAGGGAGTACAGATAGACAAGGCATGACCCCTGCATGATCCATTTAGGCTAAGGTGATAAATAAAGGACACGACGACTGAAATGGAAGAACTACGGGCCACAGCTTTATTATAAACAATTGTAAACAACAACACATAACTTTATTTACATGAACTACCGTAATCCTTTTACCGGGGGAGGAGCCCGGCCACGGACAGTGACCTCACGCTTTGGGCCCTGCCCAAAGCCCCAATGCTTATCTTAAGCACGCCCTGTGAGGTAGGGCCAATGCCCACTTAGGCCAGTGGGCCGGGCAACTCACCTCCCGCCACGGAGCACGCGAGGGATGCCTCCCGAGACTGCGATCCCCCCCTGTTGGACATCAAAGCCAAGGCCCGTAAAACGCTCTCCCTGAATTCTAACATCATTAGCTCCAGACCGATTTCATCCATTTCTCAACATCTCTTTTCATGACTTTCAGCATCCGTCTCATGGGCACCGTTTCCAGAGCGTTCCCGCTGGCATGAATTAGTATATCGCTGGGCTGACCATAACGCTGCGCGTGTGTGTCCAACTGCCCGTCCAACTGCGCCCATCACAGACCCCGAATCCCGCACCACCGACCGTGCAAGTCCGTAACAGGAAAGCCCAGTTGTGTCTTTTCTTCGATAACTGCAGGTAACCTGAGGGCCCAGTACACATACGAATGGCCTACAATCCACAGTTGCTTCTGTTCTCCTGTAAGCAGAAAGCAACAACCATTACAACACAGCACTCGGCCTCACATAGGAACGAAAACGCTCTGATTCCCATCTACCGATGCGCTTTACTGCAGCGTCGGGCAAACCCAGCCTGGCTGCCTCCGTGGCTGCCCCGATGCGGAAAGAGTGTGTCCCGAATTCCGACTGCTCAAGCCCGAGCCGCTGCAATGCACTTTTTAACACTTTCTTGAATTGATAACGTGATAGTGCCGTCCCATCGGCATGTACCAGCAGCGAACACCGTCCCACCGGTCGCTGCGTAAGGTACTCCTCCGTACAAGCATATGGGCAACACTCCGTGCCAACCTGATGCAGAACCACCTCTCTTCCTTTTCCCACTTGGTCGGTCTTGGACCTCCGTAACCAAATTACTACCGTGCCTTCCTTCAGGCAGGTATCAACCACTTGCAGTCCCCCCCGAACCGTGTCTACTGTTCGCGACTAACTCCCCTATCCTAAACGCTCCGAAGAACGCAAGGGAAAAAGCCGTTCGGAAAAGTAGAGATTCAAAGGGGTTTCTGCAAACCACCACCAACACCTGAGCCATTCTTAGTAACAAGGAAAAGGTAATTGGCCGCCTGTTATCCGGTCTGCGATCACCGTTAAACATTCCGTGCACCACTTTGCGTACTAGAAACTCCTTTGTAAGGTCCCTCTGCCCGGCAAGTTTAAACATGAAAGCCAGCACCGTGACCTGTCTCCCTACTACGGCTCTTGTTTCGCCTTGCTCGGCGCACCGCAGCAGGTACCAAAGCAGGATCCCTATGGTCTTATCTTCCGTTGTAGCACCACTGGCCATTGCCACTAGGCCATCCCATTTTGCCCACACGCGTCTGTACGCGGTCCACGTTGCCGGGGCAACAGACTGTCTCACGAGTCTCGTCACCTGGCAGCTCCAAGCTCCCAGAGTTCCACGGGAATGCATTCCCCCAGGGCGTTCCCTGAAACGTTCCTCCTGAAACCGAGAAAGGGCATAAGCAATCCCATTCTCTACCACTGGAACATTTCTCGCCTGGAACCATATGTTCAGGCGGAGACAGCATAGTACAAGATGACGGAGTAATCTTACTACCGGTATGGATGATGTTGTGATGTTGTTCACAGCCTCCACCACCCCTATCTTATCCGAGTGGAATATGACTCGCCGGTCCCTGAAAGCCGTACCCCATATGTGTACTGCCACCACCATGGGGAATAACTCAAGGAATGTAAGGTTCTTTGTTAAACCTGCTACTGCCCGTTCCTCCGGCCAAACCGCGGCGCACCATCTCCCTTGGAGATATGCACCGCAGCCAACCAGTTCAGATCCATCTGTGTAAAGTTCTAACTCTGCATTGGTGGCGCTCTTCTTTTGAAGAAGCGCCTGTCCATTAAACTTGGCGAGGAAAACTGACCATACCCTTGCGTCGTCCCGCATAGCCCTGGAAACTTTTATGAAGTGGTGCGGTTTCGCAATGCCTGTAGTAGCGAGTGACATCCTTCTGCAGAATATCCTCCTCATGGGGATAATTCTACATGCATGTCCATCACTTTTCCCAGGTAAGACTGCACTCCATTGTCGTGGAGTCGATCCGAATCCCCAGAAAAGTCAACTGATCCGTGGGGCCCTCCGTTTTGTCATGGGCCAGCGGTACCCCGAAATCTTGACAGATTCCGGTGAAAACCTCCAGCATAAAATGACAAGCGTGGTTCCCAGCTCGACCGACAAACAGGAAATCATCTAGGTAGTGCGTAATGCTCCTGTACCCCACTTCCAGGCTCGCAACCCATTGCAAGAATTTGCTGAAAGCCTCAAAGTAAGCACATGAGATTGAGCAACCCATGGGTAGACATAGGTCGATGAAATAGCTGCCATCGACGAAACACCCTAGCAGTCGGTGGCTCGACGGGTGGACCGGCAGCAACCTGAATGCTGCTTCGATGTCCACTTTCGCCATGAGTGCCCCGGCGCCCACCCGCCTGACCAACTCGAAAGCCCGGTTGAACGATTCATAAGACACAGTAGCCTGGTCTTTTGATATACCGTCGTTGACCGAACGGCCTCTGGGATAGGAAAGGTGTTGAATTAATCTAAATTTACCCTTCTCCTTCTTGGGGACAACCCTGAGCGGACATACAATCAAATCCCCAATAGGAGGGGATGCAAATTGCCCCGCCATCCTGCCTAGTTTTACCTTGTTCATAACTTTGGCTTCAGCTACCTCTGGGAATTCCCTAGCTGACCGCAAGTTCGGGACCAAGAGACCCTGGATATCTATACCGCATGGGATACGGAAGCCCTCCCGGAAACCTTCTTCCAGGAGGCGCGCGGATTTGGCATTGCCCGCCAACCTACCATAGCGTTTTAGCCACTGTAGCATGGCGAGGAGGCGTATGGGCGTCCTGCCCTTTTGCAGGAGGCTCTCCGCCTCTACTTCTGTCTTTTGTTCTACCGCATCTGGCAAGGGGATGCTCTCCCCCGCAGTTTGAACATGCGTGCTTGAACCTGCAGTTCGGGGCCCATCTACAGACCCCCTCGTTATATGCGAAGCAGGTCTTGGGACCCGCTCCCGTTGTGGAGGTGGGGCCTTTTGCTCCACCGGCCCCGCTCCGAAAGGGCGGAGTGACTCTCATCGGTGTCATAATGTTCAACCAGTATGCCACTGCTTTGTCACTCCACGCCATGGCTGGCCTTGAGGCCAAATACTGGCGGAATTCCTCGTCATAACGCCATCAGGCCATGCCCCCATATACTATGTGGGCGTTACGAATTTCGTCTATGTAAACGAACAACCCCTAACTCTGTTCAGGGTGTCGCTCACATAGTACGCAGGCCCAGATGGAAAATGCTTGCAGCCATGTATCGAACGTCCTAGGTAACCTCCTAAAGGACTTCCGCCGATCATCTCCCTCCCTGAGGCCTCTCTCGGCCACTTGCAGTTGTCTGGACATGGGGAGAAGGGAGAACAATTCTATGAATTGCCTCCTCCAGATCTTTTCTTTAACCTCTTGGGTAAGATGTGCACCTAACTTATCCAACGAGCACAAAACAATTGGTCTCATGGCTGCGTCGGTAACACCTGCGTTAGTACTGCCAGCTATTGCAACGGGAACGCCTGCTGGCTCGGGTGCCCCGACGGCTCTGGCCTCGGCCAGAGCTGCGCGCGCTGGCGCCACAATAGTGGATGGCTGGGGCCACGCACTCTTTGCTAGCCCGCCTATCCATGATCCCATCTCTTGCTCACTAACCGTGATGTTATGCACAGCTAGCATGGTCTTAAGAGACCCAAAAAACCCAGCCTTAGTGTGCGGGATTTCTCTATCTCCCTTTTCTGCTGCGCAACTCAACAGTGTGCGCTCACCTGCTTCCGGAAGCCTCGGAGTGGAAACAGCCAACGGGGTATCCCTGCGACTTTCCTGACGCTCCGGGGACTCTGACCGTCTGGCCCTCCGCGGGCTCCTCCTCTCTGATCCGGTGCATGCACAGCTGCAACGACATGATCTCCTGCTTCTGGACCTGTGGGTGCAAGAGGAACAGTCACTAGCTCTCCGTGACCTGCATGCCCGTGCCCATACCATCCGCTCCTCCTCTGAGGAGTGGTCCTGGTCACCTATGCTTGCCCGGCTGGAGTAAGCTAGCGCCGCAACCTCCGCCGCCCCCCGTAGGGGTTCCCTTGAGACTTCATTAGGCGTTGTAACGTCTGGATGTCGGTCGGTCTTAGACTCCTTTTGCTGTGGCCTAACCGTCTCACCCTCAGTCTCAACTCTGGTACGTCTTAGTGGAGTGTGTGCGAATAGCAATGGACTATACCTGCTTGTAGCTTTCCGAGCTCGAGTGGGGCGCGCCGGCCTCTCCACTGCCGCTGTTACTGGCACGTCATCGATTATGACCATGCTGTCCTGGCTGTTCATCTCGCTGACCACTCTGTCCCTTCTTTCTCTCGTCGACGCTATGTTCCGCTCACTGCCAAATGGACATCCCTATAAAGTACCAGAAGCACTGTTAGTACGGGAAGTCCAAGGGACCGCCTGATCGGCGCCATGAGGGTCTGTAGGAGCTTTTTTAGGGCTCCCGGCTTTATTCTTACCCCCTGCACCCCCTCTACGGGGTGGTAACGGGGTGTTTCTTGACCTTTGTCGCGGCCTAGGCCCTTTAGGCAAAATGACCGGTGGTGGCTGGAGTTCTAGGCCCTCACCTTCACCGCCCGTGGGCCCGTTGCTTACCTGTCTAAGGGGTATGGGGTCCTGGCCGCCCTGACCCGTAGCCCCCTCCTCTCTCGTGGCTCTGCTCACTGATGGACGGGGGTCTGCTAGCCCTACATTAGTGGAATGGTATTGGTTTCCGTGGCACCGCCAGTATTGACCAGGCCACTAACCACCGCAGCCTGAACCTGTTCAATGTGCTGCGGGCCAAGCGCAGAAGGCATGGGAGGTCCCAGCCTGTCCTGCACCCACTTGCCCCCTTGGCTTAGGGCCCTGGTCCAAACCTCTGCCAGTAAGGCCTCTAAGCCTTCAGCATCCATAATAAAATAACAAGGGTGACACACCGGGGGGAACACACCAGCCAGAGGCACCCAGAGACAAGCACACAACCACACCATGCAGCACAGACAACAACAGGACAAAACACAGAAACGGAGGGATGAAAGACACAAAACACACAAGAGATAGTCTGATACTCTTGCCCCTTATGTGCTAGTAAGCTGGGGATAAATTCTCAGTATTAAACCTTCCTACTGTGATTCTATAGCTGCAGGACCTCAGACACCCGTCCGTTTCAGTCGGGAGACCGCGCTGCTGTGAAAACGGCGCGAACGACCTACACGCCCCCGACGCAGCTGATTGGCTGAAAAGGCCTCACAGGCTCCGCTGGGTCACCCGAAGCTACGTGCTGACCCAGGAAGCCTGTGCAGCCTCTACATCATACACACTCCTTTGATTCATGGTTATGTATCACATATATAGTTGTGAGCATGCGTTGCTCACGCTTGCGGGCCTTGCGAAGGCCTCAGTTGCTGGCATGGAGCGCCAAAGGCGCTCCATGCCAGCAACTGCGGCCCTCGCAAAAAAGTACGAGACACGTTACAACCAATTACGACCTCGCAAAAATCGGCCGCAACCCGCGGACATGAAAAAATGAAAAACACAATAAATACACACAACACATACATAAAAAGCTTACCTACAGCAAGAGGGAGCATCCAGGACCTCAAAAAATGAAGTTACACCTCAATTTAACTCAAAATAAAAGAGTTTAGACACTAAAAAATTCTTTAAGCGAGAGAAAAAATGGCCGCCGAACAAAACGAGGCTACAGGACTCTAAACACGCAAAACACCACCAGAAACACGCAAAACACCACAAAACAGCTACGGATATTCTGCCACAGTCGCATACCACACATAAGACACCATTTTAGAACAATAACTTATACAATCCGGAAGTACACAGCTACGCTAACGGTTTTGTCTCGCGCACGCACACTATTACACTGCACAAATTCATCACGCTTACACAGCAGCTCCACACCACTAATGCTGCAGCAACATAAAAACAGATTGTCAGCTCTTCAACACAATGCTTCCTGCATATATTACTTCAAAATAGGTAAAGTATATTAATGTATTAATGTATTATTTATTTGATTATTATACACCAAACAGCATTAGCTCACATACAATTTCACTGCCGTCATTTTTTTTTTTTTTTTTTTAAATAGTTTTTATTGAAAGGAATAACAGTTTTCCAAAATAACAGGTAACAAGAATTTTTGCATATAATCTTTTAACATTAATACGTAAGTCTTTATAATTCATACCATAGTGCTTCCTTTCTCTTTTCCTTTTTCTGTGATTCTATAGTTACTCTATTAGCTCTTTAACTCAAGTAAGGGAATCTTGAGCAAACATAACTTAATTATATACAAATTAAACTAAAACTTAAATAAATAAAAAATATATAACTATGGAGATATGGGGAGGTTCCTTTAATCTATCCGAGTCTATAAATTTGTATCCTTAGGGGTCCTGAACCTATGCATAAATCAATGTTTAGCTATTTTTCATCTTTTAAATAATTACTTCAGAGCTATGCCAAACTATTTGTACAGCTCAGTTTGCTTAATTAATATATTATTTCAGTAAGCTGCCATCTAGAACAGTGCATTCCTTAACTTATACATGTATTATATATATTCACCTCTTGTGTCTCAGTCCCGACAATCCAGAGTCTCCGGGACCAGCTCTCAAGTCCCCTCTGGTCCATGTCCCCCCCCCCCCCCCCCCCCCCCGCCCCAGCCTACTCCTTATATGCTATTGTTATCCTCTTATTACTGTTGGATCTTTCAACTCAAGAGGAAACCTAGCGATGACTCCAACCAGGGATTCCATATTTTATAGAACTGTGGTATAGTGTCTAATATGGCAGATGTTGCCTTCTCGTTTATTGCTATGTAGTTAATTCTCCCTATAATTTCCCGCATATCTAGTTTGTCTGATTTCCATTGACTAGCGATGTGCACCTTGGCAGCAGCAGCCATTATCTGAAATAGCTTATTCTGATTCTTTGATAGATTAGGAAGTTTAATCCCCAATAAACATGACTCCATGGTTGCCACCACCGTAGTTTCGAACAGTGACGTCGCTATCAGTGCCAACCCTTCCCATAGCCTGTGAACCGTCTGACAAAGCCACTAGGTATGGGTATGGTCTCCTATTTGTTGACAGCCTCTAAAACAATTACTACTTACCCTAGGGTCATATTTATTGAGTTTATCCGGGGTGCAATATGTTCGCTGAAGTACCTTAATAGATGTCTCTATGTATGTGGAATTACATGTTTCTTTGCTCAAATTTAGGAAGGCTTTCTGCCCATGTTTCCACTCCCATTCCTCCCCCAGTTCTTTTTCCCATTTACCAATATATGGTGGCTTGTCTGAATTCTTTGAGTTGATAAATGTATCATATAATGAGCCTATTATCCCTTTTGCAAGTGGGAGGTTCTTGCAGATTACCGAGAACCAGGAGGATTTTGGTGGTCCAAATTTTTTTAATATTTCGCTGGCCCAGCTCCTTATTTTTAGGTAGTTGTATTTCTCCTCTGGGGGAAGGGTATATTTTTCACTAAATTGCTCTAGATTCATCAGATGACTCCCTATAAACCAGGGACCCAACCTGTCTAGGCCCCTAGTTGCCCACCAGTGCTTAGATGTTTTACTCATGGTTGCCGAAATCTCTTGGGAAGAAATAACGGACCAAAGGGGAGATGTACCTATATCCAGCTTGTTTTGGATCTAGCCCTTTTCCACGTTGTTATTGTTAGATTTATTAGGGGGTTCGGATGTGATTTAATTGGGCTTAATCCGTTGGGCACCCATATCAATGTGTCCCAGCTAAAAATACCCATCCCGGCTGATGCGTGACTGAGTTCGTTTGTGGTAGTTGGGACAGTCTAGCCGCTTTAAAGTACTCACGTAGATTAGGGCATGCTAGCCCCCCCTCTTTTTTATGTCTGTACATTACCTTCTTGGATATTCGAGGTTTCTTACTTTTCCACACGTACCTAAAAGTACTGGACTGGAACCGGTCCAGTTCCCTCAGGGATATCGGCATAGGGATTGTTCTAAATAGGTACAGAATTTTTGGTAGAATATTCATTTTAACTGCTGCAATCGGCCTGTCCAGGAAAGAGGATAATTCCTACATTGAACAAGTCGTCATTCAGCTTCTTGTACATGGGGGTATAATTAGTCTTATATAGATCAGAAATTTTAGGTGTTATATTAACCCCTAGGTATTTGGGGGGCCACGAGATGGGAAACAGGGCTTTCAGGTGCTCTATGTCCTCTTGTGCCATGCCTAAGCTCAAAGCCTCTGATTTCCCCAAGTTCAGCTTAAGACCTGACATTTTGCCAAACTGGTCTAGGGTCGACATTAATGCTGGGATGGAGGACCTGGGATTCGTCAGGGTACATAGTACATCGTCCGCAAAGAATGAGCATTTATATTGTTGTAACCCTACCTGAAGCCCATGGATTTCCCTATCTGTTCTAATGAGCTACGCTAGTGGTTCCACTGCCATAGCAAATACTGCCGTTATTTTTTGACGGGCAATACTCTAGTCTATAAATAGTCTGTGTTTTGTTGAAGAGGAGCATGGTCTCCCACTCTAGAGAACAGTTTTGAGGCTGCATGGAAAGTGAATAGAAAAGTTATACATTTTTACTGCTTAAAGGTCATGAATGCCAGACAATTACTTTGACTGTTAGAACATATTACAGTAGACTCTCAGTTAACCGGAACTCAAGCAACCAGGAACTTGGTTGTCATGCCACAAAATGCTTACAGGCGCCTAGATCTAATTCACTGTACATCTCTGCAATTCAATGTTACCTGGAAGCAGACAGGTATGAGTGACTGAGCTAATGCAGGCTTGGCGTTACATTCCCTGGGTTCAGCACTGCACCCTCCAGCCGAACGTACCTGTGAGGAGTGAAAGCTGCTGCTGCTAGAACTGCCCTCACTGACAAATATACTTAGCAGAGCATCCTGTGTACAACTAATCTAGGCCTCTTTTACTAGTGACTCTTAAGCAACCAGAAACTACATTCATCCGGCATCTACCAATCCCTGTGGGTGCCGGATAATTGAGAGTCTACTGTATTAGGACCTTCTCATGACCTGAGACTTGTTATGTAAACACCCAATACAGAACTCCTAGATAACACATTGATCTAAACTCTGTGCTCTGCTGTGGAGCCATGGACTGCTATAAATATACAGAAGAGAGAGAGGGATGAAGTGCTACCTGGGGTACTTTTTAATTAAAAGCTTGAAGTGAAAGATGTTATAAGACCACTGTAGTGTGCTTTGTGATGTATATAAAAAAAGAACAACAATAGCAGCTGTGTAACTTAGCTGACTCTGCTTGTGTCATGGGGGCTGCTAGTCTGCCTGTTTTTTGATTGGGGTGTGACCTACTGAGATTTGGCTTTCTATTTAGTACTATTGTCAAGTGGCTAATTATAGTTACAGTCTTTAAACATTGTAAGTCTGGCCGTCGCGGAGGCTGGGCACTCCTGATTGGTGGGAGGCTGGAGGAGGGATTAATGCCTGTTTCGCTGCCTTTCTCCTCACTCTGCGCTGACCATTGCTCATATCGCGTATGTCACTGCATTAACCCTATAATTATAATTATCTGTCTCCCATATTTCAAATTCCCTTTGGCTGTGTGCTGTGTGGGTGCGCTGTTCTGTTGTTTCTCCCCTGTTTTGTGGTGTGCTTGCGTGTCAATAGACCCAGGGGAGTTGGATGCCTTGCTGGCCATGGTCAGATCCAGGGCTTTAAGCCACGGTGTGAGATGGGTCCAGGACAAAATGGGCTCAGTTCTGCAAGGTGGGGAGGGCCTACCACTGGAGCTCAGGCCCAGTCTGCAGTGACTGGCCACCTGGGCCAGGTGGAAGGGACTCATGGCTTGGACAGGACCACGGAGCAGTGTGCCAGCTTGGATTTGGGCAATAGAGCTATGAAGAGTGTGGGGACCACGGGTAGGGTTCCTGAGAGCCAGGAGCTCATCCCTTCCACCGCAGAGAGTGCAGTGCCAATAGGAGTCGCTGGCGAGGGCCTAGCCATCCGGCCACCACCAAGCGACTTGCCCCAAGGCCTGCAGCGGACCCCAGGTTCCAGCAACACCCCAGCTCAGCTATGGGTAATAGTAAAAATACAAGAAGCTCTAAAAAGGCTTCTACAGGTCCGCACCATACGGCCCCTGCGGTCCCCACTGCCAATGACGCAGGTGTCTCGCAGGGACGTCGCACCGCCGGTGCAGGGTCTGAAAAGAAAAAAGAGACCACCAGAGGGAGAAGGCCGTGACTAAAACTCTACGGTAGATTGCCCCCCCCCGACTTGCGTCTCAGAAACCTAAAGTCAGTTTCCTGTCGTGGCATCTGAAAAAATGTGGGCAGAGGTAGATCTGGGGAGGATGGCAGGCCCCTTTTCCTCTCCTTTTTTCCAGGGCTTGGTTATTTCCCCTCTTGGAATAGTGCCAACATCTCTACCCTCTGGGCTGGTGAGTCAAGTAGGGTATCCTTGCGGCGGCTCCAATCCCTCTTGGGGAAGCTGAATTTTGCCTGTAGGATTATCCCAATAGGCCGCATATTCAGCAGGAGAATGTCGTTAGCCCCCGCAGTTGTAAGGCTGCCTCACCATTTTATAAAGGTGTCTGGGGCAATGAAGGAAGACGCACGGGTATGGTCGGCATTCCTTCTAGATTTCAATGGGAGCACCGTCATCCACCTGGTCGTGTGATGAACGGTCAGCTTGGTCTTTACACAGGCGCGGGTTCGGTGGGATATGGCTCTTACTTCAGAGGCTCATGGTGCGCAGCGGCATGGCCTGTCTCATGGGTCTCGGTCGGTCTTATAAACAACCTCCCGTTTTTGGAGTTGTTTTCCATTGTTACGGCGGTACACCTGTGGAGTCGGAAGTATAGGGACCCGCAAGTTATTTTTCAAACAGGTAATGCGGCTGTGGTTCGGCAATCAATAGCCTTTCGGCATCCTCTGATTCGGCTTATACGGGACTTGGTTCTGCACTGCCTTAGCTCCAACATTTGGGTGAGGGCAAAACATGTCCCCGGATTAAACATCGGGGTGGTTGATGCCCTTTCTCGTTTACAGGGAACCCGTTTACGAACCCTAGCGCCAGCTGAAAAGATCAAGGAGAAGGCATCCCTCCGAAACTCTGGAAGCTTGGAGCAGTAGAGTAGAGTAGCAGGTTATGTCAGGCAATTGGTGGCACAGAGGACATGGGCGGCCTACAGACGAGTCTGGAACACATGGAATGACTTGGCGGAGGTTGCCGGTGGCACAGCATCTGAGGAAAAGTCCGTAGGCATTCTGCTGTGGTTTTTTGTTGAGGTGTACAGTGAGAGGTGATTCCAGGGCTATGGTGGCTCGGCAAATGACGGCTTTGGCGTTTATGTTCAGGCTGGCAGGGCAGAAAGACATAACAAAGGAGTTTGTGGTTCACCGGGTGGTGAAAGGCATGTTCACAGGCGAAAGCAGGATGGTCAGGAGGTGCCAGATCACCTTCTCTCTGTTGTTAGGCGGCCTTTTCCCTGGCGTTCTTCAGGGAGTTCAGGATAGGGGAATTGGTCTCGGCAAACAGGCACAGTTGGGGGGGGGGGCTGCTAGCAAGTGACACTTGTCTGGAAGGTGACAGGTTGTGGGTGTGGTTAAGGAGCTCAAAAACTGACCAAAGTGGAAAAGGAAGGGAAGTAGTCAAATACAAAATTGGCATGGAGTGTTGCCCCCACGCAAGTTGCAACAAAGGCCTTCGGGGCCAGGCCCTCTGCTCTTGCACGCCAAAGACTGGACCTTGTCATGATATCAATTTGAAAGGATGCTAAAGAAGTCCTTATGGAATTTGGGTTTGGACCCGGCGGACTTCGGGATGCATTAGTTTCGGATCGGGCCGCTACAGAGGCGGCGAGATTAGGTTTACCTGAAAACATGGTCAAAAGAATTGGGAGATGGGAATCACAACGCTTTTGGTCCTATGTACGGCCTGAACGGGTCTTTTAAAATTGACTTCTTTGTCGGTTGCAGAAAAGAAACAGCTGTGGATCGTCGGCCATTTCTACATGTATTGGGCCCACCGGCTAGCCACAGTCACTGGAAATAACATCCAACTGGGCATACCGGAAATGGGCATACAGGTGCGATGGCTTGGGTTCCGAGGCTTGAGATGGACACAGGTGAATGGCCTGTTGGAGAGCAACGCCCATCATCACGTTAGTCCGCACATTTTGATTGTACATGCTAGGGGCAACGACTTGGGGATGGTACCTATGAGGAAGAGGCTAAATGGATATGAAAAGGGATTTGAAGTTTTGGCTAGACCAGTTCGCAGGCTTGTTCATAGTGTGGCCTGAAATGATCAAGAGGCGATCATGGTGGAACGCAAGAGATCCAGTTTTATTAGATAAGGCGAGACTGAAGATAAAAAAGCAGATTGCTAGTTTTATCCAGAATTTGGGCTTTATTACCATTCGGCATCTGGAATTTGAAGGAGCAGACGCCGATGAATACTTTCGCCACGATAAGGTTCACCTGGCGGAAGATAGGGCTAGAGCTGTTCACCAAACAAATTGTCCTGTGGATCCTATTTAGGAATCTTTGAACAACCAACCAAGGTTGTACAGAAACATCTTTTATGCAGCCTTTATTTTAATTATTACATTGCCACATACTAATTTTTAAAAAATGAAATCTTTATTTGTACATTTAAAATATTTAAAACGATTAAAAAATTCATGTTAAAACCAAGGTTTTTTTGATCCTTTGGGTTTTTGACGTCCAGCAAATTATTAAAGGTTTGTTTAGGTTTTATTTTTGTTGTTATTAAATTATTTGCTTTGATCACAGCTTTTTTAATTTAGTTACTATTATGTTCCAGTCAATAAAAGATTTTGTTTTTCAATTCAACTGTATTTGTATTTTATTTCTGGTTATTTTTCCTTGATCAAATCCTTATCAGGTACCTTGATGTTTAATTTACATAAGATAGGACTTTTCTTTTATAATCCTCTTATCTGTTTATAGTTTTGTTTATTCATACAGCACTTCACTTGAGTATATGCTTTAGGTGCCTTTATGTTTCTTTTGTGTTAATCTTTTACCGTCTTTATTTATGTTAATTTCATGATTCTATTACCGTACGTAAAGTGCATTTTAATTCAAATTGTGCTATTCAAAACTGTTATCTTAAAGTGCTTGTGATATTGTGTCTTAGTGCTTATTTATTCTTATATTGTTGAATTAACCTTTTACCTCGTGACTGTTAGCTTGTCACAGTCACTACTTTACCTTTTAATTTAAAGTGTTGGTGCTGTGCTATTTTTTTAAATTTATACACTCCTGATTATATGCTGTATCTTAAACTGTATATTTCATTAATGCTTCTGTCTATTAGTTTTTTAAAAGGAGGTTGTGTCCTCCTTTTCCTTCCATTTTTTGCTTTAATTATGCTTACACTCATATTTTCTTTTTCTTGCTTTTCTATTTTCTTATTCTTATATATTACTCTGTTGTTTCTATGTTGTAAATTTGTGGTGAAAGTATTGGCTTCATATCTTCCTTTGAAGTTAGTAGTGGTCCTGGAGCTATAGAGCTATATCTATCCAGCTCCATGCTATGTTGGAGTGGTCTGCGCTGTGATCGCGCGTACTGTTGACGTCACAATCTCCCTACGTACGTTTCGTGAGGCTCTATCAGTCTATTACTCATCAGGGGCCCCTCATCAGGACAATTTTTTTGGTACGCATCTAAGTAATAACACCTAGGCCCAATAAACAAACTAGGATCATTTTTTTGAGCATTATCTAGAGCTGTTCACCTTGGAGCTTAAAGAGGGGGCAAGGTGGGCCGTAGCTTTATTGAGCGAAAGGGCGGGGGGTTCACAGCCTCAGGAGGCATCCTTTACCTGCTCCATGGAGGGAGGTGAGTTGCCCGGCCCACTGGCTTAAGTGGGTGTTGCCCTGCCTCATGGGAGTGCTTAGAAAAGCACTTGGACGTCCTGGGCACAGGCCCAGGGCATGAGGTTACTGACCTGGCCGGGCTCCTCCTCCGGGATGTTTAATTAAGAAGTTATGTTATAATTTTAATTATGTTAATTATGGTTATGGAAATTGGTTGCTTTCATAAAGCTGTGGCTCGCACTTTTTCCAAGAATTACCTAGTCTGTCTGTTTATTTATAAAAGCCAATATGGATCATGCTGGGGTCCTGGATGGCGCAGAGGCAGCCCCAGGCATGCTGGGTCTGACGCAGAGCAGAGTGACCCAGCGGAGCCTGGGTGCACCTGATTGGTGGGAGGCTGGAGGAGGGACTTCCGCCTGTTTCGCGGGCTTCCTCCTGACTCTGCGCTGGGCATTGCTCAGAACCCTCCCTCCCCAGTTATGTGGTCAATTAGCTTAGAAAAAAAAAGGGGTAGTCTAGAGCGATTGGTTTGGGGTTCTAGGGGTTCAGTTCAACTGTAAGAAGATCTCATGGGTTTAGTGAAGGAAGAATTGGGTTTGAATATATTTTGTGTTGGCGGGAGGTGAGTTGCCTGGCCCACTGGCTTAATTGGGCGTTGCACTGCCTCATGGGCGTGCTTAGAAAAGCACTGGGAGGCCCTGGGTGCGGGCCCAGGGTGTGAGGTTACTGACCTGACGGGGCTCCTCCTCCAGGATTTTTAAGGTGTTATGTTATAATGTTAATTATGGTTATGGAAATTGGTTGCTTTAATAAAGTTGTGGACCATATTTTTCTGTTTATTTATGAAAGCCAATATGTATCATGCTGGGGTCGTGCAAGTTTTTAATTTTGCATGGTGCTTTGGGGAAAGCACTATTGACACTGGATTTGCTCAAAGATAGGGTCCTATCTTGTGTTATGAGTGCCGCTGTTTGCGATCTGCCGCATGCAAGCGCTCGCCCCGTCGAGTTGCGCCAGGTCGGAGAAGATAATAGTTATTTTGCTATTCTGAGGCAGCGCGCTTGATCAGCGGCGCACATAAAACCGGATAGATCCATAGACAGGGCCCTACATCCTTTGCAATGTGTTAATATTGTTTTGCCTTGATCATAACCCATGTATAGTGCTATAGAATATATTGGCACTGTACAAATAAACAATATTAACAACAGATCTCAGTATAGTTTCTAACTGAATCCAAGTGTCTCTGTTTTCTAGTACTGAATCCTGTTGGTAAAAGCAAAATGCCTGCTGCTCTTAAAACTGAATGCAACATTTAGAAATAAAAAGCATTAATTGTTTATGTTTATTTAAACTTTACAAAACATTTGCACATTTTTAAATTAAATTCTAACAGCATAAAAATAAGACTCGAGTTCTGCTAAGTAAAAAAATAGGTAATGCACTTTGTAACTTGACTAAGCCCCGCTGAAATGTGTATTTTCCATGGTGCTTGTATTTGTGTACTCCCAGTGTACCTGGCCTCTGTTTATTCTCAGGTTACCTGCTGTCCCTCCTCCCCCCTGCAGTTCCCTCCCTGATCCTCCTCCTGTGACTCACTTCCCTCCCCACCCAGGTGAGACTCATGGAGTTGTACCGGGTTGCTGTTGTCTCAGGTGAGTCCTTTTGCTGAAGAACCTCTGTTTTTTGGGGGGCCTGTGGGACCCTACTGGACACAGTGATACTGGGTTATAGTCCTTTACTCTGCACCTGTTCTTGGGTCATTGCTATGGAGAGAGAGTCTGCAGCTGGAACAATGCAGGAAGCCACTGCTGATACCATAGGAGCCATGCATTGTTATTGACAGGCTCAGGGCAGGGTGCATATGGTATCATGTACTTGTGTATAGAGTATTACTGCTGGTTTATTGCTACTGACAGCATATGGAGTCAGTTTACAGTTTGCTGTCAGATACACAAGGATATATGTATGTATGTATGTATATATATATATATATACACACACACACACAGACGTTTATCTCCATATTTTTTATACAAAGCCTAGATTATGTGTGCTTAGTGTTCTGAATGCTTGTCTTGAGATATATTAAAATTAGTATTTACCTGGCTGTCACCTGATATACATAGCAAGTTTGCTAACACAGATACATAAACCCTTTCTCAACGCTGGTTCATCTTCACTGTGACTCAGTCATTTCCCCCAAATGTGTCTCTCTTGACAGAACAGACCTATGTAAGTACAAATCCCTCAGTTCCAGTTAAACCATGTCCTCCTTGTTTTCTTTCTTTTATTGTTCACCTTCATATTCTAGAAGGACAGATTACTGGAGTGTGCCTGTTTTTCAGTATATGTTTTAAAACAGGGTTTAAATATTTCTAATATTTCTACATCCGCTCAAGCTTCTATTGCTTTTAAATAAAAAAATAAAAAAATAGTGAGCCTATATACAAATGTTTCCTGTCTTGGCCCCTTGATATAAGTTAGGAGGTTTATGTTTTGGTGCATTATTTATCATGTAACCAGATTCTTAACTTTCCAATGTTTTGCTTTGTTTACAAAACTAGATGGGCAATATCTGAAAGGGCAAAATACATGGAAAATTTAAATTTGTTTGCAGTGCATCCACAGGTCACACATTCTAAAGTGAAGTGTGTTGAAGAATTTTTGGAGATGCTGAATCATGATACATATGCCCCCTAACTTAGCATAGGAATGGAGAGATTCTACAACACTTTACACTTTTAGTACATCTGGTCCTCTGTCCATGTAGCAAACCTCTGCTTGGCTACATTTAAAAAAGTTTGGAAGGTTCATATTAAATAGCCAGACTTTTTATTTTATTTTTATTGCATCTGAAATAGGGCATTTGTTAACATTTCACAGTGTGTATATTTTTGAGACGGCAGGTTCTATAGCAGAATTAACTGTGTTTGATCTATAATTGTCCTTTGGGGGCAGAAATATAGCTCTATGAGTCATGCACGTCTGCCTATGAGATCTAGATCAGAGGTGTCCAAGTTTGGTCCTGTGGGCCCTGATCTCGAGTCTTTTATACTGTCAGTGGGATGTTTAGGCCTAGGCCAGCACATTTTCTAGGAGCAGCCGGATAACTGAAGATTCCGGTGCAATACCATTCAAAAATAGTTGCAATTAATAAATGAATATACTTTACCTATTTGTAAGTAATATATGCAGGAAGCATTGTGCTGAAGAGCTGACAATCTGTTTTGATGTTACTGCAGCATACAATGTCGGTTTGCACTGTTGTGGAGCTGAGGTGTAAGTGTCAGCAATGTGTGCAGTGTGTAGTGTAAATAGGCTGCGTGCGCGAGGGAAAGCCGTTAGGGTAGCTGGGTACTTCCGCATTGTGTAAGTTAGTGTTGTAAGATGGCAACAAATGTGTATGTGGTACGTGGCTGTGGATGATTTAGCGTTCTTGCTAAAAGTGTATCTTGTACCTCGTATGTTTTTTTTAAAAAGTCGTATGTGCTTGGTGGTGTTTTGCATCTCTAGGATCCTGTAGCCTCGTTTTCGTTTTTTTTTGGCGGCCATTTTTTCTCTCGCTTAGGGGATTTTCGTGTGTCTAAACTCGGGAATTTGTACTTAAATTGATGTGTAACTTCACTTGCAGAGGTCCTGTGTGCTCCCCCTTGCTGTGGGTAAGCTTTTTATATCTCTTTTTGTGTGTATTTATTGTATTTTTTTGTGTAAGTCCGTATGTAGTGATTGCGTGTTGGATGTATTTTGCTAAAGTGCCGCTTGTGCGGGTGTTTGTAACCGCATGTGAGGCGCCGTAGAGCCTCCACCTCCTCAAATGCCTCATTGCAGCCGACGTTCACCTTCCGCGAAGCGAGGGACGCAGTTCTTGCGAGCTCGCTTTGCAAACTCGCAAAGCGTGACGACGCTTCGTAGTTTGACAAGAATTATATGTGTACTTCAAGTTTCCTGCTTTGCACTGATCACCTTCGGCGCTCATTGCGTGCCCCACACTGAGCTCCTTTGGCGCTCATTGCAAGCTTCTCCTGCTCGCGGTGCTCATTGTGAGCCCCGCAAAGCCAGGCGAATCAGCCGCGCAGCACTTAGGCTGCAATGAGCATCGAAGGTGCTCATTGCAGCCAGCGGCACAGCACTGTTCAAGCAAGTAACTCTTAAAACCCACCAAAGATGAGATTTAATATGAGTAAATGTAAAGTTATGCATCTAGGAAGGAAAAATAGCTATGCAATTTATAATCTTAATGGAGCAAATGTAGGTGTATCAGATATTGAAAGGGATTTGGGAGTGCTTGTGGACAACCACCTAGGTAACAGTGCTCAGAGCCAAGCAGCAGCTGCAAAGGCAAATAAAATATTAGCATGTATTAAGAACGGTATAGAAGCAAATATAATTCTGCCACTATACAAATCTCTAGTACGCCCTCATTTGAAATATGGAGTACAATTTTGGGCACCACTTCATAAAAAGGACATTTTAGAGCTGGAAAAGGTACAGAGGAGGGCAACAAAACAAATAAGGGGAATGGAGGGGCTAAGTTATGAAGAAAGACTAACCAAATTAAACTTATTTTCTCTAGAAAAAAGGCGTCTAAGAGGAGATATGATTACCTTATTTAAATACATCCAGGGTCAGTATAAAGATTTGTCAAGGGAGCTTTTTGTGCCAAGAGGTTTTCAACTGACAAGAGGACATCCCCTGAGGTTAGAAGTAAAAAGATTCCACCTTAAAGAAAGAAAACGGTTCTACACAGTAAGGGTGGTTAATCTGTGGAATTCTCTACCAGAGGCGGTGGTGGCAGCGGATTTGATAGATAACTTTAAAAGGGTAGTGGATTTATTTCTAATTAAAAAGGGAATTCAGGGTTATCATGGATAATTAGAGAGGCAGTATTGATCCAGGGAGAAGTCCGGTCGCCGGTGTCTGGGATCAGGAGGGAATTTATTTTATTATTATTTTTTTTTTTAATACAACTAGTTAATTAATAGTTGCAGAATATATTGCAGATCAGAGGAGATCTTAAAAGGTTGAACTTGATGGACTGAAAGTCTTTTTTTTTAACCTTAAATACTGTGGGCCTCATTCTTTTAGCGGCCGTAAATCGGCCGTAAGGCTGCGATTCCTTGCGGGGGTTCTGTTAACTCGCGATTCTATTATACGGCCCCGCAAGGATCTCCTCTTACGGCCGGCCGCATATCTTGAAACCGGCCGTAAGCTGTGAAATCTAAAAACGCAAAAATAAATTCAAGCCTGCACTGTACAGCTCTGTAAATGCTGGGGATCATATTGGGGGACATGAGGATTAAAAGTAACCCACTCTCAAGCTTGCACATCAGCCCAAACCCGAGTTTAAATTAACTGTTTATTTTCCGGCTGCGGCGTGGGCGGGTCTGAAGTGCTCCAAGCACTCTGGACTTTTTACATGGATATTTTACGGATATTAAAAACAAAATATTTTACGGATTTGAGTATAGGATAATTATGTGCTATTTTTTCTAACACCTAAAATCCCTTTTATAGTCTTCACAAAGTGCAGAATGGCTTTATTTGAGCTATTTTATGTGCTTAATTGGTGCTAGCGGGACCTCTTTCCTGCAAGTAAGCTGCAGCTCGCTTTTAGCCTTGTAGAGAGGTTTCCCGGAGCAATTGAATTGCAAATAGGAATTTCTTACGGCCGAAACTCTTGCGGCCGTTTTAGATCAAAGGCTTTCCTCTGGCGTGAGCGGCCGCAAGAGATGGCAAGGCACCGGCCGCAAGCCTGCCGGAATCCCCGGCCGTAAGGGAATAGAATAGCCGAATAGCTTGCGGCCGGTCCTTGCGGCCCTGCAACGGCTGCGGCCGCTAATAGAATGAGGCCCTATGTAAATGCTACGTAAAGCCAAAAGAAAATGTACACAAAATTACAACGCATTCACACACAGCATAGGGGGAGACACAGGAAGCCTGGGAGTGAGGTTGCAAGCGAATTACACCCATATTTGGCAATTATTGGTTACTCTGAAAAAAAATGGCAGACAAATAACGCAAAATTTCTGAAACTGCATGAAAATAAGGCTCAGCAATGCCAGGCTCGCAAAACTTGCAAAATACACAACTAACACTTACATGAACAACGCCAAGCATGCATGACGTTCAAAATAAAACCAACGGTGGTCACCACGCGCCACGCAAACATTCAGCACACACACAGAGGAGAAAGGGACAGGGGGGAGATGCTGGAAAGAGACACATGTCATTCCCAAGCACTAAAATTGCACTTCAATGAGCGGCCCCTTACAGTAGGCAAGAGGAAAGGCTCGCAATGAGAGCCAAAGGCACTCATCGCAGGGCTCATGATGAGCACCACAAGCGTGAGAAGCTTGCAATGAGCGCAGGTGAGAGGAAAGGCTTGCAATGAGCGACAAAGGCGCTCATCGCGGGGCTCATGATAGGGCACCGCGAGCGGGAGAGGCTTGCAATGAGCGCAGGTGAGAGGAAAGGCTCACAATGAGCGCTGAAGGTCATCAGTGCAAAGCAAGAAACTTGAAGTACACGGGGGGGGGAGGCTCGCAATGAGTGCCGAAGGTGCTCAGTGGACCAAAAGCCTCAGATTGCGTGGCAAACAGCATTGCCAGCCTTACTATTTTAATCCTGTTATTTTTGACAGGTAAGTTCCTAGTGTGTATGTGTGTGTATGTATATGTGTGTGTGTATATATATATATATATATATATATATATATATATATATATATATATATATATATAATGCTTATTTTAATTAAAAAAAACTTTTATTCCATTTGTACCAAAAGTATGTTGGGAATTTTATCTGGATCTCCCTTTTGTCTGCGTGTGTTTATTAACTTTTGCGTATGCATTATCTGGTGCAGCCATCTATTTTCTTAACTAGTTTGTCACCTGGAACGTGGATTAATTTCAACTTGTTCTTTATTCAAGCTGCATAGCTTTGTGTAAGCTCTTTCAGCAGAACTGAATGAAAATCTTAACTGTACCCAAGGTCCTCTCCCAAATGAAAAATTAATACAAAACAACTGCTTAATAACACACCTATTTTCTCACACTTTCAAAAAAATATGTCATTCAATACTTAATGAAGCCAAAGAAAAAGTCTATATCTATTTGTTACCTTATAAAATATTGCCCATTATTACGGTAATTCCAGTTATTCAGAAGAGCATAATATAAATATAGGATTTAATAGGTCTGTAAGTAGCCCCTTTATATCTTAAATGATATGGTGCTCATTCCATAATGTAGTTGCAGCTACTATATTACATCTCTCTGCCACTAGGAAAGGGATTACCAGTACTACGTATTTCTCCCGCCACTAATTACATGATTAAGAACATTAAGTGCTGTCTGTATCCGGTTACCTGTTTTATGCATGCCGCCCTTTGCAGCTCACACACGTTGAAGGCCTCGCGCCATGTGGGCCCACAAATCACACTAATAGATTTGGCAATACCCCTTCATTGGAGAGGGTGTAGTACTTCAATCTATTTTTAATATGTCTTACTGATCTCCTGTAATGTATTTGGTGTGTCCGCCAAAACCCATTAATCCTAGAGAAAAACAAACTGTCCCAACATGCAATTACTGTGCAGTGGTGCTCAACACGAATGAACCAGATCATACCAGGGACTCACATGCTGACTTCTGTTCATGACCGTAGACTGTTACACAATCAATACATTTTTTTTTTCTTTTATGTTTTTAGCAGAAAATAATTATTTTTTTATATAATTTTGTAGAACACTTATAATATATTTAATTGACTGAGTATTGGGCTCTATGAAAACTAAATGTATGGCAATTGCAGCTGTTGAATCTTGCCTTGGCAGTGTAGCGTAATTGCTGCTATTCTAGTCCTATTGAAGGCTTCTAAGTATTTACTGAATAGTCTACCAATAAAAAAGTTGTTGTAACTATTACAACTTACATGTGAACTCTTGTGATGCAGACCCAACAAATCTTTTTCTCTCTATCCCCTGTAGGTGTGCGCCAACATATACCTCTGCGTCATACATAGGATGAAACAGAACGTTAAACACACTATCAGTACAGATTAAACAAAAAGAGAGTTTTTGAGCTTATTATCTTGCATATAAAGTACTATATCAAGCATTCTATACAATTAAAAACGTACTATCTAATAGATTTGGAAGGTGATAGATACATTGGGCATATTACGTATGAAGGTGAAGGGGCTTGTATATCTCAATGAAGCTGGGCAGATAGTAGCAGAGAGGTCATACAAACTGTGAGAAGGAATGGGCAACCCACTCCAGTATCTTTGCCATGAAAACCTTATGGATTGGCACAAGACAAGATGTGCATGACATGCTACAGTGTATAGGGTCACAGAGAATTGGACTTGACTGAATGACTAAACCAACAAGTATGTGATGCAGCAGCAGCACAAGTCTCTGCTCCTTGGAGCTTACATTATATAGCAGACTATGTTTGGATTACTATTGAAAAGTATATTTCCTATCATTAAAATCATGCCACTCCATTCTAATTAGTCCATTTGCTAGAACTAGGCAAGGTGCATGTTTTATTATGGTTATTATGGCTTAATCTTATATTCTGAAACCTACTGTGGTCTGAACTAGGACCTTTTAAGGCATGGTAATGGAAAAGCTTTTATACATAGATAAAATCTTAACTTTGACATAATTAGCCTACTGCAGATGAGTAAAGGGCCACTATAATGTAATAAAAGGTTCTAGATATTTAATTCGATATTGATCATTAATAGAATTACTCTTCTCAGCCCGAGCCGACAAGAGGATACTTTACAAAGTTAATCACTACAAGCCACGTGTCTAGGGAGCTATGGCTGCTAGAATTTTACTTCTAGCTCCTAACTTTTTTTTTTTTTTGCCTCATACAGTCGGGGGTCGCAACTCAATCGCAGACAGCCAAATGCCTGCGATTGAGTTGCATGCTGCGTTTGCAATGCTATTCAATTGGCTGGGCCCGCAAGTTAGACGTTGATCGTGAAAATTGCTAACCATGCTCTTGACAGAAGCATTTGCGGACATGATTGCGGACGCAAGCCGTAACTCGTTGTTCAAGCCCAAAAATAGGAGCACTTTAAATGCAAATATAAAATCAATCCAGCACTGTAAATGATGGGGAACACAATGGGTGACATTAGAATTAAAAGCACAACATTCTCAAGCTCGCACATCGCCAAAATGTAATACTTTATTTCATGTTTAATTTCCTTCTAAAGTCCTACGGGCTTCAATGACCTCAAAGCCCATAACTCGCTATTCAAGCCTGTGGGGCTTAGAGGTTAAGCCCGTAGGGCTTTGGACAGAAATTAAACATGAAATAAAATATTTTATTTTGGCGATGTGCAAGCTTGAGAATGTTGTGCTTTTAATTATAATGTCACCCATTGTGTTCCCCATCATTTACAGTGCTGTATTGATTTTATATTTGCTTTTAAAGTGCTCCGATTTGTCATTAAGCCCTTTTGCGAGACCTGCTTGGTACCAGTAACCTGTGGTTCGAGTTTAGCCATTTGCAGGCTTCACGGAGTAGTTAGCAAGGGAAAATCGGCGCAAATGAATAGCGATTAAGATTTTAGCGATCGCAACTGTTGCAGCCGTGAAAGATCAAAGGCTTGGAGGGAAGTAACTTGCGATTTAACAAATCGCTGTAAATCGCAGCTCTGAGCCCGTAACTCAAATGGAGCCCGCAGACAGAAGCCAATTGAATAGCAAAGTAACTTGCGAAATCTACTTGTGAGCCCGGATCTCAAAAACAGAGCAATTTAATGAGGCTCTATGTCTGTGGCTCCTAATTTGTCAATCTCTGCTTTATCAATTTTGAAAGCAATTTAGACCAGCTGTATTAAGTTACTTCAAATAAGTTGAGACAAGCAGCTTGACTGGAGGCTGAGAAGCTAATATTAGGGTGATACTGAATATTTTTTTTATAAATAAATAGGAATTGTACTGGTGACTAATTAAAACATCTAGCTCCCATGGTTAGGGCATTCCAGTGGCCATGTTTCTATGGTAGTCAATGGACAGAGAATGATGAAAGGTGCTGAGCAGAAGTAGATCATGTGAGCAGCAGCGATATACCAGTAATTATATGAATTATGCTGTACTACAGAGTATTTATTCTGATCCCTCTGTGTGTGTCAGATAATTGGAAGAAAAGAGCGGAGCGGCCTGAAATGTACTTTTTAATTCATGTTTCTGTACCTCCAGCAAGAAAAATAACAATGCAGAAATGATATGCTTGGAGAGCATTAGACCTAAACCAATAATTAATGGGTCAGCAGATTGCAATGTGAATGTAACCCCTTACTGGCAACACATAAGTTAAATGACCACTGTACTTGAATAATTAAAAAGTACTCTTAAAGAACTTCACATGATAATGAATACTGTTTAAAAAAATAATAATGAGAGATAGCCTTTAATTTATTACCTAATATATGCAGTTCTGCTGCACTGTAATCTACCATTTTGGATTTTGCTGATCTACTTTATGAAGTGTAGAACTTGAAAGCAGAGAGAGATTATTTTTGTGCATAGTAAGAATATTGCAGATATAACTGCCAGTGCTTTCACTAGTAGTAATGGAAAGCTCGATTTACAAGGTTCCATGAGTGTGCAGCAGAAAAAAAAAAGCTCACTAAAGGAAAGAGTATGCATTGAAAATAATAATTGCATATCATTTGTGGATTTTTTTATAGGCTGTGTTCATTTTTTGGGTTTCTGATACAATTCTGTTCATTTTTATGTTTAGTTATTAACAAATAAAAAATGAACCCAGTTAAAAGGGACTTGTTGCCCACATGTGTCTAATAGGCATACAATTAAAACATTTGTAGAAATTTTGAGACCGCATCCAGAGCAGATTTGTGGATACCTAGCAAGAATTAGAGATCATTTTACCTACCTGAGGCTGCAGTGCTAAAGTTAAACTACAAGTTTTAAAGGTATATGGAAGTTTCATGGATTATCTGATAGAGGAGAATCATTAGTATATGAAAATATTTGTTTGCATGAAAAAATACCAATATAAACATTAATATTGATAAAAAATGCCCTTGAAAATTCAAATTACATTAGCATAAAATTCATAATTCTTTGTGGCCAATCAGGTAGCTACAACAATGTAGCAGTGTATGCGATTAAATAACCCAAACATCAAATTATTGTTTCAGAAGCACTGAACAAAGGTAAGAAACTCCTGATTTTGAAGTACGCAGGAATATATATTTTTGCTTGTTTGTTAGAATTTGAGTCTGTGATGTGGGGAAGGCTCGGCCAGTTCTCCTGATTTCCACAGAGAAAATGTTAGCTTTGGATATTTAACCTGCTGAACATAATACTGGTCTGCATTCACTGCGTTGCTTGCACAGCTTTCCATGGACTGACCTAGCTGGGGTTAGGATAACAAAATTAACCTGTGTGGGTGTCCTGGGTTACTTCACCTCCATAATCACGCCATGCTGCTGGGACCTCCTTCTTTATTATTTTTTTCATTATCTCAATCCTATTATATTCTGCAGCTTTGCTAATACTATGTTGTTTTTTGGGGGGATTTTTGTAGGTGACGTGTTCAGAATCGCTATGTAGCCTGCATAGTTCTCATCAGCCAAGGTGAGTGTTTCTTATTCTATTTATTAATTGGGCTATGCATTACTCCACCTGCTTTTTTTGTAATTTGTTTTCTTAATCCTTGCAAACATCACAGAATACCTCTAATGCATACGTGGATTTATCTGACAATTCTAACATAAAGCATATTGTTTTTCCCAAAGCAAATACTAGTGTTTTATGATTTACCAAAAACTACACCTGGTTTTGTTAACATTTATTTTGCAAAAATATAAATCGCAAGTATATAGATCCCTTGTAACTTTTACTAGTACTGTCCCAAAGGTGAAAGGGACACTGAAAGTATGTATTATGTCGACAACAGCAACAAAAAATATATTTCTGATTTAGTTAAGAAAAAATATTTTAAATACTGCATGTTGATCTTTTAATAAAATAAAAATATTACTATTTCCTCAGCTTGCTCTCTGACCATAGCTTGTTATTAATAGACTCATAAGGCATGTTACTATGGAAGCAGCAGACATACTCTGTATGTGTTATGGGATAAGAAGAAACAAATAAATATAATAGATATGCATCTTCTTTCATTAAATGGCCACCGTAATACTTTACTAATGAGCTAGATGTGTTAGTTATTAATTGATCATTAACAAACTTCATAGTGTTTGATATTAAAAAAATAATACTTGTTTTTAAATCAAACTCAACTGTGTCTGTTCTCCACCCACAATAAGGCCATACCATTTTCTCTATTGACATGAGAAATGCTGTGATAAAGTTGTTTCTGTTGGCAACAAGCTTTTGGGGCAGACTAGACCTGGTTGTTTAGCATCTTAGATCATTAGATTGCTGTTAAAGGGGCACGGTGAGCCTTTGGTTACCATTGTTTCTAATGTAGATCAGATAAGAAAACACAATTCACATAGCCTCAATAAGTCTTTAACTCACTGGCAAGATGAAGGTGGATCCGTTTTTTTTTTTTTTAACTGCCTCGTTTCAGTGTTAATTGTCTTTAATATAATTTATTTTATACAGAGAAACGCTTTTATAATGTATAAAATGTGCTGTTATAATTGCATAGCAGAAAGTTTTGTAATACAGTGGCCCTTTAAATCCTCTTGTTATCAAATCACCCCTTCTCCTCCTCCTGATGATGATGTTATCGGGTGGGGATAAGTCAATTGCAGTTTGATACTCTAATTTTATAACATGAATTTAATATTTAATATTGTAGTTATAAAACATTATTTTTTTATTAGTGATCAATTCATAATTAAACCAACTTGCTGATCTTGTAATGTCCTTACATTTATTATTTTACCTGCTACTATGTTTGTCTAATACTTTCTGTTTGAAACACAGAGCAGACCTCTTCATACCACAGTGTGCTGTCATTACTGTACTAGTTTATTCTTTACATGCATCTAGTAGTGCAGGGCAGTTTCTACAAACAGCATGGTCACACCAATAAGAAGTTGGTTTCATTTTATAGGACCACTGTTGTGCAATTACAAGTAAAGCTCATATGTTTGATTGTTGGGCGTAGACTAATAAAAAACTGTATGCGGTTTAAATAAAAAAGTTTATATTTTTCTTACTTTTGACTGTCAGTTTTCTCCTCAAGCAGAACTGCTTATCTCCTCCTACCTGTGTCTATCAGGCATGGCCAGCTCTGCCTTGAAGCTGGAAAAAAACACATGCTGATCAGTCAGATTCTGGTTCAGACTAAGAATGCCCAGTAAAAGCGCCCGGATATGATCGTTATGCACTATCCCTGGGCGTGGGGTGGAGATGCTTACATCACAGGACAGGGCTAGTGACATCATAGCCAAGCCTGCATCCGAGCTCCAGGATGGTTCAGCCCCTAGACAAAGCTGGACACACTTTCCTAACAACGTACAGGGAGGATGAGAAAAACAGGAGATGATGATAAAAAAAAAAATATGTAATTTAATAAGAAAGAAAAAAATATTAACTTTATATTTGAGTGTATACTCATTTAAATAGACTCTGACCAACAAACAAACATATGAGCTTGACTTTTAAATGCTATAGAGCATTAACACTCGCTATACAGTGTACGGACTGTTTTTCTCTACAGTAAATCATTCCTTAGATATTCTTGGTGGGGGAGGGTGGGGTCACTGAAAAATATTAATTGTGTATGCACACATTAAAATGTATTAATAAAGATTTTCTGATTAATCTCTACCCATATTATTTAGAGGCCCTAATATGGTCCTCTAAGTGTAGTTTAGCAATTTAAATATCAATACAAGTGATCTATTTCAAAGGAAATGCCAACTTAGATTGTTAAATATGAATTTAAAAGACCCCCCTCTTTTAAATATCCTAGATGTAAAGAATCTGTACATGTGAGGTCAGTTTAACGTGTCTGAAGGAGATACTGACCTGGGTAATATAGGGCACCTCCCAACACTTCAAATGACCAAAGAGGTTGAAAGATTTTTGAAAACGGGCACACTATTTGCTAGTTTTATTGATGTTCTAAAACCATTGGTAGGTGCTTTGAATAACTAGACAGGTAAAATAGTTGTCAAGGAAAAACACAACCTTTATATCTTAACTTAACTGCCATGCTTAATTTGATATTCTCTCAGGAGTAAACTAATGAGCTTTCCATTAGTCCAGCTGAAAGCACTGGCAGCTTTTTCTATTGGCTGAAGCTTCTTCTGCATTCTAAGTCATCTGAAACCAATATGGTAGATTCCACTGTATTATAATAGGTGATAAATCACAATCTAAAAACATTTTGTCTAAGTGTGTAGTTAAATATTGGACTGCAGGAACCCTTTAATATGTTTAATACACATATAGACTTCTTTTTGCTAAACTAATGGTGTAAATATTCAAATCTATAACCACTAACAATTCTAACACGTCCAGAAACACATTCTCTCGGCTGATATTTTGCCTATGATACTAATTTGCCTGGTTGTTGCCATTTCCAGGAGCCGTTGTACTGAGCAGCAGGTATGTCTATACGAGCTGAATAGCCGCCTTTGTACTGGGGCTGCGTAGTCCACATTTTCTCCTCCCTTCCAGTTCCTGTTGCTTTTCAGGCTGGGGACTTCTAGTTTTCTTAAGAATTTCCTGCGGTTGGATTTCTTGCCGTGTCAGCTTTTATATTACAAGGAACCCTTTATTTTACAAGTATGGGGCTATAGTACAGGACACAGTATCATTACTTTCTAATTAACAATCCAATGTTCTTTTTTTTTTTTTTTTTTCCGTTTGTATTAAAGGGACATGTAAGGTTTCTGGATTTCACTAGGAATATAATATATCTATGTGTCTTTACTTTTGAGTACTATATTGTATAAAGAAGTGCTCTGTTTTTTTATGCATAAAATATTATATTATAGAGAACTGCGCTCTGATGACGCTCTGCTCTTCAGCCTGCAGCCCATCTGCCACAGAGGCTTCTTATGCGAAGTCTATAGCAATGCTGAATAAAACAAAAAAAAAGCATAGTAACAGAGCATTGATTAGAGTGAGAGGCAGGCATATTAAATTATGTCCTGATATGTCAAGTATGTAAGTCTGTAGACCAGGTTTGAGTTAAGGAAACAGAGGAGCAATCGGTTAAGGCCATAAATATCGCCACATATTGAGGATTAGAAAAAATCAGTAAAGCATGGGGATGTGGTAGGGTCACAAGAAGGTCTGATAGTGTCTTTTGTATTAAAGAATCCTCTTCATGTCAATGCTTTCCTCTCCTGGATGTGTTTTGAAGTTACCTCTAGTATTCTATTGTAAAATAGAAGCAGTCAGATCAAAATTTAAAAAAAAACAAAAATTTGAATCTTTTTAATGATGGATACATATTCAAAAGCATACAGCTGCTGGAAATCATAGCCACAAAAGCTTGAAAAGGGGCCCTGTCACTACATAACCAAGGTGTTTATTTTTTTAATTATTTTTGAAGATCATGATAAACTGGCTATACATTTAATAAGCCATTGTTTTTTAAAGTGAATAATTACTGAGAAATTCTATATCGTTAGTACTGCACTTTTATAAAATTAAGCTAATTATCATGAACTTGGATCCCCCCGCTACCTTTATCAAATACTCTGAGGGGCAAATTATTACGGTATATTGAGCCTCACATTAGCGTAAAATAAATACACAATCAATACTGAATATCTCATGACTGGTAAACTGTATAATGTCAGACTATTTGTAATGTCTTTTAAGATGAGTCCCATTTTAAGACCAAGTTTATTTTTAGCGCAACTTTTTTGTTTTTAAATGGTGTTGTTTTCTCTGGGTCTTCATCCATATGTAAAATTCCTGTGTCATTTTGAAAACCCTTTTATGTGCGTGCTTGTATCTGTACCAAAAAAACTTGGATGACCCTAGCAAAAGGTCATTTAAACTTTAGTAAAAATGAGCGGATTGTTCTTCAGTCACGTCCATGGATATCCTAGTTTGCACTCCCACCTCCACCCCCCTCTCCTGCAGGCAATGAGCTCACGAGGATTCCCTATTGTCTGTGTGCAGGTGCTAGACAAGAGGTTACCACCTCTGGCAAGACAACTCATCCAAATATCCCCAGCACGCTCAGCACATTCTGTGGCTTGTCTGGAAAGAGATATTTATTATTCTGTTCGGTTCCTTTTTTTTTTTTTACTTTTTTTTTATTATTATTAAGTTCTTAATATTGCTTTTTAAAATGTTGTTAATGAGTGCCATGCTTAGAGACTCCCTGCATCACTCACTGCCAGTGGCAAAAAGAGATATATTACCAAAACGTTCTTTTTTTTTTTTTTTCCCAAAACAACTTTTACATAATTTTTTTGTCAGAGAGAAATAAAAGTTGGGGAGTTTACTGAAGTGCCACAGGGGTATTTTTTTTCTCTACAATATGGTCTTTTAAATAGCAGAACCTGCTACATTCTTTTTAACTTAATTTTTATATGCAATCATATTTTTTACTACAGGTGTCTATTAAGTCTATCATCTACAAACCTTACTTAAAGTATCTATAAGGCTCACTCTCTCACACACACACACACTCTCTCTTGTGGCCTCATGCAATTGCTACGTTTTAGAGATACGGGCTCGCAAATGCTGATCGCTAGCTACTTTGCTATTCAATTGCCTTACGTTTGCGGCTCCGATCGGGTTACGATCGCTAGCGATTTCGTCAATCGCAGCTTACTTCCCTCAAAGCCTTTGATCTTTTACGGGCGCAAGAGTTGCGGCTGCAAAGAATCCCTAATCGCTATTCAATTGCTCAGATTACCCTTCCGTCAAGCCTGTAAATGGCTAAACGCGAACCACAGCTAAGTACCAAGGAAGTGTTGCAAAGGGCTTACTTACAAATCGTAGCACTTTGAAATGCAAATATAAAATCAATCCAGCACTGTAAATGATGGGGGACACAATGGTTGACATTAGAATTAAAAGCACAACATTATCAAGCTCGCACATCGCCAAAATCAAATACTTTATTTCATGTTTATTTTCCGTCAGAAGTCCTACAGGCTTCAACCTCCAAGCCCGTACAACTTTGGAATTCATTCTCCTTATTTCATTGAAGTCCTATGGGCTTGAATAACGGGTTACAGGCTTGGACTTTGGACGGAAATTAAACATGAAATAAAGTATTTGATTTTGGCGATGTGCGAGCTTGAGAATGTTGTGCTTTTATTGCTAATGTCACCCATTGTGTTCCCCATCATTTACAGTGCTTTACAGTGCTGTCTTGAATTTATTTTTGCACTTACAGAATACTTACTGCCCATAGCATGGTTTGCGATCAGCGGTAAGAAGGGCTAACTTGTGCACTCGGCCAATTGAATAGCAGCGTAAACGTAGGGCAACACAAGCAAATTTGCAATCGAGTTACGTCCAGCAATTGAATGAGGTCCGTTTGTATATAAATCCGGCATCTATCCACCCTACATCATTCTCACTGGATCAGTTTAGATTGTAATTTCACCTGAAAAGGGACCTCAGAGCCTTATTTATTAGTATATTATTATTATTATTATTATTATTACTAGCGAATTGCCCGTCAAAAAATGACGTCAATGAAATTGTAAGTGAGCTAAGGGTGTTTGGTGTATATAATGTGGCTGATGTAGCGTTGTTCTATGTCGTGCAACGTTTTCTATGTCGTGCAAGTTTTTCTGAATATCCATAGCTGTTTGCTGGGCTTTTTCGGAATATCCATGGCTGTTTGGTGGTGTTTTGCGTGTTTATGGTAGTGTTCTGCGTGTTTAGGGACCTTTAGCCTCGTTTTCGTTTTGTTCGATGGCCAATTTTTCTCTTGCTTAGGTGATTTTCAGGTCTCTAAACTCCAAAAGTTGTGATTAAATGGAGGTGTAACTTCACTTGCAGAGGTCCTCGGTGCCCCCCCTTGCTATAAGTAACCTTTTTATGTGTTTGTTGTTTGTATTTGTTGTGTTTGTAATGTTTTTGGGGTTGCGCGGGTTGCGTCCTTGTTTTCTAATCTCGTAGGTGTTTTTCGGCAAGTTTATTGTATTTTTCAAGTTTTGATGTGCGCGTGTTGCGGCCGTTTTTTGCAAGGTCGTAAGGTGTCTCTTATTTTGTTTGCGTTACGGCGTAAATTTTGTGAGGGTCGCAGTTGCTGACAAGGAGCGCCTTTGGCGCTCCTTGCCAGCAACTGCGGCCCTCGCTACGCGAGCAACAGCTCGTATGCTCACTACTATATATGTGATCGTTTATTTGTAATGCACCAACATTTTCCATAGATCTATACATAAATTGCGATCAAGCCAAAAACAATAACACATTACAATGATAGAGGGCCCTGTCTTTGAGCTTATAATCCGAGGTCCATAGTGCCTTTCCTAAAGAACTGTGCACGATTGAAAACTCGCATACTTACAATATAAAGGTATATTTGTTATGGTCACATAATTATTAAATATAGTTCAATTGTTATTTATATTTAGTGTATACCTCTACAGGTAATGGTGCCACTTTATACTTATAGAGTAGTAATATTTCACCAAGCAAGAAGGGTTAATAATAATTCCTGGTCTAATTGATTTAATGAGAGTTTTAGATGCCATTTTAATCCATAATGGCAAAGCTGGATTATGAGCCTCATAGCCCTAGGCAAGGTATTCACTTCCCCCTATTTATAATAATTGACTGTCTAGACCTGTCCCGCCCACACATACATGGGTACCAAGGTGTAATATGACTATATTTAATAATGTTACAATTTTCAAATATGATTTCTGGCATTCCCATTCTCATTTTGCAGCCTATACTGACCAGATATGCCGAACAGTGTAGGATTTGTTTGACATTTGCATATTCATTCCAATAGAGCCCTTCATTTTTATAAAGTGTATTGCACTGAAGCTTCTAAAACTGCTGTAACTTAACCAATGACTTTTATAAATTGTATTATTATTTGAATGAAAAGCCTAAGCTCAGCATTCTATTTAAAAAAGTTATCTTATTGTTCTGTGATAATTTAGGCACGTATTTATTGATTATAGATGGTTGTTTGCATTATAATAAAAACATGAATGATTAGTTTTTGTATGTGGCCTGAAGATATAGGTCCATATTCTGGTCTTACTGCCAAAGAGAACAATATATATAAGTATATGTCTCCAATTCTTGAGAACCTCACCAGAATATTTGGTAGAATTCTTATAATGTTTAGTTAATATTGTTTTTTTTGTTTTTTTTCAAAAGATGTTTTTAAAGCAGGAGGGAAAAAAATATTAAAAACATGTTTGTTTGTTTTTTTGTGTTTTTTTTTCCTCTTAAAGAGCATGAAAAATTGGCTATATGGCTCTATGTTGTCATCCATTTTTTCTAAAGTGACTCGATCTTGGGAAATGCAGTGTTGCTACTGTATTTATATGCAAATGAGCAGATCACACATTAATTAGCTACTGTAATGTTCTAATTAGGATTACAGTCTACTTGTCTGTCTGTGAAGTGGTCAAATGAAAGTCCTGCAATGTTATCTGGTAGTTAGACCCATCTCCCACCCTTATTAAGCACTCTGAGCCACACATTAGCATACAGGAGCTGTAGGAATCGAACTCTAAAGACAGGAGGTCCCTGGGTCACAGAAGACCAGACTTGGACGACCTGTATATAAGGAGCTCCCAAGGCTTTTTGTATGATTTTTTTTTTATGTTCTGTTTGTTTGAATTAAGGGAGCACAATACTTTCTGTAACTTATTATTACAGTACAGGGCTATTATTATTATTATTACAGAACTAGCGAATTGACCGTCAAAAAATGACTGCAATGAAATTGTAAGTGAGCTAAGGGTGTTTGGTGTATATAATGTGGCTGATGTAGCGTTGTTCATTTTCTATGTCGTGCGAGTTTTTCGGAATATGCGTCGGTGTTTGGTGGTGGTTTGCGTGTTTATGGTTGTGTTTTGCGTGTTTAGGGACCTTTAGCCTCGTTTTCGTTTTGTTCTGCAGCCATTTTTTCTCTCGCTTAGGTGATTTTCGGGTCTCTAAACTCAGAAGTTTGTGGTTAAATGGAGGTGTAACTTCACTTCCAGAGGTCCTCGGTGCCCCCCCCTTGCTGTGAGTAACCTTTTTATGTGTTTGTTGTTTGTATTTATTGTGATTGTAATGTTTTTGGGGTTGCGCGGGTTGCGTCCTTGTTTTTTAATCTCGTAGGTGTTTTTCTGCAAATACGTAGGTGTTTGTTGGTGTTTTGCGTCTTTAGACTGCTGTAGCCTCGTTTTTCGTTTTTTTCGGCAGCCATTTTTTCTCTTGCTTAGAGAATTTTGTAACTCTTTTAATTTGAGTTAAATTGAGGTATAGCTTTAGTTTTCGAGGGTCCTGGATGCTCCCTCTTCCTGTAAGTAAGCTTTTTATGTATTTGTTGTATTTTTAATGTTTTCATGTGTGCGTGTTGCGGCCGATTTTTTTTTTTGCGAGGTCGTAATGGGTCGTAACGTGTCTCGTATTTTGCTTGTGTTACAAAGTACATTTTGCGAGGGTCGCAGTTGCTGGCAAGGAGCGCCCCCGCAAGCGTGAGCAACGGCTTGTATGCTCACAACTATATATGTGATTACACTGTATTATTATTACCATATATGAGCCATTATAGCATTATTATTAATCATCATGGATTCAAGTTACATACAAATCCGTTTTTTAAAGATATTTTCAGGAACCTATCTCCTCCTTAACCGCCCGTATTTCAGAAACTATTTACTGAAGAAAAAAACTGCCAGTACAATGTATATCCAGTTTTTAATGCTCTATAAAACAAAATCAGCTTCCTCTTGTAATGACAGAGTTCTTATAAATATAGTTATTTAGAATAAATAATATATAGTAGACCAGAGATTACAGTGGCCTTTTATATAGTCTGGGGCAGTGTGCATACATTTAATTTCTTAAAAATGGTTGGGTATCAGAACTATAATTTTGGAGCACTAACAACCAATTAACTGCTAGAGTCTAGCAAAGCTTATTTGTCCCCCATCTCACTATAAGACATGGATTAGGGAGACTGGTACCAGTTTTGTGAAGGAAGTTGAGGATTACATTCAGGCCTCCCTGACTCCCCCTCGCCTGCTCCTCCCCACACGAGGTGCTCATTACTTCCATGAGAATTCCTGGCATGTGTCAGTGGGGTTTTTGGCAGACAGGAGTTGTCTCAGCTGCTGATTTACCTATTTCCAGGCTACTAAACTTCTTACTCACTGGAGCAGGCTGTGCAGTTTCACATAACTCTCTCTGGAAACTACATCTTCACTTTGAATCAAACCGTATTGACCAGAAATCAAAGGGTATGTGTCCACTACTTAAAGTTTGAGTTTTGGAAGTTTCTATTAATTTGTTCTGTTGGCTGAAGTAACTTTTTTTTTATTGCAGTTGTGACCAGATTAAGTTACAGTATCTGTATTTAATGAATCCTTCCTTTGTACTAATAGCTTCACGTTGGTTTGCAAGACCGTTTATCTGTTAAAATATTTAACATATTTTACTGCACTTTTTAACAAGTATTGATACCTTTTTTTTCTATTAAGATGTTTTAATTTTAAGTAAACGCTGTACTTTAATTGCCAAAAAATATATATAAATTATTGGATCGTACTCTGCCCCCTGTTCACATTATATGTAACTGCCCACACCTTTATTAATTTTGCTATTATGAATTTTTTTTTCTATAGCTTTTTAAAATGTGCATTATACATTTATTTTAGTTTGGTTTTTTTTTGTGGAAAAAATCGTAATTCTAAAAACTAAAAGTCAGTTCACATTTTTGCTAGTTTCTTGAGCTCTTCTCTGTCAGAGTTGCTCTCACCACATTATTGTAGGACTTATTGGAATATAACACTCCTATATTTAAGTCAAGTGTACAATTATATGGGGAAAAGCCATATTCTGTTGGTTAGGTCATTTAAATAGTAAAAACATCATTTTATTTTTGTTTAGAGTACTGCATAAAGGTGTATTGGGTTTGTAATTATATTTCCTTTGCAGATGATGTAGAAGTGGATTCCTATTATATTGTGAGCTTTACGAAGCTTTTAAAGCAGAGATTATATACTGTGTTTTTAATAAGGAAAGTGACACCCAATTAAAAATTAATCTTAAATGTAAACAGTTTTCTCTGAGCTGTGTGCTTTTGAATAGGTATTAATTGAAAACAGATATTAAAGTTTCAGTTTTTCTTATAATAATGTCTCTCTCGGGGTCAGTGGAAATCTTTCCAGGTATCTTTCCAAGATCACATTTTTCTTGAAGGGTTTGAAGAGCTAGCTATACATTGTACTACCCATTTTTGTTTCCAAAGTGAGACAGAATCAGCATTGTTTCTGTTGGATCGTTATGCAAATTAATGACACCTGAATATTAATTAGTTGATTTGATGTGCTAATTAGGATTACGGTCTGCTTGTCTTTCTCTGTGGTGGTAAAAACCGTGCCCCTCTAGGTTTAATGCAGTTAAATCCTTCTACACCCTCTACAAGCCCTCTGAACAGCACATTAGCATAAAGGAGGTGCTTAATCAATGCTGAATATCTCAATAATTATTAAACTATGGAGAAAAAATATATAGACATTTTTTTTATTGTTTCTTAAGGTGAAACCATTTCTATGGGATTTTTGGGAAATGTAGTCCTGCTTCACTGCAGTGTATCCAATACTAGCTCATATAAGGCATCATTGAGGTTTTCACAACTATACATTTATAAAATTGCACAAAAACTTATAAGCTTCTCTTTGATATCTCTAATTACTAAAGTGTATAAACAAAATTCTGTAACTAAACTAAATGGTATGGGACGTAGGCTGCTTATTTAAAAAATATGTCCAATATGGAAAATACACCCAATATTGAGAAATTAGCATATATATTATAATTTGTGATTTTTTTTTTGTTTGTTTTTATTATGACCACATTTAGTGTAATGCTTTAAGATGAATTGCCTCTTGTTCCTATCACACAGATACCTATTTAGAATGCCCTGGGTGGTGGTAGTTGCAACATGGCTGTTAAGGTCAAATAACTATTTTTGTTGTAAGAATTAGTGTGCAAAAAACAAAACAGCAGGGACCCAGTAATGCAACGCAATGCAGTATTCTGCAGTTGGGAAGGGGTTAAACATACAGTCCACTCCCAGTGTGTATGATAATCCAGGTGATTCTCACCCCCTGCATTAAAGCCACAGAAAGCTGAATAATCCTGGTCACTATATGAGCTGCTTTCCCATAGATCAGCATTGTCCCCACCAGGACTCACTCTAACATATGTATGGGCAGGCTGTGCTATTAATCACCAAACACCGGACTGAGTGTGATCATGGTGTCCAGGGGACTGTGGGTGTAGTAGAAGTACTAGGCAAATTCACAGGGGGTATTGAACATTATCGGCCTTATTAAATTGCCATTCGGCCAATTGAATAGGGCTCTATATAAGCACAGAGCTTATTTTTTTTGCAGAAGTTTTTAGTTAGTGAATACCTTGCTGTTGGATAGAAGTTCACTAACTATATAAGCACAAAGCATATTTTACAGAAGTTTTTAGAGTCCTATTCAATTTCCCGAATCGCAATTTTAATAAGGCTGTATATCTTTAATAAAAATATGAATGTAAGAACAAGAGCTCATGCTTTGGAAGATGTACAGATAAGTTGTGACTTGTACTGGGTTAAAGGGTCACGTCACAACCTACTTGTTGATTGGACTTGAAAAAGTTGCTTGACCGATCCCACCTCTAGGTTTCTTCATCTCACACAGAACTGCTATAAGGTTCACATTTTTATACTGTGTTTTCACAAAAGAACAATAAAACACGATAATAAATAAACATGCTTATGCACCCCTCACAATTTTAAATCATCCCCCACTGGTTCCCTGGACCAATCCCCAATGAGCCTGGTTGGTGCTGTTGTGATTGATTGGCGAAATTGTCCCTTAGACAAACTGTGGGGTTGTTGGTGCTGACTGGAGGAATTTCACATATAGGCTAGCGGGAGATGGTTATGGGGCTGCCTGTGGGATGATGGGTAGAGGTGGCTGTTAAATCGCATAATAGTATTAGGGAGGTCCCGCTATCTTGTTTATACTTGGTAAAAGGATCATTGTAGGTTTAGTACTGTAGGCTCCTGAAATAGTATAGGCAGGTATGGTTACAGGAGTTGTGGGCCTCCTACCACTCTCCCTTGGACCAGCAGGCCTTTATTGTATCAGGAGAGAAGCGGGCAAAGGAAATTTGATGAGATCCAGAGGTGTCTCACTTTTTAGCTGGCCACAGACTTCAAGGGGTTTTCGTTACTAGCCACAGTCTCACATAGAATGCTTTGAGGTGTTGAGCTGAATGACAGTCTAAGTATTACTAAGTGGTGGTTAACCACAAACAATGGATCAGTGGGGTATCCCTTATAAAGTACTTGACACCACTTGGCCTTTATCTCGTGAAACAAAGAGCTTCAATTGTGGACTGACACCCTTTTTAACCATACTTGACTTCTCAATTAGTTAAGTCTATGGAGCCTATAGCGCAGTGAGTTTGTGCCTCTGTTGGGAACCGGCTATATCTCTGGAGTGGGTGAGACGGGGGTATCGTGGTTGACTACTGGAAGTGGCACCTGGACTACCTTAAAGTGATACTATCCCCAATATTTTTTATTTATCCTATATATTTAAAACACTTTTTTAAATACAGGACTTACATAAACATACATAAATGTAAATATGGACAGTCAGCCCCCTAGGCTTTGGCCACCCAGAGGAAGAGTCTCTTAAATCTCTGGAGTGTACAGTGACCAGCCTTGGGTGGCATTATGGGTAAATGTTTATCTTTGATCACCCTAGCCATAATCAGTGTTCAGCGATATATAATCTTTAAATTACAAGGTGCGCTGGCTATGACAATAGCCGTGGCCCACTGCCGTGGCAGCAGCTGTGGGTTGTAGGAGCGAGATTACACAGCCCTTAATCCCGGTTTTCCAGTGTACACACTAAACTACATTTTTTAGTTCACCATTAATTAACATTCAAATACATGTGCAAATAGCAGCAAAGCAAATATTTGAGCAAAAAATATAATTTTAAAAACAGTTTAACTCCTTAATGGTTGTTGCTGTACTGCTTTCCACTTTTTTACTGTCCTGAGAACTATTGAAAAGAAGTAGAAGATTTCCAGTAGTGGTCAAGCACAGTACAGGATTTAAGTACGGTATCTCTGCAGTTCAAGAAAAAAATACATTTGTTTGTCAAGTATGTTCCAACCTAAAAACATAAGCAGCTGTTTAAACCATGGGCATAAAACCTTTTTTTTTTTTTTATGTGAATTTTTGAAGATGGTGGGTGCTTGTGTGTTGGTAGTTTTCAGTGGAGGGAGGTGTGTGGGGAATGGGACAGGCAGAAGTCAAGTGCCTTTGTTTGATCATTGGATAAGATTGAAATTGACACCACATCTCTTCCTTCATTGGCCCAGATGCAAGAAAGGGAATCAAGCAATATACCCATAGCTCTCCAGAAATGTAAACTCTCCTCCAACATACAAAACGTTCACCTATGTATCATGGATGTCTCAATGCTCCAGCAGAGGCATCAACATTTTATTTTTATCAATTAAAAAACTAGCTGTAGTACTTTTTTCCTCAATTATGCTCTTAGTCAGACTTGGTTTTCAAGCATATATATGTTTTTTTGTCATTGTGTTGTAGTCCTTTATTTGGTCCTGGGATAAGCATAATGCTTTTTGGTATTTCATTTAGCCAAGCTTTTGAGGTAGATAGAATGGGCATATTATATGTGCCTTTTGGTTCTTACAATATTTTGGAAATATATTGTCCCCATGGCATCTGTTTTCTCAAATGTGCTTGTTTGAATTACTAAACTTAATGCTGGGCTACCAATGCATTGTAATTGCATATAAAATGTATTTTTCTTATTCTAAAAATTGGTTGGCCAGTATCAAATTTACTTCTTCAGAATTGTATATATTATTATAAGACTGCAAATACTCTCTTGACCACAGCTTGTCCACTTTTTAAACATTTTAAGTAATACGATTCAGAATAAACAACTTTTCACTTTGCCATGATTAAAGTGTTGATTTTCTGTAAGAACTATACTGAAAATACCCCCCCCCCCCCCCCCCATGTTCTTTAAGCTGGTGCTCTGCCCATTTTTTCCAAAATTTGGCAGACTATGGAACATATTTCCTTAATATATAGATACAAACACAAAACAGAAAGTAACTAAAAGGCATATCTAGTCTGTCTATTCTGTATAGTTTAAAAGCTTTTTTTATTTCATTCTCATGATGGCTTCTTTGCCACAGGGGAGTATGCTTCATACTCTGCCACAGTTTGTAAAAGATAGAATGAGCTACTACTTAAAGATAATAGGAAACCCATCTTTTTTATAACAATGCATAGGAAAAGTTGTTTATAATGACTATTACTACTTAACAATATGTGAAAGCTGGGTTATTACAGTTGCCCTTTAACACATAACTTCAGTGCTTCACTCCAATTTGTCTCTTATCTGGACTGGAGGATGATCTCCATTGCCTGTATAAACAAGTTACTGGAAAAGAACAGTCACAATGGTGAGGATAACAGGTAGAGTCTTTAGTCGCTTTTGTAGTTGGATTGAAGCTGAATACTTAAGGTTCAGCCATCCGAGTCCTGATGTACAACCAACAAGGCCTAATCTTTATGGATTATGGGTGACTGGACATAATTCACCATGAAGTGTGGATCGAGTTCGAGCCACATACCTCCCAACTGGCCCTATTTGGCAGGGATCAAATACAGATGTTTTTCTTTTCTCATGATGCTTTACAGAGATTCAGTGTACCATCAGAGGTCAGTCATATTGGTTTATTTTGAAATAATGTAAAAAATAATCTGATTGCTATCTTGGATAGGTAATTATAATGTATTGGTACCATTGTTTATTATGCAGGAAAGTGATCTGATTGCACATGTTGGTGATCTGATTATTTTCTCTTACTGATAGGAAGAATGTATTCAATAGCACAGTGATGGGCAGGTGAGGTTAGTGGGCAACATAGTATCAGGTGACTTTGTAATGTAACCTGTTAAAGTCTAGGGTGTGCATTTGAGTCCAGAAAGTTGACAAAATCGTTTTGCGCTATTGACAGTTTTGGATCTCTGTTGGTCTTTGGTAATAGATAAACCCACCATACTTTATTTCGAATCCATATACTCATGACATCTAAAGTGCATTTTAATAGTTTACTTTTCAGTTGTAGGATTCATTTTATCACTGGTATCACCAGTTTTTCTTATTTACTTTTTTAAACACAGCAAATAATCCAAAAAGCGACTATGCTAGAAGAGCGCTGTACTTCCATGTGAAAACTATATATATTTTCACCATATCACTATTACACACTCATCTGTTCAATATTTTGTATAACCACCGGCTGTGAAATGGTACAGCTCAATGTTTATTTATAAGCAGGTCAGAGATATAGATCTGTACACAGTATATACTGAGAATTGTCCCAGTTATCCAATACCTCTATTTGCTCCAGCCTCTCTGCCGGCTGCATGTGAACATTGTGTAGATACTCACCATAGCAGAAGCTTACGTCATATCCTTTTTATTTTGCCAAGTGTATTAATAGAAAGTTACCTGCCTCTGGGGAGGCTTTCACTGACGTTAGACAGGTTGAGATACCTCCTATTCTGAGGACAAGGTAAGCAGAGCATTGTGCGATCAGTCAGTAGAAAGGATTGAACTGCAGCTTGTCATGTGAAGTTTGACATTGCTGGGTCAGTGCTTGCAGAGTAAATGCCAAGAACATCTCTGTGTGTTAGGGGGCTTAGTTCATATTGGTCAAACACCTCAGGCACTGTTACAAATGACTCAGGCTTTATTTTTTTTTCCAATATGAATTTCAATTGCCTGAACTAGAGCTACCAGTTATTCATGAATAAAATAATATTATAGCAAAAAATATTATATTATAACCAGATCATTCAAACATTAAAATATTTAGCATAATATCAGGAATCATTGGACATTTCAATGCTGAAGCAAGATATATAGATATATATATATATATATTTAAAAATTGGGGCCATCCTGTAGCATGATTAGACTGGAAAATACCCATAAAGCTAGTTATTTAGAAGAACACAAAATAAAATACTGCTTGTCCTTGGAGGAATCCATGATACATTGTTGAAAATGTAATTTGAGATAGGGGGGTAGAGCTTGCATATTTATATTTGCAAGCCTTTGGCTTCTGAGCATGTGCAAGGGTAGGTGTAAAACTAGTAGTGTGTTTCTGCCTACGATGCCCAGGTCTAGGGCAGCAAGCTGCCTGAAGGTGCCCATGGGTACCATGCATTAATGAGTGTACCTGAACAGAAATGTATATATGTTGTGACATTTCTGTCTCTAAATCTGATACTTTCTGACATACTGTACATACACATAAAGCTGCGATTTGGGATTTAGTAAGGGGAAAAGACTAGTAACTTGGGTGTGGGGTGCGCGCAAATCTGAAAGTGCCTGGGGTAGCATAAAACCTAAATAAACCACTGTGTTAAATACAAAAAGAACCAAGCATAAACCTCCCAACCTACTGTGAGTGTGCAGCAGAAAAATACCTGCTCTCAGGCTCTAAACCATAGAGGAGTGAAGTCAGACAAGATGTAACTGTCTACATATACGTTTGCAAAAATTATTTTTTCTATTAAAATGGTTTTATGGGTTAAATGAATATGGAAGGTTTCTGGATTTCACAACAAGGAACAGGGACTAGGAATAAAATATACCGGTGTATCTATTTACTATGTACGTTATTTTATTAAGAAGTGCTTATTAGCTCTCTTTTTACTGCAGCATATGAAGACACAGACTCAATTATACTTGTACCAGTCAGTGACATTCTGCAACATACTGCTGAGATATGGTCCCCGATAGGCTTAGTTATCTGCATTGCACATCTAGCCCTTGAGTCTATGCATACATTGCAGTGTGCAGACCCATACAGGGAATTTTTTGTTTTATTTTAGGCAGTAAATACAGAGTTTATAATTGCTACTTAATAAAACTAAGTACTGTATGTACAAGTAAATAAATACATAAGTATATTCCATACAGGGTAAAATCCAGAAAATGTCCATATTCCTTTAAACATCTGCTGATGTTTTGTTGCATACGTCACACATGACATTTTCTTTCTTACACTATGGTACATACAATAGATTGTGATATCGCACAGTAGGGTTTCACTTATTTTTTTATTTAAAAAAAAAATATATTTATATATATATATATATATAATTTTTTTTTTTTTTTTTTTTAACTCTTTATTTTGGAATTTTATAGGTTGCTTTAAAAATTTAGATATGTTTAGAAGAAAAAAAGAAAGAATAAAAATGGGGAGAGAGAGGAACAGGTGAAATATATAGGCCACCTTCAGCTTCCACCAGGTGATTCAAGTTTATATATTTGTGATGTTAATGGCAATGACCAGGGACTTTTTACTGGCCCGTACCAATGCAACCCTGGGTGGAGGATTCTCCAGGATCTCAGATCACATTAATGTAGATTTAAAACTTACATTTGAATTTTATAATTCCAACCTCAAGCTATATTTGAAGAAAATACATTTGGTGTAGCTTTCAAAACTTACATCTGAAGCTACTTCTCTCCACCTCCCATTAGATTTTCAGGGGTGGAAACAAATTTGTCTGTGTGTCTGCAGCAACCACTGCAGGAAAGTGACATCACATATTTGGACATCATCCACTTCCTAAGCATCTAAAAGGGGTGGCGAGAAGCTGAAAACTTTTTTTTGCAATTGTAAGTTTTAAAAGCTACATTTAAATATTTGTCTATACAACAGTTTGGAAAATGTGGGCGGAGCTCCAGCCTACATATCCTGGGACACCAGCTATTTAAGTGTAAATTTTCTGATAAAACTGAACTGTTAATTAGTGTTAATTGTCCTCAATCTATTTTCCATTGAAGAGGAAAAAATGTATGTATAAATCCTGCTCTATTTAAATGCATGACTGAAAGTTTTGGACTAAAGTAGGCATTCTAAAAAGCTGGACCATTACAAAGTCCGTTTATAGCATGCTGTAGTGTACATGTCATTTGGATCCCTAACTACTGTTGTTTTGTGTATACGGAGGCTTTGTTGACCTTGTGGGATGAGATGTGACGTAGGAGATTGTGCTGTGAGCTACTCTGTTGCCAACTCCTTCTTTTATCAGTAAAGGAGCCTTTATTAGCAACTTGTCATTTCAGTTTACAACTGGAATGTATTTTTATAGAAGGTTTTTATCATGTCTTAGCTTTTCTTTATGGTCACTATTGATATTTTTATTTATGAAAAATTTATGATTTTTCAGTTTAGAAAACTAGCATTACAGCAACACAAAACTTTGGGAAAAAATGTTTTAATATTAAAATCAACATAAGTTGGTTTTATTCGATTGCAGTCTTAGGGCCTCATTCTATTATCGGCCGTAGGAGATGCGGGGCCGCAAGGACCGGCCGCAAGCTATTCTGCTATTCTATTCCCCTCCGGCCGGGGATTCCGTCAGGCTTGCGGCCGGCGCTTTGCTATCCCTTGTGGCCGCTCGCGCCGGAGGAAAGCCTTTGATCTAAAACGGCCGCAAGAGTTTCGGCCGCAAAAAAATCCCGGTTGCTATTCAATTGCTCCGGGAACCCTCTCTGCAAGGCTAAAACCGAGCCGCAGCTTACTTGCAGGAAAAAGGTCCCGCTAGCACCAATTAAGCACATTATAAAGCCGATATAAAGCCATCCTGCACTCTTATGAGACTATAAAGTGATTGTAGGTGTTAGCAAAAATAGCACAACATTCCCCTACACTCAAATCCGTAAATACATTTTTTTTTTATTTATGTCAAAAATCCATGTAAAAAGTCCCTAGGGCTTGGAGCACCCCAGACCCGCCCACGCTGCGGCCGGAAAATAAACAGTTAATGTAAACTCGGATTTGGGCTGATGTGCAAGCTTGAGAGGGGGTTGCTATTAATCGTCATGTCCCCCAATATGATCCCTAGCATTTACAGAGCTGTACAGTGCCGTCTTGAATTTATTATTGCGTTTAAAGTTTTCTGAGCTTACGGCCGGTTGCAAGATATACGGCCGGCCGTAAGGGGAGATCCTTGCGGCCATTTTACGGCCGATAATAGAATGAGGCCCTTAGGATCTATCCTGTTATGGTGTCGGGACAGGTCCGCCGCTGCAGTGCGGCCTCCAACGGCTAGATGACGCTGCCGATATGTGAGAGAAGTTCTAAGCTTATAATAATGTTAGCCTCACCCTAATCCTAACAGTTTGCCTAAGATATGGCACCAGAATATCGGCAGCACCATCTAGCGGATGCTCACTGCCACTGTTGCTGCCTTGTGCTGCGCAACCATAAGAGCATAGGACCAGTCTTATATTGTGTACTCCTTTTGAAGTACTAGACTTCATAACATAAAAACTTATTTTGTTTTCAAGAAAAAAAATGTATTATCCTAGTCTGTGCTGGGAGCCATGTTTCTACCTAAAAGCTTTTCTCTCTGTACTCATTTAACTGCCTTGTTAAGTTGTAGGGATTCACTTGGTATCAAATTATTAGTTCTGCCTACGAACTAAGGTTATTGCTCCATTACAACAAACAGAGATCCTGTTAGGTTTTTCTAATCTAAAAAAAATATATATTCCTCTTGCAGTGGGACACCTGTATTGCCATATATACAATGTAATAGAATTTTATGTATATTAGTCAGCAGCCTACTAATTAGTAGTTTGTTATTAATCATCTGTGGAAATATTTTGTCATAGAGAAAACTATTGCCAAAGCCCTGTAGTGATCACACTGTACCCCCCTCTCGTCTGTGGGAGTATATGATACAGCAGACACCTGGTGCCTTGGACTGTAAGTCTGCTCTGCTCCGTGTTCCCATAACAGATGTGTTCAGATACACTTTGCTTGATTATCCTTCTCATAAAGGGAAACTGATGATGCATATGCTTCATTTTCAAATGTAGTGCTTTTTAGCCACATACATTGCATAGGAGCATTTAGGTAAAAACTTCACACATTTGTGAAGTATGTTACATACTATCAACATTATTAAATGAGCAGAAGGTCTTGATTTTAGCAGATAAGTCTGCTTGTGGTCATGGACGGATTACCCATTAGGCCAACTAGGCAGCTGCCCAGCACTTAACTGTGTGGGTGGGACTTCTTAAAAATAAAATGGTTCCTGGCTTAAAAAAAAAAAGTTACAGTTCATAGACTGGCTTCTAGGGGGTAATCATCTAGAACAAGACAGTTACAACAGGAAAGGGAACTTACACATACAGAAAAGGTAAAAATGAGTCTGTGGAGGGGCTCCTCCACTTCACGGCCTAAAGGCTTCAAAAAGCTATATAAGGCCCTGCTTGTGGTGTTCATGTTGCACTGCTTGTTAACCTATTAATCCTCTATTTTTTATATTTTATTCAGCAATTTGGAAAGGGAAATTTGTGCCTTATTGGAGAGTAAGTTCAACTTTAAGCATTTCATACCATCCAATTCCCCCATATGCTCAGAAGCAGACAACCACACAACTTTTCCACCTCTGAACCACTTCCTCGTGCATGGAACAGACAGGAAAATAAGCATGTCAGTCTCTAGACACTAGCAGGTCCTACTAAAAGTTTTGCTCTTTATTTAAGTAGTCCCTAATGCTGATAGTTTGTTACTTTCTTCACAAATGTGAGGATTTTTCTAAATGTTGTTGGTCCTCATACCTCTAATTTATGAAAAATGTATGCTATCTTTGAAAAAGATTTATAACCAGGCAGGAAAAAATTTCATAAGCTAGTTTCTAGGTTTTTTTTTTTTTTTTTTCTGAAAACATAAGTCTCCTAAAATGGATATCTAACCCGAGTTAACTGGAAATCCTGAAATTCTGTTGAAAACAATTTTATATATGCATGTGCCCCAGATTATTTATGTATAGGCTTTCAAGCAAGTCTACTACATGGTTATTTTTGGGGCTCATAAACAGGGAAACTGTAAATATACAGAGGACATAAGGGTGAACTTATTCAGTGTATGTAGAATGAATGTATTCATAGTGCCACACTTGTCTATATTTTATGAACAGGCTAAAAAAAAGCACTATAAAGGCAGCATTCATCACTAATAAGTTACTTAGGAGAGGAATAACACTTTTATTAGTGTCATAAAATATTGAGTGTAAAAACTGTCAAGAATGAACCTCAGAAATATAAACCACTTAAAGGACCACTGAAATATTGTATATTAATGGGGAAATATTTTTCAAAAGTTAAAGTCTTTACCTTAATAAGACATCTCTCAACAATATAACAAGATCAATTAAACTGACCAATATCCAAATGAGGTATTTGCTTATGGGGACATTACTAGCTTGGGGGTACCTGTCCGTCATGTGATATAGTTTTGCAATTGGCCCACATATTGAGCCACATTCAATTGAGATCCGGAAGCCCGTAAGTAAACTCACAAGCTATTTTGCTATTCAATTGGCGTCTATTTGCTTTCTCTGAACAACTTGCGAGTTACGGGCTTAAAAAATGGTGATGGTTAACCTCTCAACTGACAGCCACTAGAAGCCTTTGACCTTTCACTTTTCCAAGGCTTAAATCGCAAATTGCTATTCAATTGCTCAATTTCCCCAAGCCCGCAAATGTATTCACACCCGTAAACTGTAAATGAAGGCGAAAATTCTATGTGCTAGAGATTACCCACACAGGGGTTAAACACCTATTCGTAGCACTGTAAATGCAAATAAAAAATCAATTCTGCACTGTAATGGGGAAAGCGATAAAAGACATTGTAATAAATTGCACAATAGTCTCAAGCCCGCAAATTGGCAATAAATCAGATTTATTTTTTAGGTTTCATTTCGGGGTTAAATTGATCTCTGGTATTAATGAGTTAGTGCATATCAGGCCACCCATATGGACTTAAACAGTATTGGCATTCATTTTCATAATTCTTTATTTTGCTGGTTTGCGAGTCTGATCGCATATCGGAACCCCAAACCTAATTGAATGACATGTAACCTCCATGGGAGCTAACTGCTCTGAACCAGTGCATGGTTTACGGTTTTGGCTTCGGGCCCGCAACTTGTGGCCTTGAGCAATTGAATAGCATCGCAATCGGAGAGGAACAGGAGCCCGCAAATCACTTGCAGATATTCGGCTATCTGCAATCGAGTTGCGGGCTTCCAACTGAATATGGACCATTGCAATAAATCGGAGGCTGCATGGTGGCATTTATAAAGCTGTGGCGAGCGCTCACTTCTTGAAGTAGAAATTGGAAGGACATAATTAAGCAATATATGCCTACGTGTGCCAAATGATAATGCTTACCCAATATATAATACATTTTTCACCTTGTAATAATTCTATATGCTATGTTTTGTTCATCACTCAGTTACTAGTAGTACGTAGAGTTGATTGCAGCCTCATCACTGAGGAGACATAATTATTATTTTTTTAATTAGCCCAGTCAGAGGAGTTGGTATTTATCTAAAAAAAAAAAAACGGGTCCAAGTATATAGAATATTTTAGAAGCTACCAATTCCCCTGTTTCTGTGTTTTTAGATAGTAGCAGAATACTTTCTGGCATTGAAGAGTTTAATAAGGTTACCCACTACATTTACACACCATTTAGGTTTTTGGCAAGCACTCTGTGGCTCTAAATACATTGCGGACCTCTCTAATCACTGCGGTCAGGGGTTGCTCTGAACATCTGCTCTAAAGTAATGGAAAACCCAACCAGGAGTGTGCCCCAGCTTGTTTGATCCAGACAGGTAGAGCATCCACAGACGGGCGTTGGCTGAGATCGTTTCACGTGTAGAAGTTGTAGAGGTCTCTGTCTGCAAGATCCCCATGTATTAAAGAACCACGGAACAGCTTAACAAGCAAAGACCCTTTTATTGAGTTTCTTATATTTTGCCAACTTATTGGAATTGCATGAATAAATATTCGTTTAAATTGTAGGTTTGGCATCAGCATCATTTATTATAATCCTTTAGCAGGTATTGATAAGGGGGTAGATAGAAGGTGTGAAGGGACTACTGCTGTGGTCATACAATCATTTTTACATTTTTTTTTAATGGCTTGTTAGCAATTAGTAATATTTATTGAAATTGTAGCTTTTGAACTTTAGCATTGCAGCCCTCAGCAGATTTGCTTCCCTCTACACCCATACAGCATTCCCTATATCTTGTATATGTTGGGGAATGAATATCCCGCTCTTTCTGATCCTACAATGCTAAAGTTCAAATGTAATTTTTTTTTTAAAGTTCTATTTTCTCACTTTAATGAGAGGTAGTAAACAGAATTAAATCAAATCAAACAATTATGAACGTATGGTCCTAAACTTAAAGGCCCTCATTCAATTGCGATTTGGCCAATTGAATAGGGGTCTAAATAAGCACATAGCATATTTTTTTTAAAGAAGTTACCTTGCTTTTGGAAAGATGCTTACTAACTAAAAACGTATTTAAAACAAATATGTTATGTGCTTATTTAGACCCCTATTCAATTGGCCAAATAGCAATTGAATGAGGGCCATAGTGTTTATTTTTACTGATCTGCCCCAGGTTCTGTTTGTCTTCTTTGTGTGTTTCCCCCAGTGGTCCTGGGTTCCACTCCCAAGCCCTAAGTATCTACCACAAGTAGTAAATAAAACTGCTAGATGATTGAAGGACGTAGGCCTATGTATTCAAACCAGGGACCTTAAATATTCAGAAATGTTTGCATTCTATCTGCTAGAGAATTAGTTATTCTTCCATTAACTGCTATAAAAGGAATTTTGTCTTTGATACTAATGTTAATTATTAACACCAACATTTATTTTTGTATTCTTGATATATTTTATTGCTATCAAGTTCTTAAATAAGGTTTTGTTCTTGCATTTCAACTCCTTTAATATGTGTCCGTATTTACGGACCTATCTGATAGAAATATATTTCCTGTTTTCTTGGACCTTTATGTGTACACTCACAGTATGATGCCTATCTTCTGTCCCACGTAGACTTTGAATTATCCACAAACCCTGTTCTGCAGTTTACAATGCTCATGTTAACCCTTAATCAGTATTGCTGCTGAATTTATAAAGAGAGGTGCAACTCTCAAAAACTTGTCACGCTAACTAAAATGTAAAAGGTGGCACTATATACTGCAATATTCGGGTTATTCATCTATATGAGCAAACAAATGAAACCCTGCTGTAAGACCACTACCATTGTCATACAATGACATTCAGATTTGTATAGCAAACCCTGGACTGGGGAGGTACTGCAGAGCTGTAAAGTCTGAGCATGCAGGCTCGGTAATAATTTGCACTTGGCACGAATGGAGCAATCTTGTTCAGGAGAGGTCGTCTATTAATGTAACCTGTGTGAGGAATGAGTCACCGAGACTAGAGCAGAGATCTTCCCTTGAGCTCCTCCTGGTCACAAGGAAAATCAGCGTATTGTTCCAAATCTTGTGACCTTGCCACATGACTTCCTATAGAAAGCCAGCCAAGAGTGGGTAAGCTCTTGGGTCAAGGTCTAACTTTACCCATTTCTATGCTCATTGTTTCTATTGAGTCACATTTCCTGTGTACTGCAATCTCTATTAGTGATATTTTAATTAAATATATATTAAAATGTCATACTAATTAAAATGACAGTTAAGTCAAAGTATTCTGCTATAATTAAGGGAATTGCAAAACTTTTTTTTTTCTGGACGTATTCATACAAGCCTACTGTCAAGGGGATTTTTATACATTTGTGTTAGATTTTTTTTATTGGCTGGCTGATCACCTAAGCTTAAAATGACTCAGCGACAAGATCAGTGTTATGTCTGCTATTTACAAGCCATGTAATACACAGATACGCCATTGTAGGAGATTTGACACAAATATGCAGTTGATCTTCAACCTTCTGTTGCAGTGGAAATTAATTGTGTGCTTTTGAGTATATTAATGTTTGTTTTTCTTAAGGTGGATCCCAAAGGGGATAGGTTTGATACATTTTACAACTTTCAAGAACTTTTTTTTTTTTTTTATATTTGCTCTGATTACGTTTATATTTTGCAATTTTGTTTAGAATCCTATTGTAAATACTGCCACCTTTTTTACTTAATTTTAAGATTTTTTTTTTTTTTTTTTTATATATGTCAATTGACCTTAAACCCACAAGTTTGATTAATGACTTCAACAATTTTGGGTACTGGGTAGTTAACAAGCTCTTCCTACCTTATATGCTATATATTTTATTTTCTATTTATTTATATAGTTTTAAAAGCTATATGTATGTATGCAATTTACTGTATTGTTTTAATCAGTATTTTATGTAATATGGTCATAACTTTTATTATGTTTCCATTAGGATATCATGCTGTGGATCCTTAATCTATAGTCCTATTGGAGCATATCCGGTACACCAAAGAAATGGCAGACCCTGTGATTACAGAAGCAGCCCCCAGGGCCCCAGATCTCTGCTTGGAGTGTGCACAGATCCACCCTCTTACTGAAAATCACATCTACAACTTCCAGGATGAAGTGGATGATGAGCTGGTCTGTCACATCTGTCTCCAGCCCCTGCTACAGCCCATGGACACTCCTTGCGGTCACACATACTGCTACAGGTGCCTTGAAAACTTCCTGCAGGAAAAGGACTTCTGTCCTATGGACCGCAAAAAGCTCAGCTTCCAGCACTGCCGCAAGTCCAGCCTGCTGGTGAGGAACCTGCTGGACAAGCTGACCGTGAGCTGCCCCTTCCAGTCCGAATGCAAGCATGTCATGCAGCGATGTGAGCTGGAGCCTCACCTACGCAACAGGTATTGTTAAAACACAATTGTATGGTGTAAAAAAATATATATTTTTGAAACCTTTGGCCTTGAACATAATAAGGCTGAAAATATGTGACAGCTTTTAATTTGAAGAAAAAAACAAAACAGATATTGATGTCTCCTGGACCACGGAGACATCCATGATACTTTGAAGGTTGTGTGTGAGAATGGAGTGTTTACTTTTTTTAGGAGCAGACATGTAGTTATAAATGCAAGCTGCCTGCTTCTCTCAATGTGCAACTGGAAAGGGAGTGGGTGTCAAATTCCAATGGTTTAACAAATCTGCACATGCAAACAGTGATGTCATACGATAAGCATCCCCATAATATAGAGCAAGTATGACTTCAGAGGTCCTTATCTGCTTTAAGCTTGCTCTCTTGAAAATACACAGCATGTTTTCACGTTGACAAGCCTGATCTGTCTGACCTCCTATTTACATCCATAAACTATTGGAACTCACCACCCACCTTGTACAATATTTATGCTATAATAATTATCCAAATCTGTGAAAGTAGAAATCCTAATTCTAATTTTGTAATTGTCTACATTTGTAACAAAGGAAACATAGATTTGATTTCAGATAAGGACTAAAAGAACCAGCTAGTCTACCAATTGTACCCATTTAAAAGCTTTCGTGAGGATTAAATAAAACAAGCATTATACTTATCACAGTCATGCTTGAATTCCACTGGAAAGATGTTTCTCTTATCTACTACAATTTCTCTAAAGTAGTACTCTCAATTTATGATCCCTGAAAGATTCCTCCCTTCAAATTGTTATTACATAATTTAATATATTTGAAGGTTTCTATTGCATGACTCTCCCTTCTGTCCAATAAGCTATATTCAGGTCATTAAGTATTTATTTTCTTATGTTTTTTGTGTTTTTAAACCGTGCACTAATTTATTCACTCCCTGTTTAATTATTTCTAAACCCTTCCCATGATAATAAATAATTCAAAAGAGGATAACTAAAAGAAAAGCATGCAAGGTGGAAAACTTTGATTAAATGAACAACTGTGGTCATGGCCGGTTTACCCATTAGGCCAACTGGGCAGCCGCCCAGGGGCGCTTCCCTGTGCAAAAATGAAATGTTGCAGTTTATAGACTGGCTACTGGGGGAAATCACCTAGAACAAGACAGTTACAACAGGAAAGGGAACTTACACATACAGAAAAGGCAAAAATGGGTGAGTGGAGGGGCTCCTCCACTTCACTGCGTAAGGGCTCCAAAAAGCTATATATGGCCCTGACTCTGGTCATTTGTTTTTCTATATAGTCTTTTCATTAACTAAACTTAACACTGGGCACAATATTGTTAGATTTTCAGAAAAATATACACAACATTTTTCAGTTTTATATGCAATTATTTTTTATTGCAGAGTTCTATTTTCTTTAATGGGCTGCTTCTTGCAGCTTCTGTCTCAAGAGGGTGTGTCCTTGTTAACTAATACACTTTCAGTTAGTTTTAATGAAGTCATCTGCATTTTTATATACCACATTTCCATTGTCCAGATAAAAGCTTCCTGTGCATTTAAAGTCCCTTCCCATCTCATGTGATAGATCAGTTGGACTTAAATATCAGCTTTCACTGCAGCATAAAAGGCAGTACATTGGAGGTCATATTCATTTTTTAACAACCTGAAACACATTGCCTATTTTCAAGAGCTGCTTTTCAAAAGTGTATAATTTAAGTATATTATTTCAATTAGTTTTTTCTTTGTTGCGTCAAAAAGAGGGTATTTGATAATGTGTTTTCTCTTTAGAAATAAATATATCAGAGCACAAAAACATCTTCAGAAATGTAACTTGTCTTGGGGGCTTTGCCCTCTGCCAGCCAGTGAGATCTAATAAGTATGCTCTGTGTGTTTCCTGTTTGTCTCAATGAAGTTTAAATAGGTTTTGTTTTAATATTTTTTCATGCAAAATAACCTAATTTTGCAATTTTTAAACCATGTTCTTTTAAATGCTTGGGAGAAACCGTAGTGTTCCATGTCCCTTTAAGTATATTTACAAGTCAGATTCAGGCATTGTTTGCTGACCAATGTGTTGGGCATAATACTGCATTTCCTGGTCTGCAAAAAGACTGCTACATTCACAGCCATGAATACTGTAGATAAGAAGTTATTTAAAGGACCTGCTCCCATTCAGTGGTTTTCTGTACAAATATTCTTGAGCTTTTCTTGAGTAGACAATGCATATTTCTTTTGACACTTTGAGACTTCTCATTTCTTGGCACAGTATCAAATTTGCCACACTTGTTAGTAACTAATCCTACTAGTTGAGCAAGATGCTGCGGTGTGAATGACGTTAAAGTGCCACTACAGTTCAAGAATAAAAATACACTTGTTTGTCAATTATGTACCAAACTAAATATTTGCAGCTGTATAAACCATGGACTTACTATTTGCTTGTGAAAATCTGATTTTGTGAAGACTGTTTGAGTATAGGAATCCATTTTGTGTTTGTTACATCACACCCTAAGGGCTGCATGAAGGTTGTGTGCTAGTAGTGATTAGTGGATCAAGGGGAGTGGAAGGAAGGAATGGACAGAAGTCCAGATCATTTGTTTGATTTCTGGATAAACACAGTACACTTTCCCACTTACTGTCTTAGAAACAGTCTTAGAAACAGGACGTTGCATAAAAGGATGCAGCCATAGCTCTCCAGTAAATGCCCCTCTCACCTGCACAACTTCCACAAATCATCACAAATCCCTCCAATGTCCTGCAATGGTACCAACATTATTTTGATTTTCCACTTAAAAATTAGCTTTATGATCTTTTTGTCCTGCTTAATCATACTCTTGGTCCAACTAAAAACTTACCCAACTATATTTTTATGACTTGTGCATTATATATCCCAGGCCTTGCTTAAGGCTGTCTAATACAGCAGGCATATGCCTAAAGGAAGCCAAAAGTAGTGGATTACAAGAGCGAAACCTTTGTGGGCACATTTGCATGTCCCTGCCCAAGTTCCCAGAATGCAGTGAAATTGTGAGCAGGAAACAAGTTTTTTTTAAACTTATGTTAGACATCTAGATGTGAACAAAAATGTACTATATATATATATATATATATATATATATATATATATATATATATATATATATATATATATATATATATATATATATATATATATATATATATATATATATATATTCAAAATGACACTTAAAATTAGTTTGGCTTGAGATTGAAGTCAAAGACATGTTGTATAGCTCTGTACCAAACAACTTACTTCAGGAGAGTCCCGGGCTGCTGCTGACCCAGTGGCTATTTTGTCATCCATAAATGACAGCGTGCAACTAGTAAGCAGGACCTTTTCATGGGTAAATAAAAGTGCCTTTGTTAAAGAATCACTGAATTTATGAAAACAATATTTAGATAATTGTATAAAAACATTTAAAGGCATATCTAAGTTTCCTCGATTATGAGTGCATCTGAGAGAGGAGAATTAATAGTGTAAGAAACTTTTTTATTTGCACGAAATAATGCCAAAATAAACATTTAAAAACTTACCTTGAAGTTAGCAAAATGTCTAGTACTTTCTGTTGAAAATTAGGGTGAACACCCCTTCCGGACCCAGGCTAAATTGGCATTCATTTCATAATTTGTTTTGGCCAATCATGTTAGCAGAAACATTTTGATTTAAACTCTGGGGTTCCTGTTTGTGCTGCAAAGCAGCCTGAGATATGTAGTGTGGCACTGTTAGGTGCCATGGCAGCAGCATAGCACAGACAGGAAGCCGCAGGGAGTCGTATCCCAGCAATGACTTTGTGGCTGACATCAGTGCTCTCCTATTGGCTTAGGAAGAAACAGCAGGTGAATAATGGGTTAAAGATCTCACCTAATGCTGCATGATGATTGGGTGGGTATCAGGGGTCTGTTGGTGTCAACATAATTATTAGTGGGATTTTTAGATATTAATACAAATAAATTGTTTTATGAGATGTGCTACATACATATAGGCTGCTTTTTGCCCATTGAGTGCAGAAATGTATTAATCCATGAAACTTGGATATGCCTTTAAGTAAGAGCATAATTAAGTAAAGTTTCATAAAGTTAGTTTTTAAGGAAACAGTACATCTTGATGCCTCTTTTCATTAGAGGCATATGCGATACTTTGAAGGTGTAGCTTGTGTGCATGAGAGACATTGACATTTCTGCAGCAGCAAGGCTTGCAACTAATCTTGCAATATTCCTGCTTCTGAGCATGTGCAGGAGAAGAGAGTAGGTGTCAAATGTCAAAGCGCCCATGTCTTAACAAATACTGCACCTACCTCCACTGTTAAGTAGATAGCATGCCAACAGGTTAAGCTTAAAACGGACAAGATGGAATCTTTTATGCTCATGGCTTTAATAGGTTGTTACATACTTTATAAATATGCTTTCTTAGAGTGCAGTGATCCTTTAATGTACTTTATAATGTTACTTCAGTAAAGACTAACCCTATTAATATAAATACGTGCCAATGAGGGGACTTGGTTTGTTTAGTGATACAATATTACATTGTTCGTTAATAATTACACGTTGGAGGCTCAGGCATGGTGACCGCTCTGTCAATATAACACTGCGTTTCACTGGAAACCTTTGGTTCTTAAAAGGACACTTGTTGCTGAACCTGAAATCATTGACTTGGTAAAGCAGAGTTCAAGCGAAAATATAATGCGTAACTTGTATTGCTGGTTGTTTGTGTAGATAGTTGTCAGGCTGAAATAACCCTTAAAGGGCTAGCGCAATTACTGTCGTATCTAGTTCACCTCTGTTTAGTTCAAGAAATGTGTATTTACAAATTCAACAATAAAGTAATCTGTAAATAAAATGGCTTTAAAATGAATGTTATCTGTCTGGTGTGCTGAATCTGTCTCTACCTCCCTCTCGTCACATGACTCAACATTGTTTTTGTGGATGCCATTGAAGTCATCTGGCAGCTGTGTAGTAGTTCTCATATATCTTCCCTTGTGCCATGTTCATGTGTGACCCTCAGTGATATCCGTTGTTTTTTTTTTTTTTTGCTGCCTGATTTTTCAAACAATGGCTAATTCATAGTCCTATCAGATTAAAGCTATGCTTAAAGGTATGTGCAAGTGAGCTGGGTGCATCAAATAGAGGAGAATTAGAAGTGTATGAAAAATAATTGTTTAAATGTTTATTTTGGTATTTTTGTCATGCAAACAGTGACCCTAAAGTTTGCTGAATTTCTTGCATTTGCAAACTGTTTTCTATCAATGTTGACACCCCTGAAAATCTCAGCTGAATTTAGCATACATAATACATTGTATCTTTTTGCCCTGGGTATTGAGCTGGCAGCTTTTCTTTAGATTTCTGTAATATCCAGAGCAAGGTCTGTGTCCTTTCATTCACAGATTGTTTTATCTACATCCCAGGTGATACTTCCCCCAGTCTTAGTGATTTGTCCCTGTAACGCCCCCCCGCCACAGCGAATTACCCTATCACCTCCCCGACCCCCAGTGAATTGTCCCTGTGATCTCTCCGAGCCCAAGTGAATTGCCCCATTAGCTTCCCCAGCCCCAGTAAATTGCATGCACTCACTCACACAGAGACACGTGCACAGAGACCATGACTGGCTCTTGCAGGACCATAAATCAAGCATAAATGCTCATTCGCCTAAAAGACAGATTAGAATAGGAAGAAGAAGCTGAAATGTTTGGTTTCAGTACAATTATAATTTGTCAGAATTTATCAAGGAGAGAGTGTATGTCTAAAGAACAACTGTGTAACCTCTCAAGCATTTTTACTTGAATGTCGATTTTATGGTGCTTTAAGAACCCAGTATTGTAGTCATCTACATGCTCACATGGACAGGGTATACTTTTAGAAAATCGTACCCTGAGAAGCCTAGCTCAATCCTGGGGGTGTAAACGTCACCTGCAACAGCTAAAAGAACACAGTGCATGCAAATACATTTAATCATACACTACTACACTACTGCCTTTAGATTGTAAGTAGCGAGTTTCTAGTCTTGTAGGGTGCTTTGGGATAAAGCACTTTCTGCTAAGATTCTAAGCTCAAAACAGGGCTCTTCAACTTTTTTAATTTTGTTAAACGTGCATTTCCCTTGTTCTTATCCCCTGTACAGCGCTACGGAATATGTTGGCGCAATACAAATAAAAGATAATAAAAATAATAAATACTAATTCCCTTCTATACGATGCATTCATAACCCAGCTCATTTTAATATGCCTTTAAGTCAGAACTCCTAATTAATATAAGCGAACAGATACATTTAATGGCTTCTACAGAAACAACCATAGTCATGTGACTGGTGGGATGTGGAGAAAGACCAAGCAACTTGGATACATTAACATTTGTTTGTAAACCATTTTATTTACTGTAACGGAGTTGGAACACAAATCCAATATCTCCGCTGGTATACGGTAAAATATCCAAGAAGCACTACAGTCTTACCATCCCCAACCTCCCATATTGGACGACACTCAATTCGGAGTCAAATAATACTGACTTTATTTTGTTATATGCAGAAATATATATACACATCTCTTCCCACAGGCAATACACATCCCCCATAGTTGGCCACACAATACACATAGAGGGACAATAGGTGGGTCACACCTCCCTGAGGCTATCTGGCTACTTTGATACAATCAGACATTGATTAGATCATCCTTCCCTTTGTTCCATCTTCACAATGTGAACACTTCACACAATGGACCTCTCTTGCTTATGAGGAGCCCTTGTAATAGGATGATCTATTATGCCAAGGTCTGCAATAGTCTGGGCTAATATTCTGCAGAGCATAAACCAACATACATATTTTAACCATAATAATTAAATAACCATAAAACAGGGTAAAACAGTGATGGGTTCCGTTACATTTACATTTTAAAAATTGTATTTGTCTTTGCTACCTGGGTTGGACTTTGGCTGTAAATATAGCTTCAGTTGCTTCAATTGCAAACTTGAATTTCTTTGTGCAATCACTTTCAATAAAAAATGAAAAAAACATTATCTTCATCCAAAGCCTAGGTTAACATACACAATGGTCACCTTCGCTCGGGCCAAACTTTATGTAATAGAGATAAAGAAATATGTTCCAGTGGGTTCCCTGGTGGTTTAGTGATTTAGGTTTCACCTCTGCCATCTGGGTTTGATTCCAGTGAGGGAACCTAGAGGTCACACCACCCTGAAGCCAAGCAGCGTTGGGCCTAATCAGTACTTGGATGGGAGACCACCTAGAAATAGCAGGAGATGTATGCTGTGGCCCACTGGAGAAGGAACTGGTAACCCACACCATTATATCTACCATGCCTACCAGGTAGATCAGCATGATGTGTTAAGGTCCATGAGGTCACAGAGAGTCAGACACGACTGAACAATACAAACACACAATACACCCATACTGAAGTCTAGTTCTGCAGAACAGAATAACTGCACAGAAGAGGATACTGTGAATACAAGACTTCAAGAAACATGGAACAAAACTGTTTTTGATGCATTTTAAAATAGCTTATTTTAAGATTTTGTAGAAGCTTTTTAATAGTTTTTGAAACTATCAGGAAGTGCACATATTATACATATGTCTGTAGATTGTATTGGCAGACTAGTTTAAGTGATCTGGGCGTTTGCCTCAGTCAACCAGTCACCAGTAGCACAGATGAAGGAGTCAAACATGTGAAACAGTTTTTTATTAAAAAAATAAAAAAATAACGGAACAAGTGGAATATTATCAACAAATGCTTTCAATGTCCCTTTAATTTTGGAAGTTTAATCTTAGATGCTTATAGTTGGCAAATAAACAGTACAGATATTTATGAACTCATGTTTTAACTTTTGAAATGTGTAGCAAAAAAATGTGTAGCAGGCAAGGTAGGAGAAGCTTCTAGTTGTGTGCTTTTTTTTATTTTTATGAAAGCTTGAAAATATGACGTGCTGGAGTAGGAACTGCTATGGATACCGAAGAGTCGTTTCATAGGCTGCTGCATTTCTTGATTTTGTTTCAGTGTTCTTTATTTGAATGTATTGGTCATTAACCACATTAGTTTGATAAATGATTTCAGCAGATCCTACCCAGTTAATGATTTCAAAAGTTGAAAACAATGTGTGGAATAGCTCATCGTGTGGCTCGCAATGAGCGCCTTTGCCACTCATTGCGAGCCTCTTCCCTCGTGAACTACCTTGGGTTAAGAGAGAGTGCCTTGGGTTAAGTGTTACTGCCTTGGGTTAAGTCTTATTGGCTAGAGTTAAATGTTACTGCCTTGTATTAAGTGTTACTGGTTTGCGCTAAGTCTTCGTGCTTAAAACTCGTATTTATGTCCTTCGGTCTCGTTTTCGTGTTGTTTACGTTTCTTGGCAGCCATTTTTTTCTTGCTTTGGTCATTTTCAATCATGAAGAAAGGCAAAATATGTCTCAAATTAACTTGCAGCCTCACTCACAGGCTCCCTGTCTCTCCCCCAGTGCTGTGTGTGTAAGTTAATTTGAGGCATATTTGTGTGTTTTTGCAGGTATTTTCATTTCAGTGGTTCAGCTGTTAAAGTTTTTACGAGCCACGAGTCCATCTACATGCTTCGGGTCCTATGTCATACGGGCAGTAATTTTGCGACCGTCGCAAAGTCATTGCAGCTAGGCCTCGCCAACTGTTCGTGCGCCAAGTCCTACTGGCCTCATTGCAGCCTAAGTCCCGCGTGACAAAGCCGCAAACCTGACTGACCTATTTGTTCACAACTATATATATGATTGCAATTGGTTATTATTTTTTTTTAAAATGTAGTGGAAGGAATAGATGTCTGAGCTTGAAGGTTAGGTACTTTTTTGTAAAAAGATCATCCCTCTCAGCTAATGGCTTTATCACATAGGATTAATTCTCTTAATTCTCTCTTACAGTGGGGATAAGAGCCAGGAAGAGGATGCCTAGTTGGTATAAGTTAAAACAATAAGACAAGACATTACTGTGTAAAATGGTATGCTCATGTAGTTTATGACCCCACTTTTACTATTTTTGTGTAGGATTGTTTTTTTATTGGGGATCTTGTTGTATATTCTGCAGATGCACTGGCTTCAGAAAATATAAAGGCGAGACACCGAGAAGGAACGCTTCACAATGTTTGAAGAAGGAGGCCCTGGATGGACAAACTGATATGTCACAGGCGTGTGGGATCTCCAGTGTCCTTGCAGAATCTTCTCTGGCTGCTGTGGTAGCCCTTGGCACAAATGAGCCTGGTCTGGTGAATCCTGCATTCGATGAACATGATGATGGTGAGAATTCACTGTTTGGTTGGGTTTCACTAAAGTGGCCTCCATGTTAATGTCAGATAACTAGGAAAATATGTGTGTCTTTGTGCTTCATCAGAGTCACTTTAAGAACACTTAATTGTTTTCCCATCAGTCCTGATTATAGCAAACGTTTAAAAAGAAAAAAAGTAAAAATTAATTTGGTTTAAATTGTTCACTATTGCTTTTCTCCATAGCCTGGACAGATTACATTTTTACTCACGGCTTTGTTTATGTAGATTTAAAAGTGACATGCTAATAAACTGGCAACCTGCTAACTTCAGGATTCACCCAGTATCTTTGTTTTTCTGGATTATTCTTTCCAATGACCTGGCACCTCTCTATTGTGGGCTATAGACACTGGAGATTCATGGCCAGATTAAGCAGCCAGAAAATTGCTAGGTTATTTGCACCTTCTGAATATTTTAAATCTTCTAAATTAAATGATATATTAATTGCAACAGTTTTTACACTTTAATTACATTCTAAGGGCAATAAATCCAGAACCAAATTAATATACAGTATGGTTGCTCTGCAGGTGTGGTGGATATTGAAACTTGGACTCTCTTAATGCAATGTCTTATTATATTGTATCTTGTGATCTTCAGACCAACCTCACAGAACCAGCTTGGTAGCAGAGACAAGTACTGTGGAGATCCATCGTGGTGATCCAGAGGAGGAGCTTGGAATGAGGATTGTGGGAGGCAGGGACACCCCTCTAGGCAACATTGTGGTTCAGGATATCCTAAAAGACGCCTTGGTGGCCGTTGGTGGCAAAGTAACCCCTGGGGACCACATCCTGGAGGTGGGTTCTGCTGTCCTCTGTCCTGGACAATATTTAATATGACAAACTCTGTGTATGCGGTTTTGGGAGAGCAATAAGCTTACACCACAAGAGCATACATTTCATGTTAATGATCAACAACAAATTAAAAACAATCAGATCCTTAAAAACCATTGAAAATTACAATTTAAACTGATACCTGCACTAACAAGCTATCATAATAAATGCACAGACCACGTAGAAGAACTCGCGCACAACCTAGGGAAGGTCTGATGTGTTCCAGACAGATACACATAACAGCTCTGGAAAACATGAGTCACAAGATATACACAGTACAACAAATTGAATATATTAACCTATGTCTATGTTGGTCAAAAGGGACAATTGACCTGACTTTGTTACAAATTAACACAGTGCCCCATTGCCCTGGACTGGAGTGCAGTTATGGTCATATGTTCTGTTAATCCATAAAGAGGCTCGGGCAGAGGACACTGGTATATAATATAAACAAAGTGATTTATAAAATGTGTGCTTTATGTGTGAACTTAAAGGGCAGAGGAAAGAAATGTGGTATTTTTGCATAAGAAAAGAGGGAATCTGATAATGTGTCAGTGTGTTTGCTTTATTCAAATAAAGGTCTCAGAGCACAAAAAGGTATTTAGAAGTTTAATCGCTCTTGGGGCCTAGCCCTATGCCAGCCAATGAGATATGCAGACTAAATTATGCCCTTTGTATTTCCTGTTAGTTTCAATAAACCATAAGCAGATTTCACTTAATATTTAAAAAAAAAAAAATATATGAAATTGGTAATCTTTAAAACATGCTCTTTTTAGTGCATTAAAAAAACAGTTGTGTTGCGCATCCCTTTTTAAAGGACCACTTTTGCAAAGGCTAATAAAAGAACATGTAATGCTGTGCCCCCCCCCATATGGCTCCACCCCAATTCTTAATTCATGGGATGGAGAGAACTAGAGCTTTTGTAGCCTGGGGGAATCATTAAAAAAATTGGTTTAGGAAAAAAGGCATTTGTGTGTAAAGTACAGGCAACTGGTGGTTGGCACATATAAAGATCTCTATGTAATTCTAGACTATAATAATTAAGTGAAAGAAAAATAAATAGTATTGATTTGAAGCGCTACCTGTGCAAGAAATTGAATAAAAACCAAATGGTCCATTCTGTCAACATTAAAAACCTGGTTTAATAAATCCTCAGGATAGTTTTATGCTTATCCAGGCATTGAATTTTTTACTGTCGTTACCCCTACCATTTGTGCTGGAAGGCTGTTCCACTTTTCCACTACCCTTTTATATTATAAATATGACACTTCCGTTAATCCTAAAAAACTATTTTGTACTTTCTAAAAACATATTCCCCACTATAAACTCTTTAAAAAATAATATATACATTATATAAATGAGATTTCAGTGGTCCGTTTAAGAGAAAAACACAATTTGTCTTTAGATTGTCCGCTTTTGTGAGCAGATACTTCCATTCTGTCTGATTTTTTTTTAATAATGACATTATCACAAGTCTAATATATTTACTACACCCTTGCATAGTATTGGCATGTTATACAGAGTATCTGTACAAATCATCATGCAGCTCTGAATCTCATTATTGCCAGGTGGCAGATTTCAGACCTCACCCCAATACTGCCCGGGGGGTATTTAATGGGACGTAACACCCATCGGTGGAGCAAGAGTTTCCTTCACTCTTTCAGCATTAAAGGGCCCAGCTTTGCACATTGCATCACCCGCATTTGTACACAAATTTGAATCTTAAATAGCCCTCTATGCAAATGCTTTCTTATCTAAAATACTGAAGAAAGGAAGAAAAACATATAGACTGGTGAAGACCCAAGTCTTTAGCTCAAACTAGCCTTAGCCCTTTGGTGCTCATTGGCTAAGTGCTACGGTTTAACGGCTCACAAGCAATGAGCGCATGTGGCACTCATCACCTAAGTTGTACGCACCTAGCAAAGCGTGACGACGTCTCGCAGTTTGACAACTATTATATGTGATGTATTTGAGAAGCTGGAGCTATATAAATAAAACCTAACCAATAATAACTAAAACTGTTTTAATTACTAAAACATCGTCATTAACTACCCTCTTATCCTAATTTACATGACTACAGACCATGGGACAGCATAAAACCTATTGTGTTTGGAAGCATTTTCTGCTGAGTACCGATTTGTATCCAAACAAGTTAAAGCAACATGTGATTTATTTTACATTTTATAAGAGCAAGCTTTAAACCTTACAAAACAATTATCTGCATGAAAACCTATTTGGTAAGATCTGTTTAAACTTCATTGAAACTAACAGGAAACGCAGAGCATACAATAATATGCAGGTCTCGTATTACAGCTCATTGGCTGTCAGGGCCAAGCCCTCCAGGACATTGAAATCTTTTTTTTTTTCTGCTCAAATTAAAAAAAAAAAACAAATGAAAAAACTCACTGTGACACATTAACAAATAACCTATTTCATATGGAACATCGATAAAATACTTTCCATCAATCACTAGTTGACATAAGTGTCTATTTTTTAGCTGATTAGTCAATTTCAACAGGCTAACATGTTCACATAGAAACTGTTCTGCTTTTGTATTTTTTATTGGTACATTGAACTGAAATCATTTTCCTTCAGATACAGATGCAAAAAAGATAAATGGAAAATAATTAGAAGCTTATGTGCTTTTAATATGTACAACATAGAGAAATGCACTTCTCATTGGCGTTGTAGTGTTTTTATTTGCTCTGTTACTTTTATTTCATGATTGTTCACTGTAAGACTGGTTTATTTTCATCAGGGCTTCTTCTGACTGGCTGTTTATTTGCAGGTTAATGGAATAAACACAGGCAATGTGACTCACAGTCAGGCCATTGCTTTGCTGCGCCAGCCCTGCTCCATCTTGCACCTTACCTTACTTCAGGAGAAGGGCTTTTCTCAGAGATCACCATGTGCGGAGCGCATCTCCTCCCCTCCAAGTAAGGAAGTGATCCAGGTCACCCTGCTGAAGAGGGATCGTTCAGAGCCGCTGGGCATCAAACTGGTCAGGAAGACTGAAGAGGCTGGGGTGTTTGTCCTGGATCTGTTAGATGGAGGGCTGGCTGCAAAGGATGCAAGGCTACGGTGTAATGATAGAGTCCTGTCCATCAATGGGCAGGACTTGAGGCAAGGGACCCCGGAGACCGCAGCACAAATCATCCAGGTGAATATATTTGGGGCATCTCTTGTGTGCCATTATAATGTCAATATCACTATAATGCTCATACAATAGGATTTTATTTGTCTATTCAGTAACTGATTGATTGGAAGTAAAATTATCATTTGAAGATTTGAATTCAATCTAACATTTTAACATGGGTGTCCAATGGGATGGAGCGGCTCTGCCAAGGCTTCTGTCTGACTTCTCTTGCTTTGCCTATAGTTGCACTACAGATACAGTCTACATATAAGGACAACCTCCTGGGCAGATTCTCAGCACCTCCTTGACACCCGATAGAAGAGAGAGAACAATAATTGCTCGGGTCTTAAACACTGAAGTTTAAATGTAAACTGGAAAATATATGTATTTTTAAACGTATTTCTTAAAATACTGTTTTTATTGTTAATTAGCTATTATATAAACAAATGAAAGCAGACTGTATTACTGCTACAATGTAATAATATAATAATTGGGGGTGGACAAAAATATCCAACACTTTGGCTCCTAGAACATCTTTCTGGCTCCTGTGAGACTATGGGCATGGAAAGAAGCCCTTCATAAAGATATATTCTACTTTGGAAACATATAAAGGGGCCAGAAGTACACATTTTAGGCCCATTGCTTTCCAGAAAGTATTCACCCCTTGTTATAAATATTAACTTTGTATACAGTATTTAAAGAGACATCATTTTACAAGGTGCTATATACAAGGGAAAAACATTGTAAGTATATAACACATAACCATACAATTTAAACATGTTGATACAGAAGGAGTAGGGAGCTAACATCTATAAGATATGGTTTGGCAGCAGATATAAAAGGAGTGAGGGAGATGCATACTTGATAAAGGGAGGTAGCTGTGTGCCGACTGAGCCAGCTGCATTGTTGATATGTATAAGTTGTGTGGCGTAGGTGTTACAGCCATAGGAGATTTTTTTTTATTATATATATTATATTCTGATTTAAACCCTTGGTTGTGGGTCTGTAGCCATTCTTAGACATAGTTTCTATCTGAAACATCTGAGCAAAAGATCAGAATATCAGAAAGATCATGGCATAACTGAAATTGTATAAGGAGAGGTAAATGGTTTCTGTGGTCCAAAACCCTGTCATGCATTTAAAATATCTTGTTCTATACATTTTTAAAAGTTTTTTTTTCCCCATTGAACATAAATTATTTTAACAATAGATAAGCAGATATCAACATGTTTGATCGGCCTTTATCTTACAAAAGACAGGGAAAATTCAGAATGTATGTAAAAGTACAGGAAATGTACTATTTTGCAAGGTGGTTTGCATATTGCCAGAGACAATATATCATTCAGAGGGTGGAGAGATATTGATCTTTTATATAACCTGGAGGCATGATTTGAAATAGTAATTCATTTTTCAAATGCACAGTAAAAAGGTTTTTATTTTTCTTGTCGGGTCCTACCTTCCTATTCTTTAGAGAATCCTTTATAAGACCACTGAAGTGTTCCTTTAATGGTGACAAAAGATCCATTTACTTACCCTGTGCTAAGCTCTGAAGCCCATAGGTTGCTGCCTCTTGACATATTACAGTGGTTTAAATCTGCCTGTATATGATTATTCCAGATTAATATTTTTGGGACAAGCTCTTATCTGTGGTCTAAGTTTCTCTGATCTCCTGTTGCTTGGTTGGTCATTAATTAATTAATGAAAGAAAAAAGGATGATATTGAAGCAGAATGGAATTTCAATTAATGTGCAGTCCAGTTTAAAGGACTGCTATAGTCCAGGAAAAACTCCAAGTTTGTGAAGTATGTAACAAAGTCATTGCATTATCAGCTGTGCAAGCCAAGACCATGCAGGCACCTTTAGAGAAAATCACATTTATAAAGACTTGTTTTTTATGTAGAAGATTCCTCCTTGTCTGATTTCACTTTCTGACAGCTGGAGCCTGATGTTTGTGATGGGGGTGTTTTTTTTTTTTTTACTTAAATCAGTGGTGGGGGGTCATTTTTATACAACTGGATGTTCCTTAATATAATCCGTTCAACTGCACATGCCCAGAATCTGGTAGTTTGCAAACATAAATGCAAGTCCTGTCCTCCAAACATGCAAGTGTCCCTCTTGTACACACATCCTTCCCCAAAGTATCATGATGCTTCTAGGTACCAGCAGAGTCAACAATTCTTTTTTTTTTTTTTTTTGCTGTTTTTTTTTCTAATTTAAAACAAGCTCATTACCTTTTCCTTGCTAATTATGTATTCATTACTTTCATAGCGTAGTTATCTTAATTTAGTCATTTTAAATGTACAGTTTACACCATCTTTATCAGCTATGTTATTTGGTGACCTATACTGAACATAGTTTTCTGTGTGGTTGTTCCAGGTGAGCGAGGCCCGTGTGAATTTTGTGGTCTTGCGGCAGACTTGTGTGCAGCCCACGGAGGCAAATGAAGAGGGGACCTCATCTGGAAGCAGTAGCAGCAGCAGCAGTAACGGAAGTAGCCCTGTCCATCCACGTAAGAGGCCAAGCCAGCGCCAGTGTCGGAAAAAGTCCACTTATCAGAAGGTACTGACCTAATGGGTCTTGGACACTTGACCAAACATACCTTCATCAACAACTTAAACTGTATATCTGAAGGCAATATATAAGGAAGCACATTTATGCTGCTAAAACTAGTAAAGCTTTTTACCTTTTGATATAATGTTCTATTTCAATTCTGCTCCATTAGAGGCAGTAATCTTTGAAATAAGCACAATGTGTGCGAGAAGTAAAGGATTGTGCTATGTATACCAAAATAAAATAAGAACCCAAAACCCTGTACCACACCAGATAAAATATTCAAGAATGGATTCTAGATTTGTATGTAAACATGTTGATGCACAAGCTCTTCACAAGCAACAACTTTCTCATACTATATTCAATATAATATTTAAATTAATTTTTGTGGTGTGGTTTGTCAAAACAGCAGATTATAAATATAATATTATAGGCTCAATTATTTGTACTGTATTTACGCTGGTTTCTCAACAGAGGGGCCTTGTGAACTGATGTGATTTCAATTAGCCAGCTGAAAACATTGACACTAAGAAAATTGCCACATTTTAATTGAAGTAGCTGCATGCTTCTCTGGATTCATAGTCCTTTCCCATCTGTAGATGCAGTTAAACCAAAAAAATAAACATGGTGTCTTTCACTGCAACATAATTGCAAATATTTGTTAATAAATTCAGTAACACTTTATTATTTGTTATTCACTTTTGTACTACCTGCATTAAATTGTACTGCAAATATATCCAATCCGATATCTCAGTGTTTCATTGTCAACAAAACTCCTGGTTGAGATAATCTTAATAAAATAAGGAATTGTAGAAATGATGAAACTTCCTATCTCCATGACTAAATCTTCTTTTGTCTCTTTTAGGATGTCCCTCAGGGACTCTCTGGATTGGAGAAGACTGTTAATGTGAAGAAAGAGCTGAAAGAATCTCTGGGAATCACCATTGGTGGGGGACGGGATCATAAAAACAAGCTCCCTATCTACGTATCCAGCATTCAGCCCATAGGGTGCCTGTACAGGGACAGGAGGATAAAGAGAGGTAAATCCAATATACTAGGTGATGTATGGAGGACTTCACTTTGCTTATAATATTATAACATGGATGTATGTGCCCATTTAGTAGTTGATTAGCCATGAATCATTAACTGGAAGAAAAATCAATGAAGATTTTACATTTTAACGTTTGTGTTTCAAAATCTAGCAGAGTCGCTTCTCTCCACCTACTGTTTGGTACCCAGGGGGTGGAAGAGGAATTACATAGGACGACGGGTCCTCTTCCATCCCCTGGGCACTAAGTCGGGGGTGAAGAGAAGCATATCTGTTGAAGTCTGAAACACTAAAGTTCATATGTAAATGTTGAAAGCTAGACTGCATTTATTGCTAATCCGTTACTAAATGAACATATGAAATACTATTGCATAAGCGATATAAAGGCGCTTTGTGTACTCAGAAAAGCGATCGCATTAAAAAGCTGTTCCACAAGACTAACAATCTTTCTTTATTTCTTATCATTATTATAAAAAATTATATTTTGAATACACTAAAATGGAATTTTGGTAAAAGAAACTTCTTGCTTCACTCCTGACTGTCTATAAAAACAGAACAGTTAGCTTTATGTGGTTGTGCGTGATGTTACTAAGGTTTTGCTCAGGGATTGCTCACTCATATTTTTATGGGACAAAAAAACAACTTTTTTTTTTTTGTAATGTTTCAAAAATCTGGCATTCTATGTCACTTCAACCACATATATATTTGTCAGTGTCTGGAACGTTTGCGATTTTGGTCACGCTTTTGCGTTCTTCGCACAGCGAGGGGCGCTGTTGACGCACGCATGACTTAGGCCACAATGAGCGCCGAAGTTGCTCATTGCTCTGCGAGCCTTGCTAAGCGAGGCGAGCAGTTGAGGCACGCAGTTGGTTCAAACGCGTAACTCAAACACCGAAAAACCACCAAAATAATAAAAAATAAATAATAACACACTCACACCGCACAGGGGGAGAGCCAGGAAGCCTGGGAGTAAAGTTGCAAACTATTTGGAGGCATATTTTGCGTTTTTCGACGAACGAAAATCGGCTAAGCGAGGGAAAAAATGGAGGATGAAAAACTTAAAAAATTCTGAAACTGTATGAAAACGAGGCTCCGCAATGCTAGGCATGCAGAACGTAGAAAATACAAGACGCCGCAAACAGTAACACTTACACTACCAACGCCAGGCCCACAGGACTTTGAAAATAAAACCAACGCAGATGCTTAGAGGAACAAAAGCCTCACATTGTATGGCAAACAGCATTGCCAGCCTTACAATTTTTTTCCCGTTATTTTTGACGGGCGATTTCCTAGTAATATTATAATATTCGGCAATCACTACTGTATTGTAATAGGAGTAGCCCTTTAAAGGCCTACTTTACAATGTAAATTAGTTAATTAAGCAGTCAAGAAGTCATATAGCTAGTTTTTAATTAGAAAAATTTTCAAACTCTGCTGGAGCCTATAGGAACCTATTATATATAGGTGGGGGGATAAATTGCAAACATATCTAGTTATCTAAAAAACTAACAAACAAACCAACTCTGTTTTCCCTTTGCTACAATGATATCCAAAGGTTAAAGTCTCATGATCCAGCTCTCCGTAAGTGATGTAAAAAACACAAAATGGTTTCCTGTACTCCTAAATAGTCTTCAAAAAATATTTTTATGCACATGGTTTACATAGTTGCTGAAATTATTAATTTGCTACATGTAAGTTACTTTTTATTTTTTCTTGAACTTCATTAGTCCTTTATTAATCCCCACCCCTTCTCTCTGTGCAGGGGACGTGCTTTTGAGCATCAATGGGACAGACCTGACGTCTCTGAGTTATTTGGATGCTGTAGCTGCACTGAAGGCCAACGCAGCATCACACACAGTTGTCCTGAAAGCACTGGAGTTTCCAGTTGGAGAGCGCTCTGGGGAGTCTAGTGAGGGGGCTGCTGAAGTGATGAGGGACCCTGGTGGAGTTTGGTCACCTCTCTGGGTCTCATGGCTTACTCTTCCAAGGTATGTGCTATGAAGGCTCTGATTCTTTGCTCGTCTTGGAGACATGCTTTTTGGTTTTAGCAAGTTTCAGGATATTTGTTTGTGAGCACCACCAAATAAATTTAATATAGCTGAGCCATGGATTGACCCCCGAGGACTGGAGTTTGACAACCCCAGTGGCCTGAAAAATGGAGATTATTCTGAAAATTATTTTTAAGGTGTCTTAAAATAGATTAGGTACATTTTTACAGTTGTGTTACTCTGTCATAAATGTACTGTCTAATAAAACCTACAACGCATGCCATCTACCATAAAAAAAGCTTGGCTTAATTAACCCTTAGAATGGTATTATGCTTTTTCCAGCCATGCGTACAATCCTTTACTGTGTTTGTCTCTTCCACTTCCACTGGATCGATTACCCTTTCTGTAAAGCATTTCTGTCAGGCATCACCCATAAATCTTCCACCTTCCATATTAAGGTTGTGATGTCTTTCCTTGTATGTTTTATCTTTTAAACCATGGACTATGATGATAAGCGAGCTTGAAAATCCCTCAGCACCATAATTTGTGTAATATTGAATGATTTCATAAAGATCAGGAGGGAGACATCTTTCAGAAAAAAAAGAGGATTGCAAGAACAAGAGGTCATGCTTTGAAGTTGGACAGTGGAAGATGTAGGGTAATGCACAAAAGTACTATTTTGCAGAATAGGTAGTAGATAAGTCAAACAGCCTTCCAATGTAAGTGGTAGAGACAAGTAGTAAAATAATTCAAGCATTCTTGTAATAATCAGTACATTCATGAATATTAAACAGATTATGTGCTGCCTTTTGGTTCCATAAAACCTGTTTCTAATGGTGTGTGAGTTTGTTACACCAGAGTGTTATTTTGAATATACCTGTAACCATGTAAAATTGTGCACATATGATACAAAGCCAAGCTGAATAAGGGGGTTGGGTTAACATAATCACGACACTTAAATCCTCTTCCCTGCCAGAGACTGACAATGTACAGCCCTCAGGCAATGAACACGGTAGTGGGAAGATCATTGTACTCAACAGAAGCCTTTATAAAGTGTGAAACCTGAAGAGTCAAACACACAATGTATTTTGTTTCTGTTTTTTTTTTTTTTTTTTTACTACAACAGGGAAATGTCTATTTGGGGATTACAAAACTAGGACACTTGTACAGGAAAAACCTGATCAAGAGAAAAAAAATCCACATTTTGTAAATAGCTTCTTTGTGGTGAAATACAAATGATTTCCAGTTACTATAATATTTTGGTCTGCCCATGCCTATAGTAATTATCCAGAAATAATGCTTTGCCTAATCCCATCCGTTAGCTCTCTTCACTGGTGTCGGGATATATCCTTGCGGAAGAGTAACCTGGAAAGCTGGGGCTTCAGTATTGTTGGAGGTTACGAAGAAGCGAAGGGACACCAGCCATTCTTTATTAAGACCATAGTGCCGGCCACCCCAGCATTCTTCGATGGAAGATTAAAGTGAGTGCAATTCATTGAGGCTAGAATATATATTAGACAGCCCCAAAGTAGAAAATTGAAGTTTAATACGGTTGGAGTTCTTTCTATTTGAATTGTTGTATTTTTATTAAAAAAAGGTATCTGTTATCCGAATAAATGAACAGTTTAAATACAACTATGCAGACACTAATATGTTCTGTTTAAAAAGTATAGGCTGCATCCAATATATGGAAAGCTCAACTAAACTAATTATATAGTTATGAATTAATATAATATTACTATATTTATATTGCCTGCTCACCACTAAGTGGTTGCTATGTTAGCCTTTTTCCCTCCTCCCATCCTTCAGAGTATGTGATTATGTGAGGTAGGTGGGCAGCAAGATGTAAATATTCATTGACACAATCTGCTACTTCAATTGGACTTGGTAAGAACCTAGTTCAAACCTATCCAGCAGAATCGTGCAGTCCTTTTACACCTCTGATAGAAGAAGATGGACCATACACCGGAACCACACCCAGGAGCTTGCTTCAACAGATTAGAATTTCAGGAACACCATATAATCCCATAGAATTAGGATGAATGCACAGAATGACACTTACACCTTGTCTATGTAAGTTCAGATACAACTCCTACCTTTATTAATTGGTACATGGGCCAATCGGTAAGCCCCATTGCTAAATAGGCTGCTCCTTGCTTACTGAGAAAACCCTGTACCTCTGAGATCAGATCTTAATCTCATCCTGTTGATTTATATTTAGGTGGGCTGAGTATGTTATCCCAGATAACAACATTGTAACATAATAGGCTAGTGCAATAGCCTGCAGACTAGCGAATATGTTTCTTTACAACCATTCCTATAACATGAAACATAATACATAAACCAACATACATACAGTATAACAGTGTAATCCTATTTTAACCATAAGCACTAAGAAATACATAACCATAATAATAAAAACAGGGTAACTCTGGATAGTCAGGCCCAGGCCATAGTGTAAAACAGTCCAGTCAGGCCCTGGGCATGAAGTGCATATTGCAGCACTTAGTGCACACACTGCAGCCAGTGACTCCCTATTGGTTCACAATGTCATCTGATGCTGGCTCCTGCTTCGCAACTGCAATAAGGATATTCACAGGTTGTTGTCCGCACTGAGGGATGGTAAATGGGAGGGGGGCCAATATGACAGGCCCTATTGATGAGCATTGGAAAAATTAAAATTATGTTTCTTAACTCTGTATAAATAGGCTGCAAGATTATACAATAGTTGCTAGATGCAATTTATGCTTTTAAGACGCCATCGGTTGTTTTACCACCATAGTATTCTTTAACTATTTTCATAAAATGTTTACGTCACTTGCTGACACACTTATATAGCAACCCTTTTATATTCATTTGGAGTAATTGTGAGGGTTCAGGTTAAGCAATGAGTACTAAATGTTTAATACAAAATAACGTAAATTCTGCTAGTCTGCAGATTTTAATCGAGTTTAAAACTTGCCATTTCAATATTTTGAACTTTTGCCTTCCTTTTTTTGGAATCTTTGGTGGAAAATATGAGAATTCCAGAATCAAAGAGATTCTGCTTTTAGGGTTTGCAAATGTTTCCTATACCACTTGCATGCACATGTGGTTTCCAGAACAAGTAATGTGTTGGTTCTTCTCAACCTGTAGCTTACCTGCATGTTATCACCCAGAATGTCCCTGGCCCTGAATGGGGTTATTAAATGACCTTAAAGCATAGTTAACATTTTTGTCAAAATAATCATTCTGATTGGATTAACCTTAATAAAATGTTTAGATTTACAGATCTATAAATTTTGGTAATTAGACTTTGTCTCTCTTTATTCAGGTGTGGAGACGAGATTGTTGCCGTGAATGGAGTATCCGCAATGGGAATGAGCAATGCAGAACTTATCCCCATGTTGAAAGAACAGCGGAACAGAGTCACTTTAACCGTGGTCTCCTGGCCTGGGAGCTTTGTGTGATTTTGGACACTAATGGAGCCAAAACTTCCAAATGTTAAAACTCTGAGCCATATAGAAAATGTGCTGGAAACTTTATGCCTTTCCTCATTGCCTACAACAGACAACGTGGCTTTTCCGGAGTAAAGACTTTTTTAATTCACGATGATTTTGTTTATTTTTACTGAATGTAAAATCATATGTTTGGGAAATCGGCAGTTGTGAATGGAAATTAACATTTTACAGCAGAGGACTGATCTTTACAATTCTCTGTTTCCAAATCTAAGTCTGTGTCCCTATTAAGATCTTGGATATACAACGTGTTTGTCCTAACTTGGATCCATGGAGTCTATATATGAAATTGCTTTCCCAGTTCTAGCACTTTGTTTTATTTGAAAGCATTCAACTTGACAGATGACATTATAAGCTAATGTACACATAGAGTAACTAATTATATTTTTGTGAGCTAAATTGTGAAATAGCTGTTGAAATATATGTAAATTGCTTTATTTTTTTAAATTTAGATTATACCTATTGAGAGAATTATTTTGGTTACAGCAACATGTTCTCCTAATTGTAGTGAGAATCTGAGCAGTTAACTGAGTGATTACTAATTGCTTACAGAGAGGAAATCCATTCCTAGGTCTCGCTCACCTTTACAATTGTTTACCAATAATGACCATACTTCCTAGCTCAATTATACTGCATATTTAAAGATGGGATTCTTATTAAATCATTAATAGACTACCTATAAAAAGCGATTTTAGCAAACCTAAGAAGTCACTCTACGTGGCACAGAAAAGAGAGCGTGTATTTTTGACCGAAAATGGCACAATGTTTTTAGAAAGAAAGGAAAAAAAAATACAGCCTTTACTTCTTAACTAAGCTATTCAACTTTTACTGTAATACGACCTATGTTTGCTATTTGTCCTAACTAAATTAGTCACCTGAGAGGGACCTTAGATACAGATAATATCACTGCTACTGAAAGGCAGTCCCAATGTTGTGGAACCAACAGTAGGATTTAAATAGAAGTGCAACTCGCATTAGGATAACTCTACCACGCTAAATAAAGAAAGCAAGTAAAGAATACTCACAATAAAGAATATTTGCATATTGAATATTTAAACGAATAACATGTTTTTAAAACTTAAAAATTAAGGCTATACTTACAAGTTCTTCAAAACTATATATGATAAATATTGCACTTAATTCATTATGTAATATAAATGACACTCTAAAAAATAAATTCACATTTGAGATGCTTTTTAAAAAAAAATACAAATTAGAATGGAATAATAATGTAAGTTTTATTAATAACTTTTTGTATATTATCTTACAATGTCATCTGCCAGTGTCACTTAAAACACATTAAAGGAACAAAAAAACTTTTTAATGGATTAGTGATTATAAGATCAGGAATTCATGTTTCCTGTTTATTAACATCCTGGTAATTAAGGCATTATTAATCTTCTCCTGGGGGCATCAGATTATATGGCGAATCTGTAACAGGCTGAGGGAAGTATTCAATTATGTAGTCATATTAGTGAGAAAACTTAACAAATCTTAGGTTCTCATGGATGCCCCCTTCTGAAAAGGCATCAGACAACAATGCTGTATTTTATATTTGTTATGACTCAGGTTGGAAATTAAAATACATTATGTTATTATTTCTTAATATCCTCCAGTCTAATGATATTCCCTTGGGTTAAATGAAGTTAGCTGTTAGACAGCATCATTACTATTATATATAACCTCTGCTATGTGTGATCCTCCCTAATGACTTAAGGGACAACTGTAGGTTTGGAAAAACATCTCATGTTTTGTTTAGTACATAAAAAAACAGAAGTCTTGAGTGTAAAAGCATTTTTAGAGAAAATCATGCAAAAGGCCTTTGCTACTGAATCACGGATTGCTGGCATGGACCCAGAGTTGCACATACTCCTAGGCAGGCCACTACACTACAACGTGAACAAATTGCTTTTAAAACAGCCGAAAAATAAAAATGTTCTCTAAAAATGTTTCTATCCTCATGGCATAAACAGCTGCTAATGCTGTTCATTTGTTACATACTTTATAAACCTATGACATTATTCTAGATTACAGTGATCCTTTAAATTGCCTTATTCCCTACATCTCACTGTTGCCCCCTCCCATCTAATATAAATTATTTCTTATAGTTCCAGTTGTACTAAATGCACTGGATATTTTTGTTTTTATACTGTAGATACTTTACCCTGTTGGCTTGTAAGGCTCTGACAATGGACAGGTTTTGTTTTGTGATTGTGAGTTTAATTGCTACCAAAATCACTTACAAACACCATATTATAAACTCTAATCTGTGATTGGTTAGGATTGTCATGAAGTTGTGAAGAGCAGCTTGCCTGTTATCGCTGCTTGAAAATCTTGTTCATAATATTATGTCATTTCTCCTATAGATAAAAATGGTCCTGATTCACAATTATCCATCTCAGGAAGATAAATCACAAGAAGTGATTGTGTAAATTTGTTAAAATAAAGTTTGCTTATAAAAATTACTTGGGTTTCTAAGAATTCTCATTGTACTACTCTGCGTTGGAAATATTGACAATTACGGGTTCAAAAAATGAGGAATGATGAAACACGTAAAGGACCACTGCACTCTGGGCCAGGCATTTCTAGAGGTGGAAGGTTTGCCTGGAGGCCAATATGGGTTCTACAGTATCTTCACGCCTATTAGTACACAAATTGCTTACAGCAAAGCAATATTTACATGGACCTCATCTTGTGACTTCACCTCAATCTCTGGTCTGGACAAGATTTACCCTGGACTAATTAAGCCTACCTCTACAGAACTAGGAGGATTGGTGACTGGCCATGTCTGCAAGCTGTAGTTCGGGGGTGTCCAAATTCGGTCCTGGAGGGCCACACACACGCCTGGATTTGATGATGTCCCTGCTGTGCACATGTGAGTCAATCACTTCTTCAGTCATCCTGATTGACTCACCTGATAGGACTCACCTGAAAGGATATCTTCAAATCCAGGCCCGGGTGCGGCCCTCCAGGACCGAGTTTGGACACCCCTGCTGTAGTTCACGGTAAGTTTATGCATGATTTCTACCCAAAACAGATCTCTTTGGTGTAGTAGATGATGGATTAAGTCTCCAATCCATTTGGCTTAAAAAATAAAGTACAGTAAGTTGTTTTCAGCAGCCAGCCTACCTTAAAATGGGGATCAAGTCTAAAACAGTTTGCAGAATGAACTGACCCCTGTAAACGTGCAAAGGATTGATTTTAGGAAGACGTCCTACTCTCCAGTGACATAATAGGATTTTAAGTGTTCTCTATCTGAATGCATAAGAGAAAATAGCAATATAGAGAAGACTGATTGTATAATTAATAACTTATTTTATTTATTGTTGTAATGTTTTTGCAGGCCCATATAGTGTGGCACAAACATTTTAGATGTGTTCGTTGTTGCTCGCAAAATATAAATACAACTGCATCTTTTCAAATGTATTGGGAATGCTGCTATCCAACCAGCCGCTAGGACTCATGTATCCGGTGTGAATGGAATACCTATGTACAATAGAGAGCTACATGACGGAATAAAGGCTATGTGACACATCGGTAATTTACCTAAATTATTTTAAATGCTTTTTTTTTCACGTCAACAACAAACTCAATCCCGCTTACAAAAAACATATACATGGTCATATGTACTTTAAGGGCTACAGAATCCATTTAACCTGTCTCTTACATACAACTGAGAAATATGCAGGATTTCCAACATTGGCAATTAGCACCTACCCATTTGATAGACAGGGATTATAACTGGGCTAGTGGAAGCGGTTTAATTACCATTTCAGACAAGTCTAAACCGTGTTACTGGGGAATAAATGTATTAAAGCAAACATCTGTACTAGTAATTATGTAATATTTTACGGGGCTAGACACGTTTAATCCAGGAGCATGAGTGACCGCACAACAGGGAGATCCTCATTCTACCCTGCGTATGGATTTCCAGGACAGTCATGAATTTATCTAATCTTATGTGAGAATTGCTGTGGTCATTGCAGGATTGAGGGGAAAAGCAGATTAAAGGGCCAGTGTAGTTGTAAAATAAAACGTATCACCGTGGCTTATCCAGCATAATGATGGCCATATTCGGCTGAATAAATAAAGCTGTAGTTCGTGCATCTCTCAGACAGACAAATATTTAGGAATAGGTTCATGTAATGAAATTACTACTCTGTATATTTTGGTACCTCCAATTGTATATCTCTGTCTGGGGCTTCTTGGGGAGAGGATTTGTAACCACGGATATAGAGTTTGGGAAAACTACTGATGCTTTAAACATTTGAAAGCTGGGGTTACAGTTAACATGAACTTGGGTTTGATGGAAAGAAACAATTACTCTAGAAGGTTAGTCTCTGTGGAAATGTTTGTAACATTTATAATGTCTTGGAAAGTAGACTCTCTTGTTGACTGCATAAGGCTATTTTGGCTTCATGAGCTTCCAATATTATTTTTTAGTCCACATAGGAACAATGACAAATATTCTGGGAAACATTTATCTACTGAGCCAAATGGGCATGCTTCTGCACTAAATCTACCATACCAAGTTACCGCTTGCTGTCCAATCCATCACTGCATAACAAGTAGGGACTGAAGACAACATGGCAACCCTCAGAGGTGAGCAGAAGAAAATTAAAAAGAGAAAAAAAATCATAACTGCACAACGTTGCCAACATGTTTCTACATTTAACAAATAATTTTCCAAAAGGCTCTGAAAAAGCTTAAGTCACAACCCAAAACAATGGTATAGGAATTGTTCAATCGGGACAAGGTGGAGTCTTGATGGTGTATGCACTACAAATATACAAAGTCATATACACAGATTTATACATTCTATTAGACTTCTCTATTTGTTGAATCACTAGCAGATGTTCACCTTTGCTTTATTAGTGCTCCTATTAACACACTTTTCATGTCCTGTGACACACTGCTAGCCTACACATTGATGAGTGGTTTTCCCCAAAAAGACAGTGCATGGTGTCATGAGCCCAAAACAATTTACTCCCTGAGTTCTCGTCTGTTCCCTCCAGTCACACTATCTTCACAGACGCTCTTCTCCTCTTTGCCTCTCTTACTTTTCTTGCGCTTGTGCCGCCGGTGACTCTCTCGCTCTTCGCTTTCTTGTTTGCTACAATTTGTAATGAAATCGTGGGTCATATTCTAATATCACCAATAAATGGTATAGAAATAATTATGGAAAAAATGGTATATAAAAATGAAAAGTCAGGAAAGTCTCCAAGGGTCAGCTAGCACTGTACCAATTATAGGGACACTGTGTTGGTCATACAAATGTTTTTCATGTGTTTTTTTTTTTTTTTTTAGTAATTTATTAGCAACAAAATCCTTATTTGAAGAAAACAAAATAACATAGCTTTCAAAACTAAAGTTAAACTTTAGTGTTTCAAAGTCTGGTCGAGCTGTATTTCTTCACAAAATATAGGTGGGCAAAAGATGGGAGAGATTCTGTCCTAATGGTTATACCAAAATTGTGCTAGATCAGTCTAGGTATGACTGCCAGAAGGAGGTAGACAAGGACAGTCTCCCATATAACTTCTCTTCCACACCCTGCATACCTGATAGTATATTGAGAGAAGAGACCTGCTAAAGGCTGAAACACTAAAGTTCAATGCAAGTCAAAAAAACAAATGATGTTTAAAAAAAAAAATGCTGATTTGATTGCTAAATATTTATTAAAGAACTTACAAACTCTACTACATGAATACTACAGCATCCCTGTTGCCTGCTCTCAGTGTGCTTTACTAGAATAACTGTCCTATATTATGGTACCTACTTACAGTGCAGTCTCCTGAAGGATATTCTGCAGCCTATCCATAAGGAAGAGACCAGTCAGACAGATATGGTACACTTTAGCGATAGCACAATCCTAGACAGCACATTGTTTGCTCTTAAGTGTGCATGCTTCGCTTTTTTGGTAATCAAGGTGATCATGGGCTAATCTGGTCAAGGTAGCACTCACCGTCTTGATTTTGGTTTGCTGGCCTCCCCTCTCTCCCTCTGCCGCTGCTCCCCCCGAGGTCTCTCCTCTCTCTCCCAGCTGTGCTCAAGACTCCTCCGGTACCTGCGCTCGTACGTGTAATTCCGCTCCCGGCTGTAGTTCAAGTAATGATCATCCTCACTTGTAATGAAAAAGATATATTTTTGTTTATTTTATAGAGTAACAGAGAACATAAAATGTATGCATCACAAGAACAACAAGCTTCAACAAACGTTGCCTTGCTTTCAAATTATACAAATGAAGCAAAACTTGACACTTACATGTTCCTGTTATTTAAACAGGTCAAGCACTTCTCTAGCGTGAACTATGAAACCCAAGGCTAGCCATGCAGTCCTTAAAAGGGTTACCAACTTCATCATTACTATGGTAATTGTGCCCAGTCAGATACACAGTGTTTGGCAACAGAGCAACAATTGAATTATATCATATAATAGGAGAGTTAGGACATTACAGTGGTCATTTTAAATGTACAATCAATAGCCAATAAAACATCTAACTCATGTTAGGACATTACAGTGGCCCTTTAAGGTTTTAACTTATTCAAGTTGTTTCTCATTATGTGATTGGAAACCTTCCTCTGATACAGCTTGGACCAGAATAAACCTAAGAGTCAAGACAGTCTCCACAACCTAGCCTTGTACAGGACCCAAAAAAAGACAAACTGCATAAAATTAGACCAGAACTAATAGTAGTCTTGATTCTACAACCCCCAATATAATTTCTACATCCATCATATACCAGAACTACAGATGGTTGTTTGAAAATGATATCATTTATATACATTATGAGATATATTTGTCTGAATTGGTTCCTATTTCTAAGTCATGTTCGTATATTTAGTAATCATAGTCTAGTGATTAGCCTATTTTGGCTTATTCAACATTACAAAACTAGTTATAAAACAGGTAAAAGCTGTAATTATGCATTGTTCATTAAATTGCAAAGAGAGAGTATAAAACTAGACAAATGACCAGCAATTGGCCGTTGCAAGACTCTATATGTATTATGAGATAAAGCATAATTACACATGTGAATTAGCCATGAATAATAAGTAGGTTTCACTTTCATTACCAGTCTGCACTGGCAGAGATTTTTCTCATAGAAAAAAATCTTGATTAACACTTTGCCGACATTTAGGACTCAAAAAAACGATTAAAAAAAACAATAAAAAAAAAAAAAGGAGCATTTTTTGTTTTGCAGTCTCAAACTGCCGGATAGTGCCGGTTTAGCAGGAGTTTTTTGAAAATTGGGAATTGATGCAGGTGCCGGTAGCTTGAGAGTGCCGGTTGGTTAGGTGCCGGATAACCAGGAGTTCACTGTATTAATGAAGATCACATGAAGGAAAAATGAGCACTGAACTCTTGGAAATCAAATATAATGCTGACACAAATGGCAGGCTATCTGCTGAAGAATGCGAGTAGCTGGGCATATGTTCATATCTGGAAATATTTTATAGAACATTAACTTAGAAAAGGGTTTTCTTTTATGTGCATTAAAATGTCTTCCAGGGAGGATAAGAGGAAATAACATTTTCAAGAACCACTATAAGACTGTAGGTAATGCATTCATAGCCGGTGTTTGGCACTAAGGCTGACGTTGTCTAGCCCTGCTATAGGGATTGATGAATAAAGAAAATAATCTGGCAAAGGTAGTGCAACTGTATTTGTAAACCAGAGTACTCACTTATAGTCTGTAGGCGTCTCACTCCTGGTTCTCTCTCTCTCCTGCACTCGCTCTCTCCTGGGTGTCCAGTGATTCTGTTCTCTGCTGCTAGTCCCTTTATCTGTGGTAGTCACCCATGAGATGTGACTGGTAGAAACAGGGGGGTAATTCCTGAAACTAGAATCTGCAACAAAGCAAGCACAAAAAGTTACACTGAATGAATGCATGAAATAAAAAAAATTCATACTCATTTAAAAAGCTATGTTGCATGTAGTTATGACATGCTGGCTTATTACAAGGTATCATTTTTACAAGATTTCTTGTGCAGCATGCAGTCAATAAGACCAATGCTGATTATAACCAAAGACATTTAAAAAAAAAAAAAAAAAAAACTTTATGTAAATGTATTACCAAGTTTAAATAATGAAATTGTATCCTCTTCAAAGTAATTAAAAAAAAAGATGTATACCCTCCCCTAAGGGCGAGGCCTTAGCATTGCTGACAGAATGCAGTACTGCCAGATGACATATTTGAAGGATGGCAACACTCATAGGAGTAGTCAGGAAGAAAAGGGGTTGGTTCCAGATGCTGACCTGATATTATTTTTTTGACTTCTCAGAAGTAAATGAAGTGTAATTATATGTGAAGTTTACACTGAGGAGGAAAATGTTAACTGAATAAAATGAAGCATTTGTATAAAAACAAAAAAGAGACCCAAAACTGTCCTTTTAAATACATTCTAGACAATTATGTGACTTTCACTAACATTTAATATGTACAGGGAGTGCAGAATTATTAGGCAAATGAGTATTTTGACCACATCATCCTCTTTATGCATGTTGTCTTACTCCAAGCTGTATAGACTCGAAAGCCTACTACCAATTAAGCATATTAGGTGATGTGCATCTCTGTAATGAGAAGGGGTGTGGTCTAATGACATCAACACCCTATATCAGGTGTGCATAATTATTAGGCAACTTCCTTTCCTTTGGCAAAATGGGTCAAAAGAAGGACTTGACAGGCTCAGAAAAGACAAAAATAGTGAGATATCTTGTAGAGGGATGCAGCACTCTTAAAATTGCAAAGCTTCTGAAGCGTGATCATCGAACAATCAAGCGTTTCATTCAAAATAGTCAACAGGGTCGCAAGAAGCGTGTGGAAAAACCAAGGCGCAAAATAACTGCCCATGAACTGAGAAAAGTCAAGCGTGCAGCTGCCACGATGCCACTTGCCACCAGTTTGGCCATATTTCAGAGCTGCAACATCACTGGAGTGCCCAAAAGCACAAGGTGTGCAATACTCAGAGACATGGCCAAGGTAAGAAAGGCTGAAAGACGACCACCACTGAACAAGACACACAAGCTGAAACGTCAAGACTGGGCCAAGAAATATCTCAAGACTGATTTTTCTAAGGTTTTATGGACTGATGAAATGAGAGTGAGTCTTGATGGGCCAGATGGATGGGCCCGTGGCTGGATTGGTAAAGGGCAGAGAGCTCCAGTCCCACTCAGACGCCAGCAAGGTGGAGGTGGAGTACTGGTTTGGGCTGGTATCATCAAAGATGAGCTTGTGGGGCCTTTTCGGGTTGAGGATGGAGTCAAGCTCAACTCCCAGTCCTACTGCCAGTTCCTGGAAGACACCTTCTTCAAGCAGTGGTACAGAAAGAAGTCTGCATCCTTCAAGAAAAACATGATTTTCATGCAGGACAATGCTCCATCACACGCGTCCAAGTACTCCACAGCGTGGCTGGCAAGAAAGGGTATAAAAGAAGAAAATCTAATGACATGGAATCCTTGTTCACCTGATCTGAACCCCATTGAGAACCTGTGGTCCATCATCAAATGTGAGATTTACAAGGAGGGAAAACAGTACACCTCTCTGAACAGTGTCTGGGAGGCTGTGGTTGCTGCTGCACGCAATGTTGATGGTGAACAGATCAAAACACTGACAGAATCCATGGATGGCAGGCTTTTGAGTGTCCTTGCAAAGAAAGGTGGCTATATTGGTCACGGATTTGTTTTTGTTTTGTTTTTGAATGTCAGAAATGTATATTTGTGAATGTTGAGATGTTATATTGGTTTCAGTGGTAAAAATAAATAATTGAAATGGGTATATATTTGTTTTTTGTTAAGTTGCCTAATAATTATGCACAGTAATAGTCACCTGGACACACAGATATCCCCCTAAAATAGCTAAAACTAAAAACAAACTAAAAACTACTTCCAAAAATATTCAGCTTTGATATTAATGAGTTTTTTGGGTTCATTGAGAACATGGTTGTTGTTCAATAATAAAATTAATCCTCAAAAATACAACTTGCTTAATAATTCTGCACTCCCTGTATACTGGAACAAAGTAATGAGTACTTGAATAATGCAATGAAACACACAGATTGCATTAAACAGCTCATTAGGAAGATAAATGTTATTTAGATTGTAAGTAGTGAGTTTTCAATCTTGCATGGTGCTTTGGAAAAAAGCACTTCCTGCAAAGATTCTAAGCTCAAAACAGGGACCTCCATTTTTCTGCAGTTTGTTAACATTGTATTCTTCCTTGACCTTATCCCCTGTACAGCGCTACGGAATATGTTGGCGCGATACAAATAAAAATTAATAATAATAATAATAATATCAGGAGCCCTTCTTTCTTAAAGGGTCATTTACCTCACCGTTCGTGCACTTCATGATGTGAAAGAGCACAAGATTGTATGTTAAAATGATTTAGTTCTGTTTAATTACACTAATAACAACTTTAAAAAAAAAAAAATCACAGTTTTAGTTCTGTTTACAAACACACTGTATCCTGCTTACGGACTGCTCTAATGGTTAACACTTTTCTGGTTATGTTCACTGTACAGAGCTCTGAGTCTATCTGGACACACACACTAATCTAAAATCTCAGCTTAGAATGTTTATAAAAATAGGACTAATTACTTACTACAGAACAATTTAGATATATGGCACAGTTAGGTCCCAGAAAAAAGTTTAAATGCATTATTCAACTAAATTATAGGTTATTAATAGTTAGGTTACAAGCACTAGGGGGAAATAAATTACTTGAATATCCACATTTGCCATTAAGTGATACGTGCACTGTGTAACTGAAATTGTCAGGTTTTATACATTAACTCCAACACACTTCTGAAGACACCATAACAATTATTATACATGCTTTAGTGTATTTATTAACAGTTTTTTTATTGTTCAAGCATAACAACAAATATAAGGTCATAGTTTTTGTTACAATCAAATCAGAGTTATAAGAAAGATGTAGAAATAATAATTGAATTATGAAGTGTATCTGAATTTTCATTAATAAAAAAATGTTACAATACCTTGATATTGTAATTATTATTAAACAATTAAAATTAATTTTTAAAAAATTAAAAAACGCACTGAGACACCTTTAAGGAGAATTATTGGTTAAATTTGTTTACTATTAATTGTTAAAGTTTAAAAATGTAAATACTTTTTATAGTCTGTAATTGGCTACATAACTGTAATGTGGAATATAAATGAAAGAATGTGTATTTTTAATACTTTTTTTTTAAATTTAAACTTCTAAAATTAATTAAATTATAAATAAAAAAAGGATGTTTATACAAACCTTAAAGGACACAACCATGGCCCCAAATTAAAGTCTGAACAAATATTTAACAAGAATAAAAATTATGTTTATATACACTCAGAATTTTATGAAATTCAAATAATTGAAGCCCTCGCTAATTATTGGAAATTTTTCTGAAAAGCAGAGTTTGACATCTAGATGCCGAGCAGTTTCATAATCAAAAGCACACAGAATCCAACTGGTCTCCCACAGCAAGATGCCATAATTGTGAACAGCAACAAAAATAATGTTTGCACTTTTATAAAAGAGACACATTGTAGTAGTGTCCCTTATTGTAAATTGAACAAGAATAAGATTAAACAACTGTAGTTATATTTTAACTTTTACCTTTTTTAAATAACGTCACTTGAAAATGGGCAAATATGAATAATACAGCCTCAAATGTATTATATTTTATATGTGAATATGTCATTGTACATTGTAATACAGTTCTTTAGACTTTGAACACACAGGGAATGCCTCTCTGCATAATCAGAATTTGGTATTTACAAAAGGAGTAAAATTAAGCTTAAAAATACATGTTGCTAAAATTAAAGTACATGCATGACAATACTTTATTTATAATGTTCAAACATTGTAATACAAGTAGTTATAATGTCAAGCTCTTACCTTTTTAAGTTTCTGTCAGTCACTCTGTGCTGTTTAGCGGCACCACTTTTGCAGCTTGATATTATAACTACTAATATTACCATGTTAAATATTATAAATCAGGTATACATATGCATTTACTTTTATTTTAACAGCGTTTATTTTTAGAGTACAGTGGTCCTTTAAGAACACACCCTTCTGAAAAAGTATCAGGCAGACATAGATTGTGTTTATTTAATTTGCTTTGTTAAAAAATATAAAAATATTTGCTCATTATCATGTTACCTTTTTAAAATACCATATTGAAAATATTAAGGTGGTTCTTTAATTGAAAATATGTGTGCAGTAGATTTTAGAAGTTACCTTTTGTTCCGCTTTGCAGGTATTTTCTTTTATTTGTGCTGAGAGCTACATCATCTGTGTTCCAGGAACTGGTCCCATTCCCTTCTCCATAAGAATACAAGAACATATCAGCAAAAGAGAATGGCAAATACTGTCTTAAAATATCTTAGGTTAACTCCAAATTATTGAATGAAGTGCTGGGCTTGGCTCAGTGGATTATGTTGTCCTGTAAACAGTGGCCTATCACAGTGTTGGAATAGTATCGCACTAGTCACAAGGGGAGTGTCATAACTATAGGGGTTGTAATTGAAGCAGAAACAATGGCTGCTTCCAACTGTTTAATGGTTCAATGTACAAAAAAACTATTTTACTAAAAAGGAAATATATTAATAACGTAGAATATGTTCAGTATACTTTATTACAAATATAAATATTAAAAGGTACTCTGTCCCCTTCGCCAACCTAGCCCCAAGCACTCTAAGCCACATATTAGCATATCGAGCTGCACAAATAATTCAGAATCTCTCAGGAATGATTTACTGCAAAGAAAATGGCTTTTATGCTCTTGTTTTATCAAACCTAGGGAGGGGGGGGGGAGACAATCAGATTTTTGGACAAATCTGTATTTACATTAATTGTATATATTTGTTGTGCTATGGAAAAAATAGGTATCTCATATATGCTTTATTATATATGACATTAAAAAAAACAGAAAGGGAAGCTATATGTGGGACATATGTCCCTCTCGTTAAGTGAGCTACCAGGATTGCTCTCAGAAATGCAGATCTTGTTAAAATTCTCAATTGCAAATGTAGTGAAAGGTTGGATTTATAACCTAGAAATGTTAGCACAAAGTTTAGATAAAGTGACCCTATTTGAGAAAAAGTGGGATGCACAGTACATAGGATTGAATGGTAGAATATCAAAACAACAAACCCATCAAGTCTAGACCCATGTTATCTACCTCAAAAGACTAAAGGGACATTGAAGTCACCATATGTGCTCTGGACTCAGATACAGTCACATTTTTAACCCATGAAGTCCTCCCATGAGAAAGCGCATATATAAAATCGAGGTTCAGGCTGTGCTACAGAGTATGTTCATAATCCATGAAACTTCAGTATAAGTCTTGTACAAATCCTAGCTTTCCATAGATTACTCCATATCCTTCTATGTACCCAGAAGGTATGGACTAGAGGATTTTTCGATCTGAACTTTAGTTCTGAACTTAAAATTATGTACAAGGTCTTTTAACAATAAATAATTCAAATAAATTATTTATTTTGTTCTTTTATGCAAATTTCACTAATACTAGTCAAATGCTGGTCAAACTAATTAAAGACTCAAATCGAACTCACCTGCAGAATTGTAGCCATGGTGTGGAGGTGGTCTGTTGTTATAGGATACCGGGGTTCTTAAAGATAAACAGAGTTAACACCAGAACATACAGTATATAGCACTAGTTTCAGTGACACTTATTAACCCTTGAATTCCCAGTGGAAGTATGCACAGTAACCAAACATGGATTGTCAGAGATCATCCAAAGCAACTGTTAATCTTTTAGACATTAAATATGTTTACTGGAAAAATAAATCATGTAAGGGTGTGTGTTTATACAGATAGATAGATAGATAGATAGATAGATAGATAGATAGATAGATAGATAGACTTACCCGTTGAAAGGTGGAATGTGGGCAGACGGTGGAGGGATCAGCGGAGGAGGAATTAAAGCTAGAAATAATATTTTAATTACAATTATGACCAAGCAGACAAGTACATTACAATATTTCTGCTGTAAGACTCATTACATATTATTAACTTGATCATATTGTCATGGGTTTGTCTGCAATGTAAAAAGAAGCATGACATAACAAAGGATAGTACATGTGTGTATAACATTGTAGAGATGGTAGAATTAGCTCATCAATATCAACTTATTTACATCTGCTATTATTAGTGAATAAAGGTACACAGTACTCCCAGATATTCTATCAGAACCTACCCTACATATCTGGCTATACTAAAAGAGTATTTAAGACACCCTGTAATACTGTGCACATCAGAAAGAGGCTTCAAACCCATCTAGGAGAGATGTTTAAATTGGTAAGGGTTTAGTTATTTCCTGTATAGCCCTTCAGCAGCTGCATTAATATTGAGGATGGATGCCAGATAATGAAATGTTCTACAAGTGGTGGAAACAGTGATAAACTAAAATATGTTTATAGGTGCAAATGAGAAATTGATCATCCATGCAATGTAGAGCCAATTTTTATCATATACCTGCCCCTAATTTATAACTTTTTGTCTTATTTTATGAAGTCAATAAAAATAACTTAAAAAATAAGAAGACTTTTCTCTGCAGCCACTGAGCTATGATTCTACAGGATGGAGTAGGTGACAATGTCTATACAGCTATAAGGCCCAAACCATAGTTACTCTCTGGGGCCTGAACATGCCAAATCTTTTTATTTTTCATTTGGCTTACACTGAAGACAACAGGGTATAATGAGCAATTCTGTCCCTGGTGGATGAATCAGAATTTTCTGATGGTAGGAGCATGCACTCACCTGGAGGGTGCAGGGGTGGTGGGGCCATAGTGGTAGGAGGAGGCCGATGAAAGAAATGAGGGGGAGGAGGTGAAGTAAACAGAGGTGGGTTTGATGGAGCGATGTTAGGGGGCGGCAGAAGCGGTGGAGGATGCTGATGATGTTGTTGTTGTATAAGAGAATGTGGTTTGTACCCTTGATCTCCAATGACCTTTAATAAAAAGTAGAAATGTGGAGAAGGATTCAGGTACTTCAACTGAAATGTGACATTTCTTTGTGAAATGAATGTCAATAAAAATAATGGAAATTTCATTATTTAAGTTTTTTTCTTTCTAAAATATTTAACTTTGTATCAAGTTTTTCAAAAGAATAGATTGTAAATATGAGATATGCATATGAAATCATCTGTCTCAACATACTGTTTGCTTCTGGGCCTATCTGGGTTCGAAGGAGCATGGAGCCTCATTCAAGTCGAAGTCTGCATCTCGTGGTATACAGGCCGTATGTTTGCGGGGTTAGACTTTGCTACAAATCCGGTGCTATTCAGACGAACAAGCCCGCAAGTTACGGGCCGAAAGCCAAAACCGTAAACCATGCAATCGTATGTAGCATTTCAGGGTGGAAACATGATCAATTAAGCCAGGCCGTAACTACCCATTTAGAAACAGCCAATAGAAAACGAGACCGTCATCATTAGGTCAGTAAAACATGGAGGTTACATGTCAATCAATTAGCGTTTGGAGGTCTGATATACTATCAGACATGCAAACCGCAAACCACAAAATAATAAAAATGAATGCTGATACTGTTCTGGTCCATATCGGTGACATGATATGTACTAACTCATTGATTCTCAAGATTGATATAACCCCGAAATAACACATAAAATAAAATTATTTTTGATTGGCGATTTGCGAGCTTGAGATTGTGCAATTAATTCTAATGTCTTTCATCGCTTTCACCGTCGTTTACAGTGCAGTATTGATTTTTTATTTGCTTTTACAGTGCTACAATCAGGTGTTTAACCCCTTTGCGGGTCCTCTCTAGTACTCGTAGGATTTTCTTTTACATTTACTGATTACAGGTGTGAAAACATTTGCAGACTTGGGGAAATTGTAGCAATTGAATAGCGATTTGTGATTGTAAAGAGACCTCCCTTACAGTGAGGAACAAATTAAAAGTCTGCTTGTTGTATCCAGTGCTCTTATAAAAATATAACTGTGTGAAAGCATGGTCAGCCTTTGGTATCACTACACTGAAACTGGTTATAGAAGGCCTGTGAGCACAAGCACAGTCCTAGGAAGAGCCAACACATTGTGCACAACTTCATCAAGTAGGCTTAAAATGACAGCGGAAGTAAAGGTATAGGTAATTAGGATTATATCAATTAAATGTGATTAAAAGTTGAATTTTCCTATAGTAAATTAACATTGAAGTTTGACAATTACTAGTAGTCAGTCAGTTTTTCTGATCCACCCACAGAGATTCATATATTTTGTTAATAAGAGATTACAGTATTACTATTAATTATTAATTAGCCCCTGAGGCATTCTGTGCATTGTCTTGAGTGCAGTCAACTGCAAAGAAAAAAAACCCCAAAAAACTAGGCACGCTCACCTGCCCAATCTATTATTTTTGGGTAGGTGACTGCATTCAAGACAATGCTTACAATGTCTCATGGGTTAGTTGATAGTTAACCCCAATAATATCTTCTTAACAAAAGATATGCATTTCTGTTTGTGGGTGAAACAGAAAGGCTGCCTGATGGCTCAAAATGGCAAGCCAGTCTTGCTTCAATGTAGGGCAGTGTATTTTTTAACATCATCCAAGTGATACAGTACTTATTATTACCTATAATTTAAATTTCTACCATATTGGGAAACTCCACTATGCCATTTCAAGGGAACACCACAAAGCCCTAACAGCAACCAGATGTTTTAATTGGGCCATAATCGTGAATAGAAGTCCAGTTCAATGATTTTGAAAAGCAATATTCATTATTTAATTTACTTTTAAACATTAACATCTAACTATCTGTTTGAGATGCAAATCTCTACCCTTATGAGCTCATCAGGAGTGGGGGAAACTAAATGATCAGACACAAGGTTATAGCATGATAGGAACAAAAACTCTGCATTGGTTGGAGACTATGCATATTAAATTGGGTTAACTTGGCAAAGACGTAAACTTGTGTCTTACCATTTAGGACTGCCTTTCAGTCAGACTTGCTCCAATAGTCTGATGACCTGATAAGGGTGGAGATAAGCAGCTCAACTGGAAGTTTAGAAGCTGTTTTTTTAAAGTATGTTTAATATTTCATATTTAAAATCATTGAACATGAATGTAATTAATGACCAATGCTCAATTAAAATATAAAATTCTTGCCAGAGTGGTCCTTTAATACCTTATATGTAACAACCATAATCAAGAACAGCCAAATACATGGAAAAATGAAGAATTTGCAATCTTAAAGGAACACTTTTGGCTCACATTTTCTGTAATTCATTTTAGAAGAATATGTTTTATATATCAGAAAAATGTGTTTAAAAAAAAAGTACAATGCATAACAAAATGGCACACAAATCAAAGTGTTTGATCAACTTTGCTTTAATTGTGAACTGAAACAAACTAAAGAGGAATATCATCTGTGCTCACAGTTTGCTTATGTGCCTGTGTTTTAGCTAGTTGTGTATCTATATTAGATTCACAAGGATTGTAACAGGTCAGGATAGCAGGAGGAGAGAGCAATCTCACCAGACTTTAATGCAATATTTCTATATTCCTATCCAAAAAGCCTGTAATGTTTGAATCATGATCATTTAAATGCATGATTTAAAATGTGCGACTAAAGGGGTCATTTAATACTAAAATGCCAAATGTATATTACAGAAGCATTATCTGTCACAAAGACAAGTCCCTTTTAAAAAAGCATTCAAGTCAGAATAGTTGCATTTTTATCTTTATTAAAAGGACCACTGTATGATGAAACACTCTCTTGTATATAAAACTTTGAAGTCTGATTAAGAGCATAACTGAAAAGGAAAAAATGTCAGAAAACTAGTTTTTAATCAGAAAGAAAATTAAAGCTGATGTCTGTAAGTTGGGTTGAGTTTGTAAGATGAGCATTAACATTTCTGGAGAGCTGTCGTTTCATCTACTTCTCCACTCCTCCCTCCCAAAAACCCCCAACCTCATAATCCAGCTCTCTGGGAGTCATGTAACAAACACAAAATGGATTCATATATTCAAAATAATAATAAAGATAACTTAAAAGAAAAAATATATATATAAAAAAAAAAAAAAGCAGAATTTTAGAAGGCTCTGTTCATTTGTCCACTGCTTACACAACTGCTAATGTTGCTATTTGCTATATTTTCTTAAACTATAGTAAACCTTTAAAAATGTCTTGTTTTACTCTGTCCTGTGAAACTGTAGTGGGCATTTTCTATAGTGATATTGTGTTAGCATAGGGTCAGCCATGATCATCTGATTTACAGCTGCAACCTACAGGATAATGTAATGTTAAACCTTATATAAAGCCTTTATGTAGACAACTAAAATATCTTTAAAAATTAAACATTACATTGGTATGTAAGTGTAAATATCCTCACTAAGATGATAGTGTCTTTTACATTTTGATATGTAGGCTTCCAATGCACTTACAATGTAGTGGTGATATAATAAAAACTATTTCATAAATATTCTGGAAGGGGATTTGTCTCAGAATGAGCCAAGATTACCTGAATTATGTTTTCCTCTGGCACTTGAGGGTCCCATCTCCTGCCCTCTACCGTTGAGATACTACTGATTAAACCAACAGTTGCATCAACTGGTCCTCCATGTTTCCTGAAGAAATAAAAACATTGAGTGTAACAGCAAATAAGAGCCACTGGCTCCACACATTACATGCTAACTTCACACAAACCAATAAACGTAAACATTTCTATCAAAACCACATCTTCCTTTTCCCCCTAAAATTAAAGGGCCACTGACAAAATATATCATTTTTATCACAATAGAAAATAATAAATTAGCAGCTATATTAATTAACTTGCTTTTATGTTTTTATTACTAGTAGACATGGTATGAAGACCCACACATGATGTTAAAATAAATTAATGGACAGGACACACTGCAGATCCATTAATCAATCTAGAATAGACAATGGTCCTACAGTGGTTATTTAAAAACTAAAAACAATAACACACTTTCCTTAATCACTTACCCGTATATACTCGAGTATAAGCCGACCCGAGTATAAGCAGAGGCACCTATTTTACCACAAAATACTGGGAAAACTTAGTGACTCGAGTATAAGCAGAGGGTGGGAAATGTGCTGCCCCCTATGTCCCTCTGTGCCCCCTTTCTTGTGTCCCCCCTCTCTCTCCCCTGTGTCTCTTCCCCTCCCTCACTCACCTGTATCTCTTCCCACTTCTCCCTTCCTTGTGTCTCTTTCCCCCCTCTCCCTTCCTTGTGTCTCTTTCCCCCCTCTCCCTTCCTTGTGTCTCTTTCCCCCCTCTCCCTTCCTTGTGTCTCTTTCCCCCCTCTCCCTTCCTTGTGTCTCTTTCCCCCCTCTCCCTTCCTTGTGTCTCTTTCCCCCCTCTCCCTTCCTTGTGTCTCTTTCCCCCCTCTCCCTTCCTTGTGTCTCTTTCCCCCCTCTCCCTTCCTTGTGTCTCTTTCCCCCCTCTCCCTTCCTTGTGTCTCTTTCCCCCCTCTCCCTTCCTTGTGTCTCTTTCCCCCCTCTCCCTTCCTTGTGTCTCTTTCCCCCCTCTCCCTTCCTTGTGTCTCTTTCCCCCCTCTCCCTTCCTTGTGTCTCTTTCCCCCCTCTCCCTTCCTTGTGTCTCTTTCCCCCCTCTCCCTCATGTCTCTTTCCCCCCTCTCCCTCGTGTCTCTTTCCCCCCTCTCCCTCGTGTCTCTTTCCCCCCTCTCCCTTGTGTCTCTTTCCCCCCTCTCCCTCGTGTCTCTTTCCCCCCTCTCCCTCGTGTCTCTTTCCCCCCTCTCCCTCGTGTCTCTTTCCCCCCTCTCCCTCGTGTCTCTTTCCCCCCTCTCCCTCGTGTCTCTTTCCCTCACCCTCCCTTATCATCCTCCTCATCGTCCATCCTCAACCTTCCTCCTCAACAGCCCTCCTCATCCTCCCTTCTCATCCTCAACCCCCCTCCTCATCCTCCCCCCTAAACCCCCCTCTTCATCCTCAACCCTCATCCTCCCTCCTCAACCCCCCTCATCACTTTACCCCTCTCTAATTACCTCCCCCTCTCCTTTTCCCCTTACTTACCTTCCATCGGGAGGTAATTAGAGAGGGGTAAAGTGAGGAGGGGGGTTGAGGAGGGAGGATGAGGAAGGGGGTTGAGGAGGATGATAAGGGAGGGAAAGAGACACGAGGGAGAGGGGGGGGGAAGAGACACAGGAGAGGGAGAGGGGGGAAGAGACACGGGGAGAAAAGAGACACAGGGTGACTCGAGTATAAGCCGAGGGGGACTTTTTCAGCCTTAAAAAAAAGGGCTGAAAAACTCGGCTTATACTGTAATACAAAATGTTGTTTAGAAAGTTCAGGTCTTGTCTTCAGATGATAATGCCGGAAATGCATATAACAGAAACATCACTAAATTTTTACCTATTCGGAGAGTTTTGAGTCTTATTTCTTCCTTCCACATAGGTGACAAGATCATGATTCACGTCAGCATTTACATATCCATTCTCTCTGCCTTTCTCGGGAATCCCCATCCTGCTATGTTGTACCTGTATTGAAACGTAATCAACGTAACCGTTAAAGAAAACTCATTTATTTTCTTAAAAGAACCACTGTAATTTTGAAAAACACAACAAAACAATATCAGCAGCCTTACAAGCCATAGATGTAAAATAATTTCAAGAGAAAATCTTAATTTTAGAAGACTCTGTGTGTGCCTGGGACTTCCATATTGGCCTCTAGAGCACTACTTGTTGGCCTAGAGCAGGACGATAGAGGATGATTCTTCTCCGCATTTCACTTCTATTTAACCCTATTGTTATACAAACGTGACAGTATAAAATGAGTTGTCTTCTCTGTCGTCATAATGTTTATACTTGTAGATCAGTAAAAGCTTCAGTTTTGCCTTATTTGAGCTACAATCTATAATATAAATTTAAATCAGTGGGTAGCAAATCTGCAGATTTCCTAGGTCTCAGTCATTCATTATACTCAGAATATCTTTATTGGACACCTAATAGGGGGTGGAGACATGCAGATTTGCTGTAGGCTGCAAGTTCAAATCTAATTTTAAAAGCTAAAAAAAAATCTGCAAATACTGATGTTTATTGCTAAATATTAAATAAAACATGTAACCATGTACTATGAATATTATAACTATTTAAATAAACAAATGCAACCATGTAGTATGAATACCTAACTATGAAAGGACCACTACCATTCAAGAATAACTAGGATCTTGTTTGTTAAGTATTTACCAAATTAACAATATCAACAGCTGTGCCATGGACAAAAAACATTTTTGGGCAAAATCATATATTTTGAAAACTATTTTTATGGAGCATAGGAATCCATTTTGTGTTTGTTACATCACTTCGTTAGAGCTGAATCACAAGTGTGTGTGTTCTGGCTTCTGGTGGAGAGAGCCTCTTTGTTAAGATAATTGGATAAGATTGGAATTGACATCACACTCTATCCCCACTACTGGCCCAGAAGCAGACTTCTTGCTTCCACCTATGTATATGGATTCCACCAATGTCCTGCAGAGGCATAAAAATACTTTTTTCCATTGTGCAGTGGTCCTTTAAAAAAAGCAAATGTAGCCATGTAGTATGACTATTATAACTATTAAAAAAGCAAATGTAGCCATGTAGTATGACTATTATAACTATTAAAAAAGCAAATGTAGCCATATTGTATGAATACTACAGTGGCCTTTTAAATGATCCCCACAACAGCGACTGAATCATTAAACTATAAATTGGTGACTGGTAGCTCTTTACACTTTTCATACAACTTATTGTCCACCCTTGCTATAGTAGTCCCAGTAAAATGGTATAAGTTATCCTATGCTAGCGTTAACATACAGTTATTTTGCTCTCCTTGTTGAGGGTCTGACAGCCTGTATCCAGTCCCAGCTGAAGTCTCCTCTGCTTCTCACAGTAAACTTTCCAGGTAGCTTCATTAAAGCCATAGTTGAAGTAGTCAGAAAGGTCAGCGCCTTGAAGAGGAAATATGTAATGGATACCAATCAGGATAAATATAATCACAAACATTAAACTCAGTGGTGTAATGAAGCACAGAGATCTAGGGAGCCAAATTAAAGGGGTACAGCAGACGTTCAATTATGGTGCAATAGTAAAGTACTAATTAAAAAAATGACATTTGCAAATGAAAGTTATCTATAAAATGTAATATTGTGTAATAGAAAAACAGCTTTCAGTTAACTAAATCTGGACTGTCACTCACCTCAAGAGATCCTCCCACTTGAGTGGTTTTCATTATTCAGTAACACTCATTAGTGGATTGAATGCTTCTTGCTGCACAACTTCTGAGGTAACAACATTAGCTGGCTATTAACTGACTGAAGCCATGGAAATTGCCTGTTTATAGGGAGTCATTCACAGTGGGGGTAATGAGCAACTCATAATAAGGCAAGTCTTGTTGGTGGATCTCTTGAGCTTACTGACTGCCAACATTTAGTACAATCTCAGTTGTTGTTTTATCAACAGAGGATTCTTTTGTAAGAACTTCCAAAAAATCAGGGAAAAAGGAGCCAGTGGGATTTAAACTCACAACTTTCCTGGGGGATAGATAACAGTGAATTTGTGTACATGATATGACAATATGTATATCAGCACCCCCAATTCACAGAGTGCAATGAAAACAATTTACAGATATATACTTACAATTAGAAAATGCTTTATTGTTCCAATTCCCCACAAAACTCTGGAGCGCTCTCTAAGCCTCAAAAGCTTATAGGAGCTTTTTAAAACTTTTTTTCCAGCATAGTGCCCTGCACTCCAATGCATCTGCCTGCTCTGCTTTATGGTAAATCTGGCCTGGTCTATGACCACAGTTTTATAATAAAAAAATGCAATATATTTCATAGCAAACAAACTCAATTAATAGTGGTGGTTTATATTAGACTAGCGACTTGCCCATCAAAAATGACGGAGGAATAAAGTTTGAAGCCATGGCAATGCTGTTTGCCACACAATGTTAACCTTTTTCTACTCTAAGGACCTTCGGCGCTCATTGTAAGCCTCTCCTCGCATGTCCTTTGGCTCCTCTCTATATTTAAAAAAATACTAATTAAGGAATTCATTGAATAATAAATTAATATATTTTACCTTTTTTTTTAATTAATCTATGTAACAATCTCTTTTTACTTTCCTGCAGCATATAATGTCCAGTTGGACTGTTGCTGGCCTGAGGAGATAGTTTTATGAATGTCCCAACTGTGCATTTGAAATAGGCTGCGTGCGCTAGGGCAAACAGTTGGTGCATTTGTGTAAAGCGCTACTGTAGATGCGTAATGTTGTTAATTGAAAGTTAGTGTTGTAACATGGCGTAGTTTGTCTATGTGCAACGCGGTTCGCAAGCAATTCCTGTCCATTGTAATAGTGTAATTTTTACCTCGTACGTTCCTGGGTGAAAGTGGTATGCGGCTTTAGGGTGTTTTGCGCGGTCAGTCCTGCGTCTCGTAACTTTTTTTCTTCTAAGTCCCGCGTTGGTCAAGTGCTTGCATCCTAAGGTGATCCCGCATTTTCTAAGTGTTTGGAGGCTAAGTCCCGCGTGTTTCAATGTGTGATCGGGTTGCCTCGCTTTGTGAGGCTCGCAGGAGCGCCTTTGGAACTCCTTTCTGGCTAAGTCCTGCGTGTTTCATTGCCTCCACGGCTCGACTCGCTTTGCGAGGTTCGCAGGCAAAGAGTACCTTTGGCGCTCATCTCCAAAGTGCTGCGAGTTTTAGTGTCAACGGCTCACCTTGCTATGCGAGGCTCGCAGGCGATGAGCGCCCACCTAAGTAGTACGCACTACACAAAGCAAGACAACGTCTTGTAGTTCGACAATTATAATATGTGATATGATGCTTTCACTTGAATTTGAACATCAGAGTCTTAAAGGAATAAAACCATTACAAAATCTGCAGGGCTTAATATTTACAATTTGTCTTTAACATTTTAAAAAAAGTGTACTGCAAAGGTTAAGAAAACTTGATAACAGCTTTGCAACAGTCTTAGAACCTTCTTATGACAAATGCTAAACAAGGTCTGTCAAGGCACTGCACCAGCCCAGTTATGGCACTTTATGGGAAAAAAATAGATGCACCATGTAATGGCTGTATCCAACAGTATAAACATTTCGCTTTTTAGAGGCTGACCTGGAATTGATAAAGCATTTGTTTATAGGATAAAATAGTATACTTAACCCTAACCATGGTTTATTAACAAACAATTGCTTACCATTTTAACACCTCATCATATGTTTTATTGAATTTTTATTAGGCGCTTTAAACAATGAGTATTCTGCATTTGGTGGGAAAAAATATTTATTATATGATTATTACAATAGATACCCTAACGTATGACCACTACAGTGCCTGGTTAAAAACAGAAGAAATATAAACAAAACATATTTTAGGAACACACACTGACAAATGACATGACAAATATCTGTTAAATAAAGGTTTGTTTTTAACGGACCTATTCTACCACGTCACAATGTTTGCAGACATCTCAGGAGGGCAGATTAAATTGGTGGGAAAGGTAACAAATACTTCACCATAGTGAAACATAAAGTGGGTGCATTAACAGATTCATTCAGATCAATGCATAGTATGTCATAAAATGACTTTACAGAAATATACCAGTTAAATACCTGGTTTCCTCCAAGGCTTTTCTTCAAATGAATCCAGATCAACTTCTAGAACAGGTAATCCATTGATACAACCTGGAGCAGCAAAATCGATGCCTCTAGCTAAAAGAAAAATCACTACATTCAGAAGTTTCTAAAAATAATTTATAAAATGATCACTTTGTTCTCTTTAATTGGATGCCTTAATGTCCTATGCCAGGTCTGGATACTTACAGAGTATCCTCACTGCCCCAATTTAGATCTCGATTACATGGCTCCAGTAGGAATTTCAGCAAGGCTGGACTGGCCCTATGGGAGTTCTTGTGAAATAATTTACAGAGCTATTACCGAGGTTTTATTACGTAAGGGACATTGTCTTACGAGCACTTGCACTGGTTATGCAAGCAGCTAAGTGATTGGACTAGCCCAAAAGCTGATGGGTCCAATGTAAGGTAACCCACATGTCACAGGAGCAGAGATTTTGTGCTAGTGAAAGAGTATGAGCTGGCAGTACAGAAAGTAGGAGATTGGTTCATTGTTGTTATATTCTATAACACCCCCCAACATATAACACCCACCCATTCACTGCAACATACAACACACATACCCCCTGTTACAAACCCCATCCCATTATGTAATACAACTTTCAGTATACATGTAATAAAACACATAGAACACACTTTTTTTCTTATTTTTTTAGTCAGCCTCATGAAACCCATGGGATCAATTTGCACCACACTGATTAATTATTATAGAGATGCTCAATCAGAGAATGAACTTACCTTAATAGGTTATTTCTATGGACATGATAGCCCACTCTGAGGGACGAAACATACGTCTGGGTTTTGCTGTAACTCCTATTCAGGGTGAATTGCCAGGTATTTCGGGGCTGGACCACTCTAGTGAGTGGGGCCAGACTGATATACTACAGAGTATTTCTCCCTGTGATGAGCACAAGTGAGCTAAAAGAGATTGCTCTCAGCTTGGGTTATCATGTCCTTAGAACTAACCTATTAAGTGTAGTTCATTCTCTGATTGAGCACCTCTATGTTGGTATTTAGTTCATTCAAATGACCCTTAGAGATTAGTCTCCCTAAGGGTGATAGGGTACTCCAGACGTGGACCCCTTGCTCACTGTGCCTTAGGGCGGTATCAGCTACACCTCACTGACGAGGCCCAATGGAGGCCGAAACGTATGTCTGGAGTTTGCGGTTTCTCCTGTTCAGGGTGAATTGCCTGATATTTTGGGGCTGGGTCACTCTAGTGAGTGGGACCAGACTGATATACAACAGGATATTTCTCCCTGTGTAGGGCACAAGTGAGCTAAAAGAGGTTGCTCTCAGAGTGGGTTATCATGTCCACAGAACTGACCTATTAAGGTTAGTGTGTTCTTGATTGAGCACCGCTATTTGGTATTTTGTTAGTTTGTTGACTGTGCTTCTTGTAAATTGCTGATTTTTCAGTAAAATCTTGAAACTGATTCATCGTGTCTGCCTCTTTATTTTATCATTTTTGATTGTTATGTACATACAGTATACACTAGACCAATAGTTGTGATGTTTGTCCTGTGAGTTCCACCAGCAGTCCAGGATTGCAATGCGTTTCTGTTTGTGTATTTGGGAGATTACTGGATAATATTTATTGCAGTCATGCAGCTGAGCTCAACCTGAAAGAACCTGAATACATAAGCAGAATGCTCTTGCAATTCTTTACTGTTGGTGGCATGTATTCTTCTGATTTTACCACCAATGTATTAAGAGAGTTATCACATATATAGTTGTGAGCATGCAAATTGTTGCTAACGCTTGCAGGCTCGCGAAGCGAGGGCCGCAGTTGCTGGCAAGGAGCGCCAAAGGCGCTCCTTGCCAGCAGCTGCGCACCTTGCAAAATTTACGTCCTTACGGAACGAAAATACGAGACACGTTACGACCCATTACGACCTTGCAAAAATCGGCTGCAACACGCGCACATTAAAACATGAGAAATACAACTAATACACACAACAAATACATAAAAAGCTTACTTACAGGAAGAGGGGGCATCCAGGACCTCGAAAACTAAACTTACACCTCAATTTAACTCAAAATAAAAGAGTTTAGACACTGTCCCCCCCCGTGTAGTTTAGGGGCCTCGCATTGAGTGTTACTGCCATTTGGTTGTGCTACTGCCTTGGTTTAAGTGTCACTGCCTTGGATTAAGTGTTATTGCCTTGAGTTAAATGTTACTGGTTTGCGTTACGTGGTACTGGTTAGGGCTCCTTTTTAGGTCCTTTGGCCTCGTTTTCGTCATGTTACGTTTTTTTCGGCAGCCATTTTTTTTTCTCGCTTTAGACAATTTTCGATCATGAAAAAACACCAAATATGCCTCAAATTAACTTGCAATCTCACTCACAGGCTCACCGGCTCTCCCCCTGTGCTGTGTGTGAGTGTGCAAGTTAATTGGAGGCGTATTTGAGTTTTTTTGGTGTTCTTGTTAGTTAGGCGTTAATCCCTGGGACTCTATTAAACAGATAAATATGATTTAGCATTAATTTGATGTCAGTATTTAATTTTGTCAGCATATTTGTTAGGTATTTGTAATTGACATTTTAATTTAGACTATTGTTCTTTAGTATTTCTAGTTGTAGAGGGCTGAGTTCACCATTAGAAAGGCTTCTTTTGTGTTGTAGGATGTATAGGTGTAATTTTTATTTTATTGGGATATGGTAAAATACTTCTTTAGTCTGATTATTATTCGGTTTCAGGGATTCTACTGCACCTCGTACAGAGTTTAGCTGCTCTTGAGTTTACACACAAGGTTTTGACTAATTATGAGCACTCGCACAGGGTTCGGAGAACATTTATTGTTTTTCTCCTATGGGAGCCATGTAATCTCACTTCAGGTAACTTCACTCAGAGTGGTTGACACGTAGTGATCATTCTTAAGAGTTTTGAGTTTTTATATAAGGGTTTGATATGGCCAGGCTGTAGTAGTTACATTAGGCCTTACAAGAATATTTCACTAGCAAGATTTACTACAGCAGCCATGTAACTGAGCCCTTACAATACCTTAAACACTCACTATCAGTTAAGCTTTCGAGAGAGGACTACCATCTATCCCCTTAAAAGGACCACTGTAGATTTGGAAAAACATATGTTTGTAAAGTTATTTTTAGGTAAAATCTTTTGTTTTAAGTACACACTGCTTGTGCCAGAAGCATGGGTGTGTGTTCCACACTTCCAAAAAGCTTGCAGACCGAGTGGGAATGTTCCCCTATTTTTTCTTATCTATTTAGGAGTGGAAGGAAGGGGAGGGAGGGTAATTTATTGATTCATGGGTAGATTCAGATAGGATTTCAGCACAGGACAGCTTCCCCCTCCTTCCCATAGCCTCTGTAGAGGTAGCTTGCAAGCGTTGCCTGCTTGTAACCTTCAAAAGGGAGTGTGACGATCATTGCAGCTTCAATGAACTTGCAAAGTGCAAAATTATGATTTTGAAGATTTTGTTTGAAAATGCTTTTACATAACTGCTAAAATTGCTAATTTGATGCACAATTCACAAACGTAAAGTTTTTGCTAAAATATAGTGATCCTTTAAAATTATATATACAGGGTGTGCAGAATTATTAGGCAAGTTGTATTTTTGAGGATTATTTTTATTATTGAACAACAACCATGTTCTCAATGAACCCAAAAAACTCATTAATATCAAAGCTGAATATTTTTGGAAGTAGTTTTTAGTTTGTTTTTAGTTTGAGCTATTTTAGGGGGATATCTGTGTGTGCAGGTGACTATTACTGTGCATAATTATTAGGCAACTTAACAAAAAACAAATATATACCCATTTCAATTATTTATTTTTACCAGTGAAACCAATATAACATCTCAACATTCACAAATATACATTTCTGACATTCAAAAACAAAACAAAAACAAATCAGTGACCAATATAGCCACCTTTCTTTGCAAGGACACTCAAAAGCCTGCCATCCATGGATTCTGTCAGTGTTTTGATCTGTTCACCATCAACATTGCGTGCAGCAGCAACCACAGCCTCCCAGACACTGTTCAGAGAGGTGTACTGTTTTCCCTCCTTGTAAATCTCACATTTGATGATGGACCACAGGTTCTCAATGGGGTTCAGATCAGGTGAACAAGGATTCCATGTCATTAGATTTTCTTCTTTTATACCCTTTCTTGCCAGCCACGCTGTGGAGTACTTAGACGCGTGTGATGGAGCATTGTCCTGCATGAAAATCATGTTTTTCTTGAAGGATGCAGACTTCTTCCTGTACCACTGCTTGAAGAAGGTGTCTTCCAGGAACTGGCAGTAGGACTGGGAGTTGAGCTTGACTCCATCCTCAACCCGAAAAGGCCCCACAAGCTCATCTTTGATGATACCAGCCAAAACCAGTACTCCACCTCCATCTTGCTGGCGTCTGAGTCGGACTGGAGCTCTCTGCCCTTTACCAATCCAGCCACAGGCCCATCCATCTGGCCCCATCAAGACTCACTCTCATTTCATCAGTCCATAAAACCTTAGAAAAATCAGTCTTGAGATATTTCTTGGCCCAGTCTTGACGTTTCAGCTTGTGTGTCTTGTTCAGTGGTGGTCGTCTTTCAGCCTTTCTTACCTTGGCCATGTCTCTGAGTATTGCACACCTTGTGCTTTTGGGAACTCCAGTGATGTTGCAGCTCTAAAAGATGGCCAAACTGGTGGCAAGTGGCATCGTGGCAGCTGCACGCTTGACTTTTCTCAGTTCATGGGCAGTTATTTTGCGCCTTGGTTTTTCCACACGCTTCTTGCGACCCTGTTGACTATTTTGAATGAAACGCTTGATTGTTCGATGATCACGCTTCAGAAGCTTTGCAATTTTAAGAGTGCTGCATCCCTCTGCAAGATATCTCACTATTTTTGACTTTTCTGAGCCTGTCAAGTCCTTTTTTTGACCCATTTTGCCAAAGGAAAGGAAGTTGCCTAATAATTATGCACACCTGATATAGGGTGTTGATGTCATTAGACCACACCCCTTCTCATTACAGAGATGCACATCACCTAATATGCTTAATTGGTAGTAGGCTTTCAAGCCTATACAGCTTGGAGTAAGACAACATGCATAAAGAGGATGATGTGGTCAAAATACTCATTTGCCTAATAATTCTGCACTCCCTGTATGTATATTTGAAAAAGTCAGACTAAAAGCAGGAAAAAATTTACAGGGCTTGTTTTAATTTGGGGAAAAAATTGATGCCTTTGCAAGTCCCTGGATCCATGCCTTGGTAAAGATTGCTTGTGTAGGAGTGTGGTGTTTACATTTCTGCAGGTGCATGGCTTGCAGCTAATCTTCTGAGCATGCATGGGGAAAGGTTAGGTATAAAATACTAAAAGCACCAATGATACAACCCCCTCCCTTTAATGTTCAGAAGAAAAGGGCATGCCTTCAGGCTCAAAACTATCTGGAAGTGCTGAATCCAGACAAAATGGAACAATCTATGAACAGAGTCTGCAAAAATTAAGATATTCGCAATGAATGGTTTTATTTTATTTTCTAACTCAGCTACTTATATTATTTTGTAGCATACTTCACAAGCATATGAGCTTTTTCCTAAACTTCAGTGGTCTTTTAAAAAAACATCCAAAATAGTTTGACTTAATTTTGAAGCCAGCATAATGTGGAACTTAATTAATCATTATCTTCATTCAAATGAGCTCTGGATTAGGCACAATGTAAACATCTCTACTGGGCAGCTAGATCAGTTCAGATTGAAATTTGAAATCAAGGGAGGGTAGAAAAGTAAAATTATATCATTCACAACATCCCGCACCACCACCAACACAGACCTTACAGAAGTCTAAGTCAGTCAATTGCTGTTGGTCCAGATCAATTTTTCCTTTTTTCTTCTGCACCTTCTTTGCATGGATTACATTGTTTGCATTGGATATGGGCTCACAATGACATTTTGTTTTAAAATAACAAACAAAAAAAAAAAATATATATATATATATATTTTACCTGTTGCACCATAGCCTCTTCCTGATTTTCCATTTAGATGTGCACTAGCCCCCCTAAAACAGAGAATAACCCATGTTATTGATTTTCTAGTAAATACAGGAGATTTTTTTAAGATGCTAATTCATTGGAGTTAGGGAACAATTCACAAAGCAAACATGTCACATGAGAATGTAGTTATCAAGTTTTTTTTTATATTAAAAGGACCACTGTAGATTAGCAAAAACTTCATATAGTTTCAAAGTATGCAACAAACTAATAACATTGACCCTTATTATAGCTGTAGCAGCAATTTTACACACACTGTTGTACTTTAAAAGCATGGGAAGACATGGAAACAGAATGAATAGCACAACAGTCTGAAACAAATATGCAAATAAAACATTTTTATTTTAACAGTTATTTGGGTAATATAGTTTTGGCTACTCAAGGGGTTAATACATATCATGAAACCCACATGGACTAGAACAGATGATCTAATGCATTTTATAGATTGCTAGAGTGCTTGATTGCAAGCCCGATCCACAATTACTACGTATTGGCACTAATTAATGCTCAGCCTCCGATTGCAGATTACGTCTAACTTCCATGTTTTACGGACGTCATGATGATGGTCTCATTTACTATTGGCTGTGTCTAAGAAGTAAATTATGGGCTTGCTTAAATATTGCCAGATCATATCATCATACCCCCAAAAATCCGACTTAAGAAGGCATGGTTTACGTGTGGAGGCTGTGAGATGTATTCTATTGCCTTAAGCCCGCAATTCACATCTAAACATTTAGAGAAAAAAACATCTGCAGGCAAAATTACGGGTCAGAGTCACTTACAGGCTTCTAATAGAATAGGGTGCATAGTTACAAATTTGAAACTGCTACCGTTTTTTCCCAGTCTTTAATGTTTTTTCTGCTTTTTCCATACTGAAATCAGCAAATAAATAAATAAAGAGGATCTGGTATACCAACATAAGGCCTTAAATTGTAGATTCCTCTGAAAGTTACAAAACAAAGAATTCAAGTAAAAGTACTGCCATCACAGTTCTGCTTTACAGTGAAAACACAACGAAACTTAATGTTTACTCCCTGGTGCAGAACACCTATTTGTACTAAATCCCATAAAGGCTGGGAATAAAATGCAACCTTTATTGCTAATATATTAAAAATAGTTACAAACTAAAAAGACCTAAAAAGATGATAATAACACCATAACAATCCAGTGTAGAACACAGAATGAATAGGTGCAAAGATTATATCTCAACAGAATTGCTAGAGGTATTGGTAATAAGTGTTAGTACGCCCGACACGTGTTTCGCCGATATGCATGTCGGCCCTTCTTTTCATACATTGTAGTAGCAGCAACCAGCGCACACAAAGCCTTCTCTACCTTAGATCCAGTCAGGGATCTCATTCGGCACAACTCAAGACTGCCGGTAGCTAGTGTGTAAGGGATGTTCAAGCATTTTTTTTTTTTTTTTTTAAATCTGCAGGATCCTGAGACTGATGACACCTCCAAGGATAGAAAGATAAGAAGTGCAGACTCCCAAAGAAGGTTTCAATTGGTGGTGGGAAACTGCATTTTAAGAGGACTGGATTTGGGAGAGAGCAAAGAATGAAGGGGAAAAATAAGATGCCTTCCTGGAGTCTCAGGTCACAGGGACGCGTGTAACATTTTAAAAATTGTTAAAGCAGAGAGGCAAGATCTAATGATCTGGCTAGGAATGATGTTGTTGCAATTAAGGAAATGTTTTGTGAGATATCCAGGTAGAGTCATAGATTTTGTTCACTGAGATTTTGCGGTTTCATAGGCCTGATAAAAGGAGGATGTTTTGCATCATGCCATTTATAATGGTTAGGGAAATGATGCAGAGATAGAGGATTTGGTTTTCTTGTTTTTTTTTTTTTGATTTGGCGTGACAGAGTACGCTTTAAGAAAGATGGTCTGCATCCCTGTGGTAAAGGTACAGTGATTTTAAGTGAGATGTTAAAATGCTTTATTAGCAGTCATTAAAACTAGATAAGGGGGTAGTTTTATAACATCAGACTTCTCTCCAAAATATGAAAGTTACACTGAACAAGAATTATTATCTGGTGTTGTAACTACGTGTTTAAACAGTAATTTCAATACTAGCAAGGCTGATAATATAGCCAGTGAGTGCACTGTACAAATGTTAAAAATCAAAGAACAATTGTCAGGGTCCAAGTATGAGTTCTATCCCATAACATATCTCATTGCATACAACAGTCTTGTGCCACAGCAGCTACAGAACCTTTGGAAGCCCACTCCTACCATGTGCCTTCATGTCTAAAAAATGCTCATCCTCAGAAAGAAATGATGATTGGCCATTCAGTTAGCCTTGGAAGAATGGAGGCATTTGTTGGATGGAGCTGCAACACCAATTCTGATTCTCACCGACCACAACATTTATAATTCCTAGAGTCTGCTCAATGCTTAAATGCTCGACAAGCCCAGTAGTCCTTATACATTTCAAGGTTTAAATTTGTAAATAGTTACCATCCCGGCTTTAAGAACTGTAAAGCAGATGCTCTTTCTTGGGCACAAGAACCTATCAGTCCTCCTTCCATCCTCCCAAAAAAGATCTTGCTCATCCTATCGTAAAGAGGTCCTAAAACTATCTTCTACTGATGTCAATAACGGTGTAGCAGATTGAAGCACCTGTTTTATGGACTTCATTACCTATCTCTCTCCATCCAGAGGAATGACTGTAATATGGGTAGTAGAAGATCAGTTCTCTAGACAAGTCTACTGCGTGCCACTTTCTAATCTACACTCTGATGGATCAGTTTCTTCAGGATATCTATAATTCAGATGCTTCTATTCTGATGTTTCTATTCTGCAGAACAGAATGACTGGGTAGATCTTCACCCTGTGGCTGAATTTTCCCATAATAACCCACAGCATGATTCCTTACATGCTATGCCATTTTATGCAGGTTTGTCAACAGCTCACCTTATTTGCCTTTATCTGTTCTTCCTACTCGGAATCCTGCAGCTAATATAAGAGCAGAAGACATTCATCAAGTCTTCTACTTAATGTTTGCTTAATAAGGCCATCATTTATCAGAAACGTAATGCTGACCGAAGAACAACAGAATTCCCAGTTCTCAAAGAAGGAGATTTAGTTTAGGCTTTCTACATTAAAAACATTTGTTTTGACAGTGCTTATCCAAGTTGGGTCCAAAATACATTGGTATCTTTCCTATTTAAATCAGAATAAGCCTTTTTTGCTTGACCCTACCATTTAATCTAAGGATATATCCAGTATTCCATGTGGCCATACTCAATTTTCCATCACTCAGTCCACTATACAACCATTTTTCTTCTCTTGTCTTTGCTCATCTCTGGAAGTAGTCTCTTTAATATCTGGCTGCTTGGAGACGTTCTGGCCCCAAAGAACACACATTACTTTTACCCATTCAAGCTGGCTGGCAATCAGGGGCAGTGTCAGGGTCCAAGGCTGGGTTTGATCTTATGGCAAATCTCGAGGCTTAGCATGAGTACTACAGCTGCTACAGTCTATGTAGTGCATTAACAGTGGCAAAATCTGAAGTACCTCTCCTAGCTTTGGATGTGGTTTCTCCTTATTGGTTGATGTTAAAGCTCTGGTCTTTCTACCAGCAAATTACACCTCACCTGCTACAAATTCCTCTCAGTGACTGTTGTAGGTTCCTGTGAGTACTTCAAGTTGTTCCTGTGTCTTTCTGATCTATTTTGCTACAGATCCTGCTCCACTCCTGTTGGAATGTTCTTTAGCTGCTGATCCGGATAGTTACTTAACTTGCTGGATTTCTGCCAGATCCTATTCTTTTGTTTGCCTGACCATTCTTTTGCCTGTGCCCTTGGACTTGTCATTAGCTGGTACTTCGCCCCTGAAGGGTTTCACCCAGACAATAATACAAAAAAATGACTTCATTTTATGTATACATAAAAATGAAGCTTCCAGAACCAATTTCAATAAATGAGGTGTTGCTCTTTATGTAGTAGAAAATCTTAAAGCAACTGAACACATATTGAGTAAATATTGAGAGCATTTGAATAATAACAGAAAGTGAGAAGCAAGTTTAGGTTTCATTTATTTGCTTTTGGGACAAGATAAAATATTAGAGAACAAATGACTAAAGAACTAAAATGACAATAAATGATGATATAATTGTAATGGGAGATTTTAATTTGCCAGATGTGGACTGAAAATTCCCTATGCCTGGATCAGCCAGGCGTAATTATACTCTATAGTATTTGCAAGCGGTTTCACTTTTGGTTAAGAAGCCTACTCACAACGAAAAGGTTTTACATTTTATACTGAAACAGCACCTACTCAAAAAGCTCTGTAGGTGAGAGCTTTGGGCCTAGTGATCACAGATCAATATGGATTACAGTGAGGGGAAAAAGCATTTGATCCCCTGCTGATTTTGAACGTTTGTCCACTGACAAAGAAATGATCAGTCTATAAAACAAGAAAAACTCATGTCAAAAAAGTTATAAATTGATTTGCAGGTCAATGAGGGAAATAAGTATTTGACCCCTTCAACTTAGGACTTGATGGTAAGACCCTTGGTGGCAATCACAGAGGTCAGACGTTTCGTGTAGTTGGCCAGGTTTGCACACATCTCAGGAGGGATTTTGTCCCACTCCTCTTTGTAGATCTTCTGCAAGTCATTAAGGTTTTGCGGCTGATGTTTGGCAACTCAACCCTTCAGCTCCCTCCACAGATTTTCTATGGGATTAAGGTCTGGAGACTGGCTAGGCCACTCCAGGACCTTAATGTGCTTCTTCTTGAGCCACTCCTTTGTTGCCTTGGCTGTGTGTTTTGGGTCATCCACGACCAATTTTCAATGTCCTGGCTGAGGGAAGGAAGTTCTCACCCAAGATTTGACGGTACATGGCCCCGTCCATTGTCCTTTTGATGCGGTGCGGTTGTCCTGTCCTCTAGGCAGAAAAAAATCCCCAAAGCATAATGTTTCCACCTCTATGTTTGATTGTGGGGATGGTGTTCTTGGGGTCATAGGCAGCATTCCTCCTCCTCCAAACACGGTGAGTTGAGTTAATGCCAAAGAGCTAAATTTTGGTCTCATTTGACCACAACACTTTCACCCAGTTCTCCTCTGAATCATTCAGATGTTCATTGGCAAACTTGAGACGGGCCTGTACATGTGCTTTCTTGAGCAGGAGGACCTTGCGGGCACTTCAGGATTTCAGTCCTTCACGGCGTAGTGTGTTACCAATTGTTTTCTTGGCGACTATGGTCCCAGCTGCTTTGAGATCATTAACAAGATCCTCCCATGTAATCCTGGGCTGATTCCTCACCGTTCTCATGATCATCAAAACTCCACGAGGTGAGATCTTGCATGGAGCACCAGAACGATGGAGATTTACAGTTATTTTATAAATCGCACCAAATGTTGTCACCTCACCAAACTGATTGACAATGGTCTTGTAGCCCATTGCAGCCTTGTGTAGGTCTACAATCTTGTCCCAGCTCTTTGATCTTGGCCATGGTGGAGAGTTTGGAATCTGATTGATTGATTGCTTCTGTGGACAGGTGTTTTAGGTAGATTAGATGGGTTGATTAAATTAACCTTTTTGGTTATTGTCTGCCATCAAATCAATGTTTCTATTTTATTAGAAATGAATATCTAATTAAAACATCTAGTTCCTGTTAAAGGAAAATTTTAATGCTCTAAGAGCCAGATTCAATTCGAAGGCCGCATCTCGAGGTATACAGGCCGTTTGTCTGTGGGCTTGAACTCTGCTACAATTCCGGTGCTATTCAATTTAACAAGGCTGCAAGTTATGTGCAGAATGCCAAAGCTGTAAACCATGCACTCCTGCATAGCAGTTCAGGGTGGGAATATGATCAATTAAGCAAGGCCTTAACCACCCATTTTGAAACAGCCAATAGAAAATGAGACCGCCATTATTACAACACTAAAACATGGAGGTTACATGTCAATCAATTAGGTTTGAGGGTCCGATATGTGACGGGACTTGCAAACCCTCAAAATACAAAATAATAAAAATGTATGCCAATACTGTTCTAGTCCATATGGGTGGCATGATATGTATTAACTCATTGATCCCCGAGATCAATAGAACCCTGAAATGACACCTAAAAAAATATGATTTGTTATTACTGATTTGTGCGGGCTTGAGACTGTTGTGCAATTAATTCTAATGTCTGTCATCGCTTTCCCCATCATTTAAAGTGCAGTATTAATTTGTTATTTGCATTTACATTGCTGCGGACAGGGGTTAAACCCCCTTGTGGGTCCTCTCTAGCACTAGTTGGATTTTCTTCTACATTTGCAGAGCTTGGGGAACTGTAGCAATTGAATAGCGATTTTTACAATCTTAACTCTTGCGGACAGGAAAGATCAAAGGCTTCGGGAGGCTGCAACTGCAAAGTTTTCAAGGCCGTAACCCGTAAACCGTTTGGAGCCTGCAAACAGACGTCAATTGAATAGCAAATTAACTTCCGGCCTCACTTACGATTGCTCAATTGAATTGGGCACTAAGTATTTTACTATATACAGGAGAAATGAAGAGACATGAGAGATAGGATATAAGCAGCAAAATAAAATTGTATAGGAGGGAAACAGTTTAAGAAAGAGAAAATGCTACTTTAAGATGTTGTGAAGTTAATGTTTGAAAGCCATAAAAGCAATGTAATAAAAAGCTACTCTACATGCATGATGGAGCGCCGGTCCTGATGTCACCAATAGTGACTCTCACATCATCGCTGTCGCTGTCACTATCTTCATCATCACTGCAGCTCTGAGTGACCTGCAAAGAAAAACATTACATCAAAACAAATGGATCATGCTAATCAAAGTAGACCACAAAATCTAAATGTATAACTATTTTGCAAGGAAGAGCCATAATGGATGTGGCTCAATGTTTTAAAGTATAACTCAAGAGCAAGCATTTATTTTTTTCACTGCATGGGTTTGAGATGTTGCAAGGATTGTGAGATATCATAGGTCACTATGCAATAAGTACAGCTGTGGCCATGATTTTTCTTTTTTATCTTAGATTCTGAGATTATTTTGTAACAAGGGTGTAGGATGAGGGATTGAAGATAAACACGAACAACAATAGTTGTATTTTACCATATAACACTCTAATGTAAGACCATCTGACGCTGGGGTGCTATGCCAGGTCAGTTTCCGGCACACAATCCAGTTACTGCTGAATCAGTGTTCTGTGGCTTTAGTGAATGGGAATTATTCAGCTTGGCAACACTATAATAAACTACAGCAATAAGTTATCACGTCTGCCAATAATAGACAGGGGCAAGAGCTTTCAGCTCACACCTACATACTGTAGCTACAAGTGAAAGACATGAAGATTTGTTTCTAGAAATCTTAGACGAATACTGGGCATCTTTATCCAGTGGTACAGGGGTTTATGCAAGCCACAGACTCTGCAAAGCTCTATTACCATAGTAGATGCACATGGGCAATCCTGATTTAATGGGCTGATTGTTTGCAGTTTTGTCAGACTAAAAAAAAAAAATATTGAACTGTTTTGCTCCCCCCGGGTTTAGCTGGATGAGAGCTGGTTAGTGAGATAACTATTTAATATTAGTTAGGGTTCAGTAGAAGCTAGGCCTATTTTCTTTGATTTGCTTTGGTTTGTTAATTTTGTAGCACTGGTTAAAATTTTAGTAATACTTGGAAAAGTATATACAACCTCTTGTATTGTGTTCCTCCATCAAACTGTCTGAAACACAGGCACAATAATAGTATGTATTTCATTGTTATGTTTGAAATTTTGATTGTACATTGATAATCTTTTATGGATCACTGTTGTTTGTGAAACACTTCAGGTCTGTGAAGTATGTAACAAACAAGCAACATTAGCAGCTATGTAAGCCACGAGTCTAGTTTAGATGGCTACAGCCTAATATGAGGTTTACCTTACTGGAGGATGCTCTCTATTCAACCCTGTTGTGACGTGTCACTTTGTTTCTAACTGGATTAGACACTGGGGACTAAGGTACATCTTATTAAGTTCTATTTAACGCCCGGCAAAACAAAGGCAAAATGTCTGACACCGTTAAAGCATATTGAATATAACTGATAAAACTTAAAGACTGCATTTATTTATCTTAAACTTTCTAATAACATGTTGTTGTTCATATGGCATACAACAAAAATGCAGCTGTCCTTTAACATTTAATATTACATGCTTTGCTGTAGACTGGGATGGAACAAAGCAAGTTCCTAGAGAGGAGAACATTTAAGAAAATATTTTTTTTTGTACACCCTTGTCCTCTCACTCCTTCCCTCCTAATATCCCATACTCCCCTCTTGTAGCTCTTGCCTTCTCTATTTCCTATAGCACTCAGTTTCCTGACCCTTTTATTTTTTCCAGCTCAATTTCTTTTACTGCCATTTTTACCTCACTCTTTATCTTCCCCTTCTCTCTTATCCATTTTCCCTCACACGCTACCCTTATACCATCCAGTAGTCCTCCAATATAATGTCACTCTGAACTACGCATTCTCACCTGCAGTATTACATTTTTCTGCTCCTGGTTCTCTGTCTTGCTGTCCGCAGAGATGTCGTGCAATTCAATAGACTCCCCTGCAAGACTATAGCAACAACAAGTTAGATGAAAACAAATACACAAATACAATATTGCCATTCACCAGATTCCAATTACACGTTTTAATTTTTTTTATCTTCCTTTTCACCCATTGCAAAGCATGTAGGGGCATAGAGTATTCGTATGAACATGACAATGACATAGTAGTCTGGGGTTTGAATTGTATCACTTTTCTTAAATATTAAACTTTATTGTAATAACAAGGTAAAAAAAAAAAATAAATAATAATTATATAATTGTAAATGGGTGGTATGAAATAACTAAGGGTGTTGTAATGTTTTTAAAATAGTCTTAAAACTAAATAAAAATGTAATTTAAAAAATGCAAGAGGGATTTGAACTTGCAACCTTTAGATGTATTTAACTAAAGTAGTGTCTCCATTTTTGCTGATGACACGAAGTTGTGCAAGGTAATAAAATCAGAAAATGATGTACTTTCCCTCCAAAGGGATTTGCATAAATTAGAGGAATTGGCATCTAAATGGCAGATGAGATTTAATATTAATAAATGAAAGGTTATGCATCTGGAAAGGAAAAAGAGCCATGCAATTTATAAACTTAATTAAACAAATCTAGGGGTATCAGATATTGAAAGGGATTTGGGAGTGCTTGTGGACAACCAACTAGATAACAGTTCTCAATGCCAAGCAGCATCTGCAAAGGCAAATAAACTATTAGCATGTATTAAGAAGGGTATAGAAGCAAATATAATTCTGCCACTATACAAATCCCTAGTACGCCCTCATTTGGAATATGGAGTACAATTTTGGGCACCACTTCATAAAAAGGACATTTTAGAGCTGGAAAAGGTATAGAGAAGGGCAACAAAACTAATAAGGGAAATGGAAGGGCTAAGATCTGAAGAAAGACTATCCAAATTAAACTTATTTTCTCTAGAAAAAAAAGGCATCTAAGAGGGGATATGATTACCCTATATAAATACATCCAGGGTCAGTATAAAGATTTGTCAAGGGAGCTTTTTGTGCCAAAAGGTTTTTAATGAGAAAGGCAGAGGTGATACCTATATTTAAGAAGAGAGCAAGAGCAGATCCGGGGAATTATAGACCAGTGAGTCTTACTTCGGTAGTGGGAAAGCTTTTAGAAGGGTTAATAAGGGATACTATACAAGAATATGTCTATTCAAACAGAATTATAAGTAGGCGCCAACAAGGATAGTTTCTATGAGGAGGTTAGTAGGAACTTGGATCAAGGCAACTCAGTGAATGTAGTCTATTTGGATTTTGCAAAGGCTTTTGATACAGTGCCACACGGGAGACTATTGAGCAAACTAAGGGATACAGGAATTATCATAAATATTTGCTTATGGATTGAGAGCTGGCTAAAAGACTGGAAGCAAGGGTTGTGGTAAATGGAACATACTCGGATTGGACTAATGTGGTAAGTGGGGTTCCTCAGGTTTCAGTATTAGGTCCCCTCCTTTTTAACATATTTATTAATGACTTGGAAGTGGGATTAGAGTGTGGTGTCTCCATTTTTGCTAATGACACAAAGTTCTGCAAGGTAATTAAATCAGAAAATGATGTACTTTCCCTCCAAAGGGATTTGCATAAATTAGAGGAATGGGCATCTAAATGGCAGATGAGATTTAATAAAGTTATGCATCTGGGAAGAAAAAATAGCCATGCAATTTATAATCTTAATGGAGCAAATCTAGGGGTATCAGATATTGATATATTGAAAGGGATTTGGGAGTACTAGTGGACAACCACCTAGGTAACAGTGCTCAATGCCAAGCAGCATCTGCAAAGGCAAGTAAAATATTGGCATGTGTTAAGAAAGATATAGAAGTAAGGGAAGCAAATATAATTCTCCCACTAAACAAATCCCTAGTACGCCCTAATTAGGAATATGGAGTACAATTTTGGGCACCACTTCATAAAAAGGACATTTTAGAGCTAGAAAAAGTACAGAGAAGAGCAACAAAGCTAATAAAGGGAATGGAGGGGAGAGTTATGAAGAAAGACTAACTAAATTAAACATTTTTTCTAGAAAAAAGGCATCTAAGAGGGGATATGATTACCTGATATAAATATATCCAGAGTCAATACAAGGCTTGTCAAGGGAACGTTTTGTGCCAAGAGGTTTTGAACTGACAAGGGGACATCCTTTGAGATTAGAAGTAAAAAGATTTCACCTTAAAGAAAGAAAATGGTTCTTCACAGTAAGGGTGGTTAATCTGTGGAATTCTCTACCAAAGGAGGTGGTGAAAAGGGATTGGATATATTTTTAAATAAAAAGGGCATTAAGGGCTATCCTGAATATTAATTAACAACTAATCCATGGGTTTAGAATGAGGAGGGGGGCTGAGGATAAGGAGGGGGAGGGAAAGAGACACAGGGGGGTTAGAGAGACACGGGGGGGTTAGAGAGACACAGGGGGGTTAGAGAGACATGGGGGGGGGGGGAAAGTGACTCGAGTATAAGCTGAGCGGGCCCTTTTTAGCCTTAACAAAAAGGGCTGAAAAACTCAGCTTATACGTTATATATTTTTATAGAAGTGTTTAGTTAGTGAAGACCTTGCTTTTGGATATAGGTGCACTAACTAAAAACTTCTGTAAAAAAATATGCTCTGTGCTTATATAGAGACCTATTCAATTGGCCAAATCACAATTGAATGAGGCCCTTTATATATAACTTTAAGACACTGGTTTAATGTAGCAACATGTGAACCAATAATCCTTACCCTGAAGTGGATTTGTTTTCCTCATCAAGCGTAACAGGATCTGAAAACCCCGCAAAGCAAAATAGAAATGTAAGTTTTTTTCCCAATCACATATCACCAGAGAATCTTCGGTATACTGTTATAGGGCCTCATTCAATTGTGATTTGGCCAATTGAATAGGGCTCTATATAAGCACATAGCATTTTTTTTTCAGTTAGTGAACTTCTATCCACAAGCAATGCCTTCACTAATTAAAAACTTCTATAAATAAAATATGCTATGTGCTTATATAGAGCCCTATTCAATTGGCCAAATCGCAATTGAATGAGGCCCATAGTATACTAAATCATAGTAATCATTTATAAATGAGTCTTAAAGGGACGATCCACAGAGTTATATTTGTTTATTTAATGTCCAATTAGAAATAAAATCGGTATTTATAGAAAATTATTACAATTTAGTATTAATTTTAAATATCGAGTTTTAAAAGCTATATTGAATTTAATTTCTTGAGCAATCAGCATAGAGTAGGATACAAGTCTAAGCCTCATTAAATTGCGATTTGGCCAATTGAATAGGGCTTGTGTGTGTGTAATATATATATATATATATATATATATATATATATATATATATATATATGAATTGGCCAAATCACAATTAAATGAGGCCCTAATTCTCAATGATTTTGTACAGCTACATTTCCAGCTAGCAGTAGAAAGCCTCCAAGACAATTATAACTGCTTATTCAGCAAGTGTTGTCCATGGTCACTTAATCACAACAGTCTACAAAGGGCCTCATTCAAATGCAAATAGGGCTCTATATAAGCACAGAGCATATTTTTTTACAGAAGTTTTTAGTTAGTGAAGACCTTACTTTTGGATAGAAGTTCCCTAACTAAAAACTTCTGTAAAACAATATGCTGTGTGCTTATATAGAGCCCTATAGGCCAATTGGCAATTTAATGAGGCCCACAGTCTGTTACTTTATAAGCACAGAACAGAAAGCTACAGAAAGCACCTCATTAATGTGAACATTTTATAGAAAGGCAAATAAGACTGTTTCTATAATAATCCTTATGTTATTATATATGTCATTTAACAGGTACCAGCTAAACACAAGCTAGGAAACGATTTTACTGATTTTCTGCTAAAGATGACCTCTATCTATCTCTTTACTGCTTGTTACTGCTTGGTAATATGCTTTTAAAAGCATCTAATGGTTGCTTTTTATTAGGTGTTGTGTGTAAAATCAGCTCTACCCAACTATCCCATGAGAATAGACAATGGATTGCCATTAAAAGTATATTAATTGTACAGGGATTAATTAGATCGAAGCATTAATTCTTCTAAAGGGAATCTGTGTTTATTTGGAAGCATGTACTAACGAGATGTACTAAACCTATTAGGAATCTGTATTAGGATTAAAGGCACAGTGACTTCAAGAATAAGCATTTGCAATATAAATGTGAGTGCGGTTGTCAATGTAATTTAGAAAACTCTTCACATATTGTAACAAAGTTACAACACTAGCAGTTGTGTAAATTAATAATTGTATTTATTTTTATAGAAAATCTTTTGTCTTGGTGGCTTTCAAACCCACTCCTTAGTAGCTTCTGAAGGAGAGAGAGCATGAATATTTTCAGAGCTGCACTTTGTTTTAATACTACTGATAAAATGTCCCACAACATTTAAAAGCCAGACAAGCTGTTTTCTAGGAGCCTGGAAGGAAGCCCTTCATAGAAATGTATTATATGCTGGAAAAATGTTTGGGTCCGTTCCCTCTTCAAATCCACCAAAAATTCACCAGCAGTGGCAGCAGCAGTGTCGCCCACTAACTGCTAGATGGCGCTGGTGATTTTCAGTGCCCATACCATAGAGTTAGGGTTGGGTAAACTTTCAGGGTAACAGTGAGGGTTAGGGTGAGGGTAACCTTCTTAGGTCACAACTTGTGTGAAATATCAGAAGCGCTGCAAAATATACACAGCGCCATCTAGCGGCTATTTGATGGCACTTCAGCTGTCAGTGGGATGGATGCAATTTTGGGTTCCCAGAATAAAGGTATCACTATATACTGCAATACCCTGATTATTCATCTATTTGTGTAAATAAAAAAAAATTATATATATATATATATATATATATATATATATATATATATATATATATATATACACACACACACACATACATATATATATGAATATTACAAATTATATATTTACGTGTGATCATTCACTGGTTTCCAATATAGTCTCCAAACTTCTATATTTTCAAATTAAAGTGAATTAAGTTGAGTTTCATTACAATTATTTCAGCTATAAAACAAACTATGCACGTACAGACAAAAAAAATTAATAAAGTTTACCATTTTGACCAGTCAGTCTTTCTGATCCACCACACAGATATTCATATATTTTGTTAATAAGAACATTGCCTTTAATTACCGATTATCCACTAAGGATTTGAGTTCATCATCCTCAGTGCAGTGACCTGTATTTGAGCATATCTTTATATATATATTTTTGTGTTGGTGACTGAGGACAATGGACCCAATGTCCCTGGAGTAATGATAATAAATTATATAAATGTATGTTGGTGAATCAGAAAGGCTGACTGGCCGTTCGTAATGACAATATGTAGTGTTAGCCTACTGTAGGTAAACCCACGTTTTTTTAAGAACATTCCATTGGAAACAAAATTCTTGTTATAATCTACAGTTTTAAATTAAACCATATTTAGAAGCTCTACTTTGACCCTGTACAGATTAGTTAATGTTGTCTAGTCATTGCTAATAAGCCACTTGTCACTTTGTTGTATAGCCATTGCAATTAATTTCCCTGTTAGGGGTCCCTAAAGCAACAGTTGAGAAGCACTGCTCAATAAACATATACACAATTAAAAAATATAATTAGCATACACTTTGCAGTCAGAATACATAACAATATCCCTTAAAAACAGTTAGGATGTGCAACAAAACACACAACAAAATATTTGTATTAACCTTTAAATATAGCATCTCTCACGTATACATAACTCCCATTATTTCAAAAGGCCAAAGATGGATATTTGCATTCTGCACTGCTAGATAGTGCTACTGAAAACTATGATTTAGATATATACATACATCATAGGTGCACAATGATCCGTACTGATATATATTCTGTACAACTGACATGCATGGCTTCTACTTTACCCTGGATATTTAGAGAAATCAACATGAGAAACCATAAGTACTGGGACATAGCCAGTGCCGGATCTACCTTTTTGGAGCCCCTAGGCAGTGAAGTGGAGGAGCCCCTGTGAGTGAGTATGCAAGGACCCATTTTTGCCTTTTCTGTACGTGTAAGTTCCCTTTCCTGTTTTAACTCTAGGTTCTATGTGGTTACCCCATAGTGGCCAGTCTATGAACGGCAGCATTTCATTTTTGTTAATCTAGGAACCATTGTTTTTTAAAAAGTGGCGCCCCTCACATGGGAGCGCCCCTGGGCGGCTGCTTAGTTGTCCTAATGGGTAATCCTGAAAATATTTTTTTGCCCTTAAAGGTATATGGAAGTTTCCCTGTTTTAAATATTTAAATAATACATATTTAATCATTTTTGTAATAACAAACGCTGTAAAGCTCTGTTTCACTTACTCAAACCTTGCAAACAATCCATGCAAAGGTCTGCCCCCAAAGATCATTACATAGTGTTTCTATTAGTACTAGATGTACTGGCCACTTACAGATTGTCTCTCAACAGTGTTTCAAAAAAATGCTGTACATTTCTAGTACATCTAGTAGCAATAGAAACACTGTATGCAATGAGCTGTGGGGCAGACCTTTACAGGTCCTGATGGGAAGTTTTAAATAAGTGAAACTGAGATTTTAAGCACCTGTTAATAAAATACAATTTAGATATGCACACAATACCTTAGGTAGTTTATTCTAATATTAAATACAGGGAAATGTGCATATGGCAGTGACACATTATAAGTACACTTACATAGAGCAGCTAATGATGGAGGTGATGCAGAGGGATGGTGGTTAGTAGCTGCACCATGTCACTGTCATACTCCTCAGTGCCACAGACCCCCTCATACAGCCCTGTATTACACCTACCCCCATACAGCCAGAGCTCCTCCTCCTCCTCCAGACCTGAACTGGCCATAGGAAGCTGCGCGCGCACGGATGGAACGCTGGCCCGGGACAGTTGAGTGGCGCGTGCACAAAAAAAGATGCAGAGCAGGCGGTGGCTAAAGCTGCAGAGAATGGAGAGAAGCAAAGACTGCAGCAGAGGAGCAGGGCGACAGGTGCAGCCATCTCTAGGGGCCCTCATGTGCATGCACCAAGCTGCAGGTCCTAGTGCCGCTGGTAACCCATAACTACCTGTGTGAGTGAGGTTACTCCTGCAGTACATGCACTGATCTAAATCATATTATAATGCCATGTAACTGCCCATCTTGGTAATCTCCATCTAGCTGTATTGTGTTTCCTGGATAACTAATATTTTTACTTAAATTATAGCAATTATCCACTTAAGTCACCTGTTTCGTGGTTACTATGAACACAATCACTTTCACCAATGAATCCATACTCAATAAACAAAATTATATTAAGAAGAATATTTGCAAGATCCCTTCTTGCTAATGTCAAATGTTTTCAGAAGAAAACAATTAATGTAATGCAATTTTTGTTAATGGAGGCTGACATTTGTTTTGTTTTTTTCTTAAACACATTAGTCATTTTGAGAGGAACCATGGAATTAGATATGATCTCTGTGCAATTCTGTTGAGAGACTAACACAATCTTGTGGAACGTCAAGTGCAAGACACAGCTCCATTATGCTCTAGGCCAATAAGTAAGCTTTGTTTTGCATAAAAAAAATATTGGGTAAAACATGTTTAAATTGAATTGAATTTAACAGGAAATGCAGAGATCTTACTTTTCTCTGTAGATCTCATTGGCTGGCAGACTGCAAGCCTCTAAGATCAGTTATTATTTGTGTAAGTTTTAGTCTTTTGTGTATTTTCATGTCCTTTTAAGTAAAGTTCTTGCAAAAAGCATTCAGACCTATCCTGTTTTGTGTTTGCTGCTGTTAAAGTGCACCACCGCCGACTCTAGGAATGCGAAAAACAGGAAAGGACCCCACTCACTCTCTGTCAGTCTCACTCCCATTCCTGGGTCTCTATCCTTCTTCACAGACTTATCCTGCCCTTCACCTAGCTGTCTATATCCTCTATCTCTTGTCTCTCTCTGTCCCTCTCCCTAGTCTCTCTCAGTCATAGTCTCTCTCCCATTCCTGGCTCTCTAACCATCTTCACATACAGTGATATGTTCTCCACCTCATGTCTCTGAGTGTGTCTCCTGTCTCTCTGCACCTCTCTCAGTCTCGGTATCCTTGTATCTCTCCTCAAGACTCTCTCAGTCCTCTCCTTCCTCAAGTGCCCTCTCTCTCCTGGCTCTCTCGGGACCGGGTCTCTCTCCTTCTTCACATACAGTGATATGTTCTCCAGTATCTGGTCCTTCCACCTCCCGGGGCAGTCGGCGGTGGCTCGCTTCAACAGCGGCGAATACAAAACAGGATAGGTCCAAGCATTCAGTAAAAATGATGGTTGTTACTAAGGGTCTTGGGAACCACTTATTGCTATTTCTGCATATGATAAAGAATACAATCATCACACTACGCTAGTGTGGACAACATGGTGCCCCCTCATGGATCCTCTGCAGTGGTAAAACAAAGCTTTCCTCACACGTGATCCATTGTTCCCCTCCACAAATGGCATAACTAGCTGTACAAACACTTCAAGGCGTAATTTTGCCATTAATCCATCACTATCCATTTCCCAAAAGTAAATTTACCATTGTTTTTGCTATGTTTCTTTAAGAGTTTGGGGGCGACATATATGGTTAAACAATTAATTCAGAATGTGTTCCCATTTGTGGGGGTATTGTGAGGTTTGCCTATTAATGCTATTAGGAAGCCTGCTTCCTACATGTGGGATTATCCTCTTGAGAAGGGGTTGGCAAGTTTGGCCATGGAGGCCCACATTCAGGCCAGTATTTCAGGATATCCCTCTTTTGTAGAGGTGAGACTCTTTTCTTCCGTCATCCTGACTGACTCACCTGTGCACAGAAAGGAAATCCTCAAATCCAGGCCTGTGGGTGGTCATACAGGACTGAACTTGCCCACTCCTGCTCTTGAGTGTTCTGGACGTCTCCTGGGTGTCTCCCTATGTAGTAGAAGGCCCAAATACATATTTAACTGTAGCTGACCGTTTACAACAGGTGTGTCCAAACTTGGTTCTTGTGGGCCGCACACAGGTCTGGATTTGTGGATATCCTTGCTGCAAGCAGGTGAGACTATTGCTTCTTCAGTCATACCGATTGATTCACCTGTGCACAGAAAGGAAATCATCAAATCCAGGCCTGTGTGCGGCCCTCCAGGACCTTGTTTGGACACCCCTGGGTTACAACATAATATACGATGATGCCATAAACTAATTCATTAGCAAGGAACCAATGAATAGTTTGAAATTCAAGAAGGAGAGTGGGACTTTATAACTTCGTACCTACACCATGTGGGTTCCCTGGTGGTCCAGTGGTTAGGATTTAGTGCTTTCGAAACTGCGACATGGGTTAGATTCCAGCAAGGCAGGGGTGTACAAACTCGGTCCTGCTGGGCCGCACATAGGCCTGGATTTGAGGATTTCCTTTCTGTGCACAGGTGAGTCAATCAGGATGACTGAAGAAGCAATAGTCTCACCTGGGTGCTGCAGGGATATCCACAAATCCAGGCTTGTATTCGGCCCATCAGGATCGAGTTTGGACACCCCTACAGTAAGAGGTCACACCACCCTTAAGCAATGCAGGGCTGGCCTAGTCAGTACTTTGATGGGAAACCACCTAGTAATACCAGGTGCTATATGCTGTGGCCCACTGGAGAAGGAACTGGCAACCCGCTCCAGTATCTTTGCCATGAATATCAAATGGATCAGCATGGTGGATTCATGAGGACCTACACCATGTACACAGCAAGACCCCCTCTTTTAAATGAACCTCTATATTTCACATGATTATCATAAAAGAAGACTTGATGAGAAACCCTATAAGCGAGGGATTCATTTTTAAGGGCGAGAGGGGCTCTATTACAGCTTATCCATCCTTAAGCTAAACACAGGCTATTCTGTTTGAAAAATGTGGCCTCAAGAACCTGTATGTGTTTGTGTATACAAGTCAATGGATCATGTGTCTCCTGTAAAGAAATATGCAGTGGGGTATCAAAATAAAGGTATATATCATAGCGACCAGAACCACCGGGGGAATGTACATATGAAAACATCTTCCAAACGTCTTACATCTTCTACCCAGGGAAACTATCTTTCAGCAACAGAATTGTCTTCTCTTCTCTTTCATTCTCTATCACTCTCAATTTTGTGTCTCTTCCTGATCATTATCTGTTTCTTTTGGAGGTTTCTGCCTCTCCCTTTAGATTGTAAGTTTGCAAGTTTCCAATCTTGTAAGGTTCTTTTGAAACAGGCACCATATACATAAGATTTTAAACTCAGACAGGACCCTCCACTTTTTTCCATGTCTTTAAAATGTAAAATGTTCTTTGTACTTAACCCCTATATAGCTGGACGGAATATGTTATGTGTGACTGTGTCGTACAGTCATGTCTGACTCCCCGTTACCTCATGGACCGCAACACACCATGCTGATCCACTTGGTAATTATTGCAGAGATACTGGAGTAGGTTGCCAGTTCCTTCTCCAGTGGGCCACAGCATACAGCTCCTGGTCGTACTAGGTGGTCTCCCATACAAGTACTGACCAGGTTCAACCCTGCTTGTCTTCAGGGTGGTGTGACCTCTTGGTTTCCTGACTGGAATCGAACCCAGGACACAGTGAAAGCACCGAAACCTAACCACTGGACCGCCAGGAAACGGAATATGTTGCTGCGAAACAAATGAAGGATTATAATAATAATATGGCTGCCATACTATGGTAGAATTGTATATGACTAAATATAATATGCTGCACAAAAGTGTCAAGAAAACTGTTTATTTTCAACTTTTTTTTTTTTAAGGAAGTCATGTTTAGATGACTAAATTCCGGTGTGGTAGAAAGTTCAACTGACAGTAAACATCAATATTTTTCATGACAAAGTTTATTAAACAGATATTCAACGTGGCTTATTCAAGTTTAATTAAAATAATGTTTTTTTTTCTTCAGTTCTAGTCTTGTTTATTTCACAAATCATGTTATATTATCAAATAAAATGTATATTTTGAGAGTGCTTAATCTGGAACAAAATATCAACATGACTTTGGATAACTCACAAAAAAATACTGAAATTTAAATTCAAACTGCCAAACCCCACAGAAAACAACCTTAAAATGTGTGTTTTAGCTTTCTCTGTCATAGCCTTTAAAGGACCAGTTCCACCTGACACATAGAACATGTTTATTTTGTATTAAAGAGCAATCCTAAAGAAAATTCAAGGTATGGCTAAGTTTCCCTTTTTTTACCGTTCTCTAATAGGCCACAGAGAGTCGGATACGACTGAGCGTCATGAAAAAAAAAATATATATATAGCACATGCTGCTTATATCAGAAACACACATTACATGGAGTCATTCTATACACATACAAACTTTATTTTATTTTAGAATAAAACTTGTTGTCCACCCCCCGAGCTGCTTATATAGGCACAGTGAACCTACTAATAGAAACACTTAATTTGGGTATGAATTTTAACTCTTTACTAACCTTAAAGCCAGCAGCAGCTCAATGCAGAGATCTACAGAGCAGTGTCTGGCTTCTGCTTCCTGCTGCAGAGGACTACACATCCCATGATGACTTCCTGCACAAGCTGCTATTACATATTGCTACAATGTATTAAAATATATAGCTGCCTGTAATTGGCCAAAATGAATTAATTGAATGCTAATTTCAGCAGAGATTTCCATGGATGTTAATTCAGAAAAGCAACTGCTTGCAAAATCAAGAGCTTTAGCAAACTTCAAGGTGAGTTTGTTAATGTTTATTTTGGTATTATTTCATGCAAAAAATATGCCTTGGGTATATCTCAGTTTCCCTGGTTTTACCTTTTACTAATCTAACACTTGCTGCATATATCAGTAGCACACATTACATTGAGTAATTCTATACATGTACAGACTTGTTTTCCACACCTTACATAGACCCAGTGAACCTTCCAATAGAAACACTGCATTTGGGTACAGGATTTAAATCTTTACTAAGCTTCCAGCAAGTAGCAGGACAATGCAGAGATCCACAGATATATGTCAGTTGCCTCCTTGCTTTCTTGTGCAGTGGACTACACATCCCACGATGCCTTCCTTCACAATCTGCCATCACAGATTGGAAATAATCCATTAATCTTAAATATGCCTTTAATTCTCTGCATTATCACTTACATAAACAGATAGAACTGCAGAAAGTTTTTAAAACGTGTAAACCACCTCTGGTACGGCAATATCACTTATCCGTAAAAGCTTCGGAAGCGGACGATGCTGGATAATTGGTGTTGGACCAGAACCTCAAAATTCTGACTTCCGGGTTGACAGCCCACACACAGATGGAAAACAGCATTTCCCCTGAGAGAGCCGTACCTGTACTCCACACTAGGATGAGTACTCAAAATGGATATTCCATGTCATTCACTACAGGTACCATTGTTTTAAAAAGTATAACTCGTACAATGGCATGATTTATCTAATCTGAAATGACCACTGTGCCAATATTTTTTTCTATATGGTATGTTGCATAACAAAACTTAAGAAGGGGCAAAATGTTTTTGGAAAGTAAACTAAACCCAGCCTATGCTTTTTTTTTCACTTTTTTGGGCATCCCTAGACTTAGTGAATGCACTGGCAGTAGTATATGCCAAGTTTTCATTGCAGATACAAACCTTGTGTATTCAAAACTCTGCCCAACCCAGGAAATAGATAATTGGAAAGTACAGTAGACTCTCAGTTAACTGGCAACCAAAAAAAAAATGAATACTGTACTTTAAATACAAATTAAAACGTTCAGGGCTTAGCAAATGCCAGGAGCCAGGTTTTCATGCCACAAAATGCTTACAGGCACCTAGACTGCATCCACTGTACGTCTCTGCAATTCAGTTTTACCTGGAAGCAGACAGGCATGAGTGACTGAGCCACTGCAGTGTTGGGGTTACATTCTCCGGGTTCAGCACCGCACCCTCCAGCTGAACGTACCTGTGTGTAAATGAGGAGTGAAAGCTGCTGCTGCTAGGACAGCCCTCACTGACAAATATACTTAGCAGAGCATCCTATGTGCAGCTAATCTAGGCCTCTTTTATATGTAACTCTAAAGCAACCAGAAACTATATTTATCCGGCATCTCCCAAATCGGATAACTGAGAGTTTACAGTACATTTATAAATTGCACAGATGTATAATTGAAAATAAAAGCAATGCATTTAGAAGCTGCATTATTTTTCCAATTCTAAAAAACATTGCCTTTATTCAAAGGTAGTTCCTCAAAAGAGTCTGTTTTACAGTTTTGATCCCTGTGGCCTTTAAACCATAGAGATAATTAAAATGCTTTCTGCTTCCATTTGTAAAATCATTTACTGGGATAGCAAACCAGAAAAAGCATGTAATTGAGCTGATAAGCAATTGTTTAGAACGAGGAGTTATGTATAGTGGTAAAGCTCACTCCATGAGCAATATGCTTCTTGAGAGATGTCACTGCCAGGTTTATTTATAGCACTGCACTTCACACTCCATATCCATGAGCTACTTAGGGCAGACCCAAAGCAAGTAAAAATTCCATGATTTTAAACTGATAAAAAAGCAGCTTTTAAGCACTTCCTAATAAATTAGTACACAAAAGTAAAAAGATACATAGGAATATTATATTCATAGTGAAATCCAGAAACCTTCAAAATCCCTTTAAGCACTCTCCCCCATTCCTCTTCTCTCTCATGTTTCACAGTTGTGACGTAAAGTCACGCCCACAAGAAAGTGGCTTCACGCTACCAGTGTCTCATGTTGCTGCAGACAGTGACATTTTGTGTGTGAGCAGTAAGAAGAAAGTAGGAGTTACCAGAAAGTGATACTCTGTAACTGGAAGCTTTTTATGTAAATTGTATATAACAACTAGTCGTTTGCCTATCATAAATGACGGGATATTTTTTTCCCCCCACCTTCCTTCCCCTGTATCTCTCCCCCCCTCTCCCTTCCCCGTGTCTCTTTCCTCCCTCCCCTGTGTCCCTTTCCCCTTCTGTCTCTTTCCCCCTCCTCCCTCCCATGTCCCTTTCCCCCTGTGTCTCTTTCCCTCCTCCCTCCCCTGTGTCTGTTTCACCCTTTCTCCTCTGTCTCTTTCCCCCTTTCCCCTGTTTCTTTCCCCCCTCCCGTGTCCCTTTCCCCCTGTGTCTCTTTCCCCCTCCTCCCTCCCATGTCCCTTTCCCCCTGTGTCTCTTTCCCTCCTCCCTCCCCTGTGTCTCTTTTCCCCTTTCCCGTGTTTCTTTCCCCCCTCCTCCCTCCCGTGTCCCTTTCCCCCTGTGTCACTTCCCCCCCTCCTCTGTGTCTCTTTCCCCCTTTGTCACTTTCTCCTTTTTAAACAAATGTGTTTTTTGTGATTTTTTTTAAAGGTTTTGAGGCAGGAAGATAGTCTAGTGTAGCGAGGCAAGGAGTTCAGATAGTAGGGGCAGCACGAGATATATCTTGTAGGCGGGAGTGAGAGGAGGTGATAAGAGAGGAGGAAAGAATAAGGTCATTAGCAGAACAAGGGGGCGGCTGGGAGAGTATTTTGAAACAAGAGCAGATATATAAGCGGGTGCACTGTTGTTGAGGGCTTTACATGTTAGGGTCATGATTTTAAATTTGATTCTAGAGGCTATGGGGAAGCCAGTGGAGTGATTGACAGAGAGGAGCTGCAGACACTGATCGTTTGGTATAGAAGATGAGTCTAGTGGAGAAGTTCATTATGGATTGGAGGGGGAGACAGTCAGCAAGGAGTAAATTGCAGTAGTCGAGTTGAAATATGATGAGAGAGTGTATTAGAATTTTAGCTGTGTCTTCCGCAAGATAGTAACACATTTTGGAGATATTTTTCGGTAAAACTGACTTTATTAATATCTTAATAAATCAAATATATAATGTAAAACTGGATGTCATTACAATTATCACCGATGCCAAGTATGGAAATGTAATAATATCACCAAAGTAACTAGAAATATTCTCTTTTTATGACCTTCATATAGTGCCAAATAAGCTGTTAAAATGCACTTATATCCAAATGGTGCAGTCTGTGGAGTAACAGACTAGTTAGTAATAATGAGGTAAGGAGCTATTAGAAAGAAAAAAAAACATCAGATAAGGATATTTTTGAAGGAAGTCATCTTTATATATGACTCCTACAAGACCTTGTCCATAAACACCTTTTAATTATTTTGTCACATTACAGCCTTAAGTTCAATGTTTTGGCTAACAGAAATACTTTTTAACAGACGCTCCCTCAGGTTTCGCCCGTCTCTCCGGTTTCTCAGTATAGCTCTATACACAGAGAGTCCAATTCTTTTCGGCTAACAGAAATACTTTTTATAAGTTCAATGTTTTGTTAATCTGAATTTTATGTGATGGATCAAAACACAAAAGTCTAAGTTGGTGAAGTGAAATTAGAAAAATATATTCATAAAACTATTTATTAGAAACAGAATACAGAAAATTGGCATGTGCGTATGTATTCACCCCCTTTGTTATGCAGCCCATAAAAAGCTCTGGAGCAACCAATGACCTTCAGAAGATACATAATTAGTGAAATGACGTCCACCTGTGTGCAATCTAAGTGTCACATGATCTGTCATTACATATACACACCTTTTTTGAAAGGCACCAGAGGCTGCAACATCTAAGCAAGAGGCACCACTAACCAAACACTGCCATGAAGACCGAGGAACACTTCAAACAAGTAAGGGACAATGTTGTTGAGAAGTACAAGTTAGGGTTAGGTTTTAAAAAAAATATCCAAATCTTTTATGATCCCCAGGAGCACCATCAAATCTATAATAACCAAATGGAAAGAACATGGCACAACAGCAAACCTGTCAAGAGACAGCCGCCCACCAAAACTCACAGACCGGGCAAGGAGGGCATTAATCAGAGAGGCAGCACAGAGACCTAAGGTAACCCTGGACGAGCTGCAGAGATCCACAGCAGAGGCTGGAGTACATAGGGCGACAATAAGCCATACGCTCCATAGAGTTTGGCTTTATGGCAGAGTGGCCAAAAGAAAGCCATTAATTTTAGTAAAAACAAAATGGCACATTTTGAGTTTGCAAAAAGGCATGTGGGAGACTCCCAAAATGTATGGAGGAAGATCCTCTGGTCTGATGAAACTAAAATTGAACTTTTCGGCCATCAAAGAAACCGCTATATCTGGCGCAAACTAAACACATCACATCACCCAAAGAACACCATCCATTTTTCAGCAGTCGGGACTGGGAAACTGGTCAGAGTTGAGGGAAAGATGGATGGTGCTAAATACAGGAATATCCTTGAGCAAAACCTGTACCACTCTGTGCATGATTTGAGGCTAGGATGGAGGTTCACCTTCCAGCAGGACAATGACCACAAACACACTGCTAAAGCAACACTTGAGTGGTTTAAGGGGTAACATGTAAATGTGTTGGAATGGCCTAGTCACAGCACAGACCTCAATCCAATAGAAAATCTGTGGTCAGATTTAAAGATTGCTGTTCACAAGTGCAAACCATCCAACTTGAAGGAGCTGGAGCAGTTTTGCAAGGAGGAATGGGCAAAAATCCCGGTGGTAAGATGTGGCAAGCTCATAGACTTATCCAAGCGACTTGGAGCTGTGATTGCCGCAAAAGGTGGCTCTACAAAGTATTGACTTTACGGGGGTGAATAGTTATGCGCATTGACTTTTTCTGTTATTTTGTCCTATTTATTGTTTGCTTCACAATAATAATAAAAAAAACATTTTCAAAGTTGTGGACATTTACTGTAAATTAAATGATGCAAATCCTCCACAAATCCATATTAATTCCAGGTCGTGAGGCAACCAAACACAAGAAATGCCAAGGGGTTTGAATACTTTTGCAAGGCACTGTATGACTCCTACAAGACCTACTCCATAAACACCTACATTTCTCTCTGAAAGAGGGCAGATAGGTATTGTTGACAGTTATTTACTTACCTTACTTATATTTTGCACCTTTTCTTTTAGATACATCAGGCATGAACTGGCTGTATACAGGTTGCATGTTTCACTTTTTCCTTTTAATGATTGCACATTGTTGTTTAACCATTCAGTCGTGTCCGACTCTACATGGCCTTATGGACTGATGCACGTCAGCCACTGGCCCTCTGAGCGTCATCAAGCTCATGTTCATTTCTACAGTGACCTCATCTATCCATTTCTGACAGCCCTCTGAGCTCCATCAAGCTCATTTTAATTGCTTTAATGACCTCATCTAGCCATCTCCACCTCTAGATATTACTCTAGTCTTAAAAACAAGTCTAGTTGGTGCAAATTATTATTTATATAAGGTAATCATATCCACTTTTTTTTTTAGAATTAGTTTTGATGCTCTTCTCTGTACCTTTTCCAACTCTAAAATGTCCTTTTTATGAAGTGGCGCCCAAAATTGTACTCCATATTCCAAATGAGGGCACTCTAGGGATTTTAGGGTAAGACTGCACATAATGGGTGTTTTGTCCTGTACTTGCAACACTGTACAAAACCTGATAATCATCATACTGGGTATAATGTACCAACCAGTAGTAGAACTGAGGGCTTGCACGGATGTATTCTGGCAACAGGAGTTTTGGGACAAAAGTAAGCTTTTTGAGCGAGGGAATATGCTTTTAGTACTTCACTGAGATTACTTTTTAGTATTATCTGCTGTGACTTATGTTAAGTAATGATTTCATATTTGATATAAACTCTTGTTTATGAGTGGGTGAATGGGAATGGCACAGCTTTGTGGTTGTTGAACATAACACTTACTGCACAAATGTTACTTAATCTTGATTTACTCCTCTGACTTGCTGGTATGGGTAATAGAAAGAGTTAAGAAGGACAAATAGTGATATGGGGGAAGTATAGATTTAAAAGCAACAGGGAGATGTATTTTATATTTATAGATCCGTAGATTTTCCTAACCGTGAGAAAGCATTTAAAGGTAAGTCTCCCCATTCCCATATATAATTATTCTGCCTGGGTATGAGAAGAGTAATAACATTATCTACATACACATAGTTCATCTTGGTATATAAAGTATTTCTACATACAAGCTTTCTTCCGGTCCTGCGTCAGACTTCCCAATCGGAATTAATAGCCAACATCAGAAATACACACATTTTTATTTTATTATTATAACTGCTGTATTTGACCACATGTTAAAGTGACAAGTCCTTTGAGTTCCACGCACTGGTATGTTTTCTGTATATTTGGCACCACCGTGTTTACTTCCACATTTATTTATCCCACAGCTGGTGGGTAACAAAGCAGCTCAGTTATTCTCACCCCAGACACTCACAAAGCCTGGTCTGTGTGCCAGATGGGAGAGGTTTTTTCTTCTTTCACGTTCAGGTGTCCAAGCAGAAGCTGCCTTTTCTTGTTCATCACTTTGCTGGTCATGGGAACAATAAACTCTGGAATACTGTCCATAATTCTGACTTGGCAAATGTCATTGAAGTTATACTTTACAATAAGATACATAAAGTTCATAATGTACTGTACAATTAGTAAAAAAACAACAAAAACAAAAGTTTAAATTATTGTAGAAACAAATACATTTTTACCAAATACGGTCTTCACCCCTTTCACTGGCAGATGGGCGAGCAGCACACTTGGTGCAGGCCTCTGTGGCAGTGAAAGGGTTCAAATGGAATTGAAAGACAGCAATGCAAATATGAACACAAAATACCATAAATAATTAAAAATGTCCATTTAATATAATGTATGTTAAGAACCCAGATGGAGACTGAAACCTCCATTGTTTTAAATGAGCAGGTGAAGAAACACTGAGTTTTAGATGTAGAATTCAGAAATTGTAAAGATTACAACAGTTTTCTCTATTTTAGACATTAAAGTGACTTTTTAGGAATTTCTCCCACCGGATAGTGGGAGAAATATTTGATAAATTCAACATGTAATGAATGTATTATACTGTCAATACTGCAAAGTGGTGTTTTGGCAAGAAAATGCATTTCCATACTTTAGAAACTTTACAATTATATATAGGATATACTCTTGTGATAAATTAAACATAATAGGCAAACCGATTATAGTAACAGTGACTTCAGTGGTACTAATAAAAGCTCATTAATTTACAAGAATATGCTCTTCTGAGACAGAAGCGAATAGATGCAGCCCAGTAAAGAAAATGGAAGCCTGCAGTAAAGAATAATTACATATAAAAGTAAAACAAATGGTGATTTGTTTTTTATTATTATTTCGAAAAACACTTGCTCATTATTTTATTCAAAAGAATCATATAGAAAAAAAAATGACTGCATTGGTTCTTTAAAGTGACAGAGTAGGATCAGGTTGGTGCTGCACTTGCCCTGAATTGTACAAAGTGGTAGAAGGCCCTGGTGACATTTTCAAGATTTTAAATAAAAAAATATTGCCATCACTTTAAAAATGCACAGCTGGCGCTAAGCTAACACTAGATGACTGCTTAAAAGGACTTCCTCAAATTTGTCTCAAATAATAAGACAGACGAGAGAAGTATCAAGTGCTGTGTTTCATATTAAGAGTTTAGGAAACATGTTTAGGCTATTTTTTTTATGTTTTAGACCTTTGTTTTAAATGCATGCTAGAACATGTGACATTGTATCGCCCCTTTCAAACATGCATTTAGTTACAATGCATCTTTAGTAACATAATGCAACAGTAATATAATACAGACAGTATAGATGTGAACTTTGTAAACTTCAGTGTCTAATGTGAATTATACTTTATGAACATTTCCCTCAATGTATCACTACATAACAGAGCATGTCTGAGCAGACAAAATACTGACTATATAAACAAAAATATAAATGAAGGTCACTGCAATGGTCCATGGACTCTGCCATCTGAAAATCAACTTGTTTTTAATATATTCTTAAGGATCAAGAAATACTGGCTATAAATTGTATTAGCAATTATTCATAAAAAAACAACAAAAAAACAACTATATTCAGGATTATCTGTGCTGCATTATGCAAATAAATAACCTCACATATTAATCAGTTGCTTTGATGTGCTAAATAGGATTACAGTCTGTCTATGTTTGTTGTGACAAGACAATGCCCCCAATGTCATGTAGTTGTCATGATCCCCTGCCTCACCCATGCCACAAAATAGCATAGTGTCACACATTAGCATACAAAAGCAGCACAAACAATCTAGAGTATCTTGATTTTCTGTAGAGAGAAATGACTAGTACAATGTGTAGACAGTTTGTAATGCTCTTTAAGGTAAGACCATGACCCTTAAGTGGTAATGATTAATACGAATATGTTGTCAGAAAACTTGCTTATTTTCAAATTATCTTCAAGATAGAGATCCTACCATGTTCTGCTATGTCTGCGGCTCACTTTCCTGACGCAGCCTATGTACTGCACATCTTTACTGGCAGAATCAGTAACATGGGATTCAAGGTCTGAGATAGTATGAATAAGATGAGCAGAGCTCCAGCATGATGATCAGAGAGAGAAACAGGAAGGTTGAGATTATAAGGAATTGTCATCTTTTGTGCCCAAACGAAGGAGCTGGTTATATTGAAAGCTGGACTATTACAATGGCTATTTAAATAAGGGCATTTTATTCACTACTGAAACAGCACTTTATCCAGTGAAAGAACTAGAAATCCTAGTTTTTAAAAAGCTACCAATGTAATTATTAAAACATGCAGTGTTTTGATGTTCCTGCAGCATACAATGTAGATTTGCAGTGTTTTTGAGCTGGGGTGTAAGTGTCAGCAATCTGTGCAGTGTAAATAGGCTGCGTGTAAATTAATTATGAGTGTTATAATTATCTTTTTAAAATGAAAAATAAACTTCTGTTTTACTTGAGTTCTATTTTACAGTGCTCAAAGGCTTGCTGCCTACTGCATTTTAAAAATGTATGGTATAACATTACTTATTTCATTAATCATATACTTTTCAACGGATAGCAACGTAATGAATCTTGCTTCCCGCACCCTAAAAGACCACTACTTTGGTAAAGGCATCACATGCTTGGGAAGTAAGTAACAAGCTAATAATAGCAGCGATACAAGACAGGCACAAACACATTTTTAGGGAAGCTATTATGTTTAGATGACTCTGCTTGTATCATAGGGAGATTTATCAGACTTTTAGTCTGTAGCTTGAAAGGGACGTCATCCAAAAAGGTCTTAGTCTCACATTTAAGGACATTGAAAGCATTTGTTCCCCTTTGTTGCATTGGAGGGTATTTAATAGCATACCATAGTGGGGGGGGGGGGGGCCTAAGTGGTTAAACTATGCTCTTAAAACAGAAAAATAAACTGGATTCAAATGTTTAACTGATATGGTGGCTTGCCCATGTTAGCCAATGAGCAGTAATATAGATGTGCAAATCATAATTGTCTGCCAGTGATCTCTACAGACATATGTATGCTCTGTGCACTTCCTGTAAGTTTTAATGGAATTTGAACAGGTTTCACTTTTTTTTTACCTTTTTCATGTACAACAACTTTGATATGGCTTAAACTGTGCTCTTTTAGATGCAAGAAACAAAAAAAGAAATGTGTTCCAAGTTATATTGTGAAGTGTGCTATTTAGAAAATACTTTTTCAACAGAAGTGAATATAGGTCTTGGATCTGAATCCATGGCTCACCCTCTTCCCAGTTTTAGGAACAAAGATGAAATGTCAAAATGTCTTATATTATCATTAAAGCTAAATGCATATTTAAGAATTCTGTAATTGTTTTTAACGGTGTAAAATACTTTTTACATCATCAAGTAAATGTCTGCAATATATCAAAACACAGATATGATGCTTCAGTGGTTGTTTAAATATATAAAATGTGCCTGCAGCAGACAGTAGCCTGTGCAATCATTTAAACATGGCAAAACTGACTTAATAAAATATACTTAAATTATCTAGTTCTGGCATGCCAACGTGGGGCTCATGCAGCGCATTCTGCATTGTAGTGACATAGAAACTTTTGTTTTAGATGTTTTCATCTCAAAGATGGTATTTTGTGTTTTCTTTTCTATAAAAAGGTTTTCTATAAAACCTACATCCTACAGTACACAAATGTGTTTCCTCTCAGTTTTAAGGAAGTTTAACAGTTTTTTTTCTGCATGAAAAACATTAAGCAAAAACTATTAAGTGTTTTACAATCATGCTCTTTTAAATGCATTGGAAAATAGTATTGTTCTGGAATTATTTGTATTATTAGATTAAGCTTCCTTCAGGATATTTATAAAACAAAAATGACAGCCATGTAATCTTTTTAAACCCAATTATGACCTTTTGATTGATAACTCCAGGAGCTTCAGCACCAAATAAGTAAAGTTTTTGAAAGCTGATAGATTTCTGTATTATAATTTATTGTGTTAAATGTTAAAATCTGACCAGTTGTAAGACTGGGCCTATGCCATTCTGATGTAGAATGAAACATATTTTTAATTTGTGTCTTTTAAAGGGCCACTGTAGTTCTATACTCTTTCTTGTGCATGTGTGCAAACAAGCTTGTTTTATTCATTACAAAAGATTTTGTTTGCATGAAAAAAAAAAGGATTTTATTATTTTAACACTAATGCAACAAAGAACAAACATGTCTCTTGATTCACCTTTGCATTGCCAGCGAATTAAGTGTAAATTAGGCCTTATATTAAGTTGTTCCGTGTTGTCTTATCTGGGTTTGCATTCAGAATAGGGGTAAAAGCATAAAGTGTCTGCTGGCCAGAGATTCACAAGGCGTCTTGTAACATACCAGGATGAAGGATCTCACTTTAATGTGATTTTTCTATTCCATAGATTACTCCTTTTCATACAGAAAATCTTTTGTAAATATTCAAAGTTTTCGATCATGCAGTTCAAAGATGTTTTAAACTACAGTGACCATTTAACAATAAAAATTACATTTCCAATGAAAGCTCCCAGTTTGAAACAAAGTCAAATTCTGTATGTATAAAAGAAAGATACACCTTAAAAAGCTCTGTATTAATGAAGCAGTAATGTAAAAAAACAAGAAAGAAAAATATATTTAAAATTGATTTATATTGCTTGAATCTAATGTTTCTTTACTTTGTTTTGCCAACAGGGCACATTGGGTCCTATTCTATTAGCTACTTGCAAATGCCTTGAACTCATAAATTTGGCTTCGGGTGCTTGTTTTTTTTAATAAATGTTTATAAGCATTTTATTGACTTAAGAATTCATTAGTGCCAATAAGTAATATTTGCATAATATGTAGCAATATTAAGAGTGATTTTAAGTGTGTATAAATGTACGAATTGGACAATAGAATAGGGCCCATTGTCTTCAAGTTCTTCTGCCAGCTATATCCTTTGCTAAATGAGCGAAACAGCCATAAACAGCATTGCCTTATCTTTCCGGTGTATCCATCCACTATTTTATTTCTATCTTTCCATCCAATTAATAAACTACATATTGTGGAGTTCAGACTTAATCGTATCAGTGCAATGGCTCAAATAATGGTCAGTGTCATTTCTGTAAAAATAGGACTGGGTTCAGTGTTAACTCTTCTAGTAAAAATGGCTATTAAAAAAACAAACAAACACACTAGTTCTATGTTTAAAATACATTCTTTTGCAAAATGACAGTTGATAGTGGCCAATTGTTTTAGTAAGTAATACCACACAGCCTTTTTGCCTTTGTGCAGTTATGCTGCAGTAAAAAGCTATAATTTTGTTTTTTGCCTTTTTAGGAGACCTGCAATTCAGAGGAAGCTTCTAGCAGTAGGAGTAATGAAAATCTTAACTTTTAAGAAAACAGATGAAAGATGTAGCTCAAAACATAAAAATGAAAACCACAGTAAATAATAATTGTTATTCAAAAGAACATATAGAAAAAAATGGAACACCAGTGGTCAGTTAACACATTTGACTTTTAAAAAGGTATATGAATCTGTTTTGTGATCAGCCATTTGTATGCCTAAAATGCAATGTATTCATGTCAGACAAATGCTTAGTATCTCAAATAATGGTTATTAAAACATAGAAAGTAGATACATTATGACTTGAATATTCAGGGTGAACTATACACAGGCACAAAACACACTTTTTGTCAGCAGTAGAAACAATATATATTTATGCGTTAGAGAGGCAGCTTTCTAAAGATTAACTTAGTCATTTATTTTTATAACTATAGTTTAAGTTTGCCTAAGGAGCAGACAAAACAATTTTGAAACAAATATTGCATTGTACTTGTCCAGCATTGCAGCTCCACTTGTATTTTTTTCTATCTGGATTATATTGTTTTTTTTTTTTTAAAAATGACAATCCGTATATATAAACATTCAAGGTATGATTCTAAATATATTTTGAAAAATAAAATAAATGACAATGAAAAAGAAACAAGACTACTACTTATGCACATATAATTTCTACAAAGTGCAATTCTGCCCCTTCACCATTTCTATATACAATTGGATTATGGCTTAACTAGATAACAGCATATTAGACCCTCTGCCGATGACAAAGCCAGCAGTGCATTATGATGCAGAACTGTAATGGCTGCTTCATCTGCAATGAAACTAAAAGGTTCATACAATCAAAATGATAACTAGGAAGTTCAGTTAAACTCTTCAGAGAATAGTTGGCAAAAGTAACAGCTATATTACATTCTGTAAACATAGGTATAACACTTTAAATTCAGATATAGGCAATATTTACAGTTTGTTTTTGGTTAAACAAATAATTTCTGTTCTATGCACACACATGTATGTATCAAAAGATTATATAGATGCTCTCTCCACTCTAAGTCTCCTTATCTAGGGTCATTAACAGGGTGTGTAGGACGATGCCTAGTTAGATAAAATAATAGTCACAGAGCCTTAATTGTTAGTCTTTTTCTAATCTATACCAACTGGTCATGCTCTTTATAACCCCAAAATACAAGAGGGAAATAATTTGCTTTAGATAGATAGTTAAGAGGGATGTCCTTTATAGATACTTTATGCCTAAAGTGTCATATTTATGAATGGCAAAACTTTAACAAATACTGTATTTTCTTTTTTTTTTATTTAATAATTCCATTTAGCTTTAATGTTATTCTGCCTTCATTCCTAACAGGATTAGAGATCTGAGAGGAACCATTTATTCAGAAGACACCTCTATTCCATTGTGTTGAAGACGGCCACTACAAAGTGGCCCTGTCTTTTAGGACTAAGGCACGCTAGCTACCGATGATGGGAGCAACCATGGCTCAAGTCTGCTAAGTTCAGATGTTTTGTAAAAATGTAACAGACGGGATTTTTTTCTCAAACTACAGTGGTCCTTTAAAATTCCTATGTTTAAAGCTAAATAATCTAATATTTCTTCTGAAAATTATTAGCAACAAATTGCAATTATATTCATTTGTGTACTTTTCATTTTTGCAACAACTGGAACCGTTCTTTTTGTCATAATGAAAGTGCCACCATATCATCATATTTCACAGTTTTAAGTATATTCTGCACATTATGTTTTATCAAGGTAGCTATAATTAAAACAAACCAGAATATATGTAAAATCTAGGAAGTATTGCAATTTAGTGTCTTTGAATGAATAACTTAAATCATTTTAGGAAGTAGTAAGGCAACAAATTAGCATTTAAAGCAGCAGTAACATTAGATTTCTAGCTACACTTAAATACATGTACATGTGTATAGAACATTAAAATAAGTGCAACACAGACGCCTCCAGTAAAATAAAAAAATAAATGTGCAAATTTCATTTTTCTTACACATAATAAAAAACACATTTGGGTACTCTACTGTCATACAAAATGATCCTTTTGTGTTTCTGAAACACATTAGTAGTATACCTTCTTTCCAGAACAGTCTACAAGGCACTAAGGGTAGGAATGACTAGTCACAATAATAATAATAATAATAATAAAAAATAAAAAAATAATGGAGTGGTGGATACTCTTCAGTCCGGTCGGAAGATTGGATATTTTGGTAAGAATTCTATTAATATTACCTGTAACAGAAAAATATAGTTTTTATAAGAAGTGGCTGATTATGACAGTTTTATAAAGATCATTCATTAAATAATTGTTTAGGTTTAATTCATCTTAGCAAAAAAAAAAAAAAATCTTTAAAAATGTCATTGGAAGTCTACGACCTGCTGGATAGCTTCAATTAAAGTTAGTCGTTTGAACTTAAAAGGGCAAATGTATACTGGATGCTATGGACATATGTGAAATGGATAGGCCTGCGTGCCTAGATCCAGACTGTGAAATAATTATTATATGCGGTGACAATAAAACTCAGTGTTATAAAAAAAAAAAAAGGGCAAATGTAGTGCTTTAATAAACAAGGTTTACAAAATATTTGTAAGGTCAACCAATTTAGAAGTATCTAAAGTTTAAAAAATAAAAAATAAAACAAAATTACATACACCTGCCATTATTTAAAGTGCCTCTGATTAACCCCAAATAAAGTACAGCTGCTCTAGTTGGTCTTTCCTGAAATTTTCTTAGTTACATCCCACAGCAAAAGCCATGGTCCACAGAGAACTTCCAAAGCAACAGAGGGGTCTCATTGTTAAAATGTATCAGTCAGGAGAAGGGTACAAAAGAATTTCCAAGGCATTAGATATACCATGGAACACAGTGAAGACAGTCATCATCAAGTGGAGGAAATATGGCACAATAGTGACATTACCAAGAACTGGAGCTCCCTGCAAAATTGATGAAAAGACGAGAAGAAAACTGGTCTGGGAGGCTACCAAGAGGCCTACAGCAACATTAAAGGAGCTGCAGGAATATCTGGCAAGTACTGGCTGTGTGGTACATGTGACAACAATCTCCTGTATTCTTCATATGTCTGGGCTATGGGATAGAGTGGCAAGACGAAAGCCTTTTCTTACGAAGAAAAACATCCAAGCCAGGCTACATTTTGCAAAAACACATCTGAAGTCTCCCAAAAGCATGTGGGAAAAGGTGTTATGGTCTGCTGAAACCAAGGTTTAACTTTTTGGCCATAATTCCAAAAGATATGTTTGGTGCAAAAACAACACTGCACATCACCAAAAGAACACCATACCCACAGTGAAGCATGGTGGTGGCAGCATCATGCTTTGGGGCGGTTTTTCTTCAGCGACCCAATGCATACATCCAAATCAACAAAGGAATGGCTTCACA